>CM060656.1:8318016-8470516 GCA_030686955.1 Odontamblyopus rebecca | reverse complement strand
CAGAGACCAGGGAGATGGTGAAGTCTCTGGGAAAAGTGGCCTTTGAGCAGCTACAGAAAGGAAATCTGATCTTCTACGAGAGTGACCTGAGCGAGTGTGGGCTGGACGCTGCAGTGGCCTCAGTTTACTCCGGAGTGTTCACACAGGTCTTTAGAGAGGAGACAGGCCTGTACCAGGACAAGGTCTACTGCTTCATCCATCTGAGTGTGCAGGAGTTTCTGGCGGCTCTTCACGTCCATCAGACCTTCTACAGCTCTGGAGAGAACCTGCTGGATCCACCACACTCCTCTGAGAGTCCTGAATCTGAGTCCTTCTACTGCTCTGCTGTGGACCAGGCCTTACAAAGTCCAAATGGACACCTGGACCTGTTCCTGCGCTTCCTCCTGGGCTTGTCTCTGCCGACCAATCAGAAGCTGCTGCAGGGTCTGCTGACTCACACAGGAAGTGAACAGACCAATCAAGAGACAGTAAAGTACATCAAACAGAAGCTGGATGAAGAGGGTGTGTCTGCAGAGAGAAGCATGAACCTGTTCCACTGTCTGAACGAGCTAAACGACCACAGTCTGGTGCAGGAGATACAGAAGAACATGAGAGAAGGACGTCTGTCTGATAGAAACATGTCTCCTGCTCAGTGGTCGGCTCTGTCCTTCATCTTACTGTCCTCAAACTCAGACCTGGAGGAGTTTGACCTGAGGAAATACCAGCGCTCACAAACAGCTTTCCTGGGTCTGCTGCCGGTGATCAGAGCCTCCACCAAAGCCCTGTGAGTCCAGACTGTATTTAAACTCTTGTGTGGATGTTTTCATCTCTAATGTCCCTCTCTGTCCTCAGACTGTATTTAAACTCTTGTGTGGAGGTTCTCGTCTCTAATGTCTCTCTCTGTCCTCAGTCTTTGTGGCTGTGGCCTGTCTCCTCACAGCTGTGCTCCTCTGGCCTCAGTCCTCAGCTCCTCTAGTCTCTCACATCTGGACCTCAGTTATAACGACCTCCAGGACTCAGGAGTGGAGCTGCTGTGTTCTGGACTGAAGAGCGCCCCCTGCAGACTGGTGACGCTCAGGTGAGATGCTCCCATGATGCACTCTGCCCCCTTGTGTCCACATGAGTGTAATGCTGTGTCTTTAGACTGTCTGGATGTCTGGTCTCAGAGAGGGGCGGAGCTGCTCTGGCCTCAGCTCTGAGCTCCTCCTCCCACCTCAGAGAGTTCGACCTGAGCTACAACCATCCAGGAGCCTCCGCTGAGCTCCTGACTGCTCTACAGGACCAGCACCCCCTGCTGTCTGTCAGGTGAGACCACACTGCCCCCTGCTGTCTGTCAGGTGAGACCACACTGCCCCCTGCTGTCTGTCAGGTGAGACCACACTGTCCCACTGGGACACACATTTATCACTGGTTTTATAAATGTCTCCATCTCATCTGGTTCCTGCTGATTTAGGCTTTAAATAAGACAAACTGTCCTGAAACTCTGTGTGACCCTTTTTCAAACCCTCCCCCGCAGTTTGAGAACCCTTCTTTAAGCCCACTTCCACTAGTAATTTACAGAAGACTGCTTCAAGTGAAGGCCTGCAGACTCTTTCTACAAACATTAGTGACAGAATGGGTCGCTCTCAGAAGCTTAGTGAATTCTACGGATGAGTGTGGGTTTGGCGACTCCAGGAGAACGGTTCTGGTCTGGTGCACAACCGTGACCAGTGCACAAAGGTCCATAAAGACCTGGAGGCGAGAGTTTTGTGTGGAGGAACTTGACTCCTGCACAGAGTCCTGACCTCAGCCTGATAGAACACCTTTGGGACAAACTAGAGTGAAGACTGAGAGCCTCAGACCTTCTCCAACATTAGTGTGTGAGCCTCAGACCTCCCTGTCCAACATTAGTGTGTGACCTCACAAAGGCACTTCTGGAAGAGCTGAAGCTGTTATAGCTGCAAAGGAGGAGCCACGTCATATTAAACCATCTGGATTAAAAACGGGATGAACTTAAAGGGGAACTCCGGCCCATTTGAAACTAGACCATGGCTAGAGGTGGTCGAATACTGTCAGAAGCCAAAAAAACGGCACAGATCAATGTTTTCTAGGCAGAGATCTCGCTGTGGTAGTGAGTCTGTCAAGGCAACAAACTAGCGTAGTAAATTGGTCAAGTTCTTAGCTTCAACGTGCCCAAGTTTCCCTTTAAGTTCACATACGAGTCAAGGCAGGTGAGACAAGACTTTTGGCAATATAGTGTATGTTTCAACTGGAGTTCTATTGTCTCAGTGGATCTGCACATTCACACCAAACACACAACACAAAACAACCTGTGCACTTTGGGTTAACTTCAGATACACGTCACTGTCTATTTTACTTTGCTTTTCAAAAGTATTCAAAAAAGTTGTTTATAAAAGGTTATTTTCTCATATAAATAATATTTAAATTCTGTATAAGTATCAATATGGCTTCCATAAAAATCACAGCACTTACATGGCTTTAGTTCAATTATTAGATGAGATAATGTCGGCATTAGAGAATAAACAATTTACCTGTAGTTTTTTTGTTTTTTTGTTTTTGACTTTTGATACAGTTAGTCAAACTGCATTTCACTTCGCTGCCCCCAATAACTGGAACAACCTACAGAAAACATTAAAACTCCAAACACTACCGCCCTTATCTACTTTCACAAACACAGTAAAAGCTGTAGTCTATGATCATTGCGACTGCTTTTGAATAGTGTTTTGTACATGTGTAAATAATGTAAATAGTGAGTGTGAATGGTCTTATGTTGATGTGGCCCCTTCTTGTCTATTGTGTATGTGTGGTATGTATATGTATGATATTCTGCTGTATGAAGGTTCTGCTGCCTCTTGGCCAGGTCATCATTGAAAATGATGAATTGGTTCTCAACTGACCTATCTGGTAAAATAAATGTTAAATAAATAAATAAAAAAATCACAAAATTTTACTTGCAAAATTATATGAATATGGTTTTCATAAAACAGTTTTTAAGTGGCTACAGAATTATATTTGTAATAGATCCCAGTTTGTTTATATCAACGATTGCAATTCTGATGAAGCTGACTGACAGTGTGGAGTCCCTCAGGGGTCAGTATTAGGTCCTTTATTATTTTTTGTACATAAACGACTTATGTTATACATCTCAAGATCTAACCCCAGTAATGTTTGCTAATGATATCGAACATTGAACATTGAATCGAACATTATTCATGTTCGATTCAAATTTTAATGTTCTAATAACTAATACTGCATTATCTGTTCATGACAAATGGTTAAAAATGAACACATCTCTGAATATCAAAAAAACTAATTACATCTAATCCTAAAATCAAAATTGATTCAAATGCAATAAATTGCATCTCTCATCACATTTCTGAGCGTCATGATGATAATCTCAACTGGAAAGAGCTGCTGACTGGGTGACCAGAAAAAAAGAATAAATTTATTGGTATTATGAGAAAAGTTTGCAAATTTCTGGACTCAAAATCTATACTCACATTATACTATAGAACTACAAGTTTAATTTATCCCTATCTGGCATATTGTAATATAGTGTGAGCTGCACTTTCTCAACTGCTCTGAACAAAATATTCTTGGTGCAAAAACGTTATGTTTGAATTGCAACTCATTCCGCCACTGACATTGTCTGCTTATTTATTCATCAGACTTTAATATATATGAGATTAATGTTTATCAAATTTTTATTTTTATGTATAAAATTCTTTATAATTCAACTACAAGCGCCAAACAGTTAATATTTTACTATAAAATCAATACAGAGATTCATAGATACAAAACTCAAAATCCAAATTTTCATGTTGCAAAATGTGTCAGATCCAGAGCTCAGTTCTGCTGCGACACAGAGGCGGGAAACTGTGGAGCAGTTTTCACATCTGGTTCGTGACGACATCAGAAACGTTTAAAAAGAGTTTGAGGAAACGTGATATTTCATGATAATGTTTGATAATCTTTCAGTGGTGGATGTTTCATTGTGTTTTAATCCATGTTTGAATCAAATTAATTTAATCTAAGGTGTGTAAATGTAAAACTCATCCCACACCTAAGTTTTTATCTAGTGAGTTTTTTTTTTATTGTTACGTTATAAAGGTGCAAAATGAATAAATAAACTGTACACCTATGTGTTTCTGTGTGTGTGTGTGTGTGTGCGTGTGTGTGTGCGCGTGCGCGTGCACGAGTGTGTGTTAGTGTGTGTAGTGGTCTGGTCCTGGTCTAAACTGGACTTGTGTGTTTCAGGTTGGATCCTGCTGGAGAACAGTGGATGGTTCCAGGTCTGAGGAAGTGTGAGTTTGTTTTCTTTCCTCCACACAGTAAAATGCAGAGAACAGCTCTGATCAGATTCACTCTGGTTCAAACCTCGCCCAGTTTTCCTTAATTGGACCATTTTGGTGAAGTTTATCATGTCACTCGGACATGAGCCAGAGATGTGACATGTAGAAGTGATTCCATAACTCTTACCTCACAACTGTACAGTAGGGGCCACGCTCATCTCATTTACACAAATGTGTCAGAGAGTTTCAAATAAATCCAGCCTAGTTTCCCTTGTGTCCAGTAGTGTTTAGGACAGATGAGTGACAGGTGCGTGACAGGTGGGGTCTATTAAATGTAGAAACAATCAGCACAAAAGAATGAGATGAAGTGTTTGTGTTGCAGACTCCTGTGACGTCTCTCTGGACCCAAACTCAGCTCACAGAAAACTCAAATTGTCTGAGGACCATCGGAGTTTGACCTGGGTGGAGGAGGAGCAGGAGTATCCGGATCACGAGGACAGGTTCACAGAACACCAACAGGTCCTGAGCTGCATTGGCCTGAGGGGGCGCTGTTACTGGGAGGTGGAGTGGAGTGGGAGGGTTGTTATAGCAGCGAGTTACAGAAGGATCAGGCGGAGCGGAGGGGGACTAGAGAGTGGATATGGATACAGTGATCACTCCTGGAGTCTGGGGATCCATAACGATGGAGTGTACTTTGTCACTCACAACAGCAACACAACACGACTGCACCGCTCCTGTCACTCAGAGAGAAGGGGTGTGTCCTCTGACAAAGTGGGTGTGTCCTCAGGTAGAATGGGCGTGTTCCTGGACTCTGAGGCTGGAGCTCTGTCCTTCTATGACGTCTCCTCTGATGGAGAAGTGTTCCACCTCTGGACCTTCTCCGCGTCCTTCTCTGAGCCTCTGTTTCCTGGGTTTGTACTTGATACAGAAGGTTCCTCTGTGACTCTGGTGAAAGAAACGAGACAAAACTGAAGAGAAACTGGACTTGTCCCATGATGAAGACACAACAATGAGAAAAAAGAAAAACAGAAACTGAACGAGGCCAAAACAACTGGACTGGGACAGTTCTTCACTTTGGACCTGACTGTTTAGTTTGTTTAGTTTAGTTGGGTATCTGAATTCTGTGGGTTATTAAAGATGTGATTGAGGGTATGTGATTTCTGTGGGTTATTAACTGTAAAATGTCACATATTTAAATCTGCACGTTCCTTTTATTGTTCTGAAAATTCTATATTCACCCAAAACAACGTATTCACATGTTATATAAGTTTGACTTTTGTTTTTGTCGCTCTGAGTCTCCCCTCTCTTTGCTCCCTGCTCTAAGTCCCAGTGTAATGTCATCACAAACTGCTCATGTTCAGCTGACAGGGACTTACTGTCATGGTTCATGTTTTGTTTTGCATATTTCGTTGTGTCTTGTTCCTTGTGTTGATGGTTTTGCCCTCATGTGTTTCACCTGTGTCTCATTCCTGTGCACTTATAAAGCCTGTGTCCTCCTCTGGCCTTTGTTGCTCCAGTGTCCGTGTGCATTTCAGATTTTTGTTCATTCGTTGTTTTATTAAAGAACTTTAAGAGAAATCGTGGGTTTTGGCTCCTCCCTCTGCTTCACCCTGACACTTACAGCTTTGGAAAGGTCGGAGATTGTGGTGATACTGACCTGTAAACTTTGGCTCAGCTCACAATTCTTCACTTGTCTTAAAAACAGCTTTTTCATGTCACACGTGAGACTATGCTTCTTCTGTGAGGTCAAGTGTGTGTTGGTGTGTGATTTATTTATTTATTGAATACAAGGACAGTGCACATTAACCAACAGGACAACTGTATAATGTGCCAGATCTGTAGTCCTTTGCCAAATGCACAGAAGTCCCCCTAGGGATGTCATAATTAAAAGTCAGTACAAAATGTTTACATCATTAAAATAAGTGTGTTGGTGTGTGATGGTGTGTGATGGTGTTGGTGTGTGATGGTGTGTGTTGGTGTGTGTTGGTGTGATGGTGTGTGTTGGTGTGTGATTGTGTGTGTTGGTGTGTGATGGTGTGTGTTGGTGTGTGATTGTGTGTGTTGGTGTGTGATGGTGTGTGTTGTGTGTGTTGGTGTGTGATGGTGTGTGTTGGTGTGTGATGGTGTGTGATGGTGTGTGTTGGTGTGTGATGGTGTGTGTTGGTGTGTGATGGTGTGTGTTGGTGTGTGTTGGTGTGTGATGGTGTGTGATGGTGTGTGATTGTCTGTGTTGGTGTGTGATGGTGTGTGTTGTGTGTGTTGTTGTGTGATGGTGTGTGTTGTGTGATGGTGTGTGTTGATGTGTGTGATGGTGTGTGATGGTGTGTGACGTGTGTGTTGGTGTGTGATTGTCTGTGTTGGTGTGTGATTGTCTGTGTTGGTGTGTGTTGGTGTGTGTTGGTGTGTGATTGTCTGTGTTGGTGTGTGATGGTGTGTGTTGGTGTGTGATGGTGTGTGATTGTCTGTGTTGGTGTGTGATGGTGTGTGTTGGTGTGTGATGGTGTGTGATTGTGTGTGTTGGTGTGTGATGGTGTGTGTTGGTGTGTGATGGTGTGTGATGGTGTGTGATTGTGTGTGTTGGTGTGTGATTGTCTGTGTTGGTGTGTGTTGGTGTGTGATGGTGTGTGTTGGTGTGTGATGTGTGTGTGTTGGTGTGTGATGGTGTGTGATTGTGTTGGTGTGTGATGGTGTGTGTTGGTGTGTGATGTGTGTGTTGGTGTGTGATTGTGTGTGTTGGTGTGTGATGGTGTGTGATTGTCTGTGTTGGTGTGTGATGGTGTGTGATTGTGTGTGTTGGTGTGTGATTGTGTTGGTGAGTGTTGGTGTGTGATGGTGTGTGTTGGTGTGTGATGGTGTGTGTTGGTGTGTGTTGGTGTGTGATGGTGTGTGTTGGTGTGTGATGGTGTGTGATGGTGTTGGTGTGTGATGGTGTGTGTTGGTGTGTGTTGTGTGTGTTGGTGTGTGATTGTGTGTGTTGGTGTGTGATGGTGTGTGTTGGTGTGTGATAGTGTGTGTCGGTGTGTGATGGTGTGTGATGGTGTGTGATGGTGTGTGTTGGTGTGTGATGGTGTGTGATTGTGTGTGTTGGTGTGTGTTGGTGTGTGATGGTGTGTGATTGTGTGTGTTGGTGTGTGATGGTGTGTGTTGGTGTGTGTTGGTGTGTGATGGTGTGTGATTGTGTGTGTTGGTGTGTGATGGTGTGTGATGGTGTGTGTTGGTGTGTGATGGTGTGTGTTGGTGTGTGATGGTGTGTGTTGGTGTGTGATGGTGTGTGATTGTGTGTGTTGGTGTGTGATGGTGTGTGTTGGTGTGTGATGGTGTGTGATGGTGTGTGTTGGTGTGTGTTGGTGTGTGATGGTGTGTGATTGTGTGTGTTGGTGTGTGATTGTGTGTGTTGGTGTGTGATGGTGTGTGTTGGTGTGTGATGGTGTGTGATTGTCTGTGTTGGTGTGTGATGGTGTGTGATTGTGTGTGTTGGTGTGTGATTGTGTTGGTGAGTGTTGGTGTGTGATGGTGTGTGTTGGTGTGTGATGGTGTGTGTTGGTGTGTGATGTGTGTGTGTTGGTGTGTGTTGGTGTGTGATGGTGTGTGATGGTGTGTGTTGGTGTGTGATGGTGTGTGTTGGTGTGTGATTGTGTGTGTTGGTGTGTGATTGTGTGTGTTGGTGTGTGTTGGTGTGTGATGGTGTGTGATTGTCTGTGTTGGTGTGTGATGGTGTGTGATTGTGTGTGTTGGTGTGTGTTGGTGTGTGATGGTGTGTGTTGGTGTGTGTTGGTGTGTGATGGTGTGATGGTGTGTGTTGGTGTGTGATGGTGTGTGATGGTGTGTGTTGGTGTGTGATAGTGTGTGTCGGTGTGTGTTGGTGTGTGATGGTGTGTGATTGTGTGTTGGTGTGTGATTGTGTGTGTTGGTGTGTGATGGTGTGTGTTGGTGTGTGATTGTGTGTGTTGGTGTGTGATGGTGTGTGATGGTGTGTGTTGGTGTGTGTTGGTGTGTGATGGTGTGTGATGGTGTGTGTTGGTGTGTGATGGTGTGTGATTGTGTGTGTTGGTGTGTGATGGTGTGTGTTGGTGTGTGATTGTGTGTGTTGGTGTGTGATGGTGTGTGTTGGTGTGTGATTGTGTGTGTTGGTGTATGATGGTGTGTGATGGTGTGTGTTGGTGTGTGTTGGAGTGTGATGCGTGTGATTGTGTGTGTTGGTGTGTGATGGTGTGTGATTGTCTGTGTTGGTGTGTGTTGGTGTGTGTTGGAGTGTGATGGTGTGTGTTGGTGTGTGTTGGAGTGTGATGGTGTGTGATTGTGTGTGTTGGTGTGTGATGGTGTGTGTTGGTGTGTGTTGGTGTGTGTTGGAGTGTGATGGTGTGTGATTGTCTGTGTTGGTGTGTGTTGGTGTGTGTTGGTGTGTGTTGGTGTGTGATGGTGTGTGATTGTGTGTGTTGGTGTGTGATTGTCTGTGTGTTGGTGTGTGATGGTGTGTGATTGTGTGTGTTGGTGTGTGATTGTCTGTGTCGGTGTGTGTTGGTGTGTGATGGTGTGTGATAGTGTGCGATTGTGTGTGTTGGTGTGTGATTGTCTGTGTTGGTGTGTGATTGTGTGTGTTGGTGTGTGATTGTCTGTGTTGGTGTGTGTTGGTGTGTGTTGGAGTGTGTTGGTGTGTTATAGTGTGTGTCGGTGTGTGTTGGTGTGTTATAGTGTGTGTCGGTGTGTGTCGGTGTGTGATGGTGTGTGATGGTGTGTGTTGGAGTGTGTTGGTGTGTGATAGTGTGTGTCGGTGTGTGTTGGTGTGTGATGGTGTGTGATGGTGTGTGATGGTGTGTGATGGAGTGTGTTGGTGTGTGATGGTGTGTGTTGGTGTGTGATGGTGTGTGATGGAGTGTGATGGTGTGTGATGGAGTGTGTTGGTGTGTGATGGTGTGTGATGGTGTGTGATGGTGTGTGATGGAGTGTGTTGGTGTGTGTTGGTGTGTGATGGTGTGTGATGGTGTGCGATTGTGTGTGTTGGTGTGTGATTGTGTGTGTTGGTGTGTGATTGTCTGTGTTGGTGTGTGTTGGTGTGTGTTGGAGTGTGTTGGTGTGTTATAGTGTGTGTCGGTGTGTGTTGGTGTGTGATGGTGTGTGATGGTGTGTGATGGTGTGTGTTGGAGTGTGTTGGTGTGTGTTGGTGTGTGATGGTGTGTGATTGTGTGTGTTGGGGTGTGATGGTGTGTGATTGTGTGTGTTGGTGTGTGATTGTCTGTGTTGGTGTGTGATGGTGTGTGATTGTGTGTGTTGGTGTGTGATAGTGTGTGTCGGTGTGTGTTGGTGTGTGATGGTGTGTGATTGTTTGTGTTGGTGTGTGTTGGTGTGTGATGGTGTGTGTTGGTGTGTGATGGTGTGTGATGGAGTGTGTTGGTGTGTGATGGTGTGTCTTGGAGTGTGATGGCATGCTCATATATGATGATGTGTGTTGGCAACTGTAGATCTAAACCAGATCTAAACCAGATCTGAACCAGGTCTAAACCAGGTCTAAACCAGGTCTAAACCAGGTCTGAACAATTTTAATTATAATACACTGAACAAAAATATAAATGCAACACTTTTGTTTTTGCTACCATTTTTCGTGAGCTGGACTCAAAGATCTAAAACTTATTCGACACAAAAGGCCATTTCCCTCCAATATTGTTCATAAATCTGTCTAAATCTGTGTTAGTCCATTTCTCCTTTGTCCAGATAATCCATCCCACCTCTCAGGTTTGGCATATCAAGATGCACATTAGACAACAGGATTACTGCACAGATGTGCTTTAGGCTGGCCACAGTAAAAGGACGGATTTGTGAACAATATTGGAGGGAAATGAACTTTTGTGTCTGTAGAAATAGTGTTAATAGCAAAAACAAAAGTGTTGCGTTTATATTTTTGTTCAGTATAGTTATTTATAATAATAATAATGACGCATCAGTTTTATATAGCGCTTTTCAATATTATTATTAATAGTATTAGTAATGATTTCCACAGTTTGTTTATTATTTACTATTTACCTGAGCGTTCATGGAGGAGTATAGAGAGAGAGAGAGGGAGAGAGACAGATGGAGATGTAATGAATTAATCACTGCATTTATACAGCTCCTTTCCATATACTCAAAGAACTTTACCGTTCATTCTTCATTCACTCACACTGGTGAGCTACTGTTGTTGTCACAGCTGTTCTGGGGCAGACTGACAGAAGTGAGGCTCCAATCTGCACCATCTGCCCCTCTAACCACCACCATCACACACACTCCACATTCATACTCAGCAATGTGGGGGAAGTGCCTTGCCTAAGGACACAATGATAGTTTTTTTTTTTTTTTTGCGGCTGACGCCCCCCTGTGGCCTGATGAAAGTAGTAAAATCAGTTTCTCTGATTTACTACTTATATACTTTGTGTTTGAGTGTTTATAAATTACTGACAACATTTCTCCCAAATTCCAAATAAAAATAGTGTCATTTAGATAATTTATTTGCAGAAAATGATAAATGGTTTCAGACCTCAAATAATGCAAGGAAACAAGATCATATTCATTTTAAAACAACACAACACTTATGTTTGAACCGAGGAAGAGTTCAGAGATCAATATTTGGTGGAATAATAATAATGATGAACACGGCAGTGGTTTTTCTCCTTTTCCTCCTTAAATCAGATTTGGTTCAGGTGATCTCCTCATCAGTGCCTCATGAAGCAGAATGAGGTGAAAAACAAGAATGCAGTGGTCTCTTTTTTTCTAGAGCTGTATATGAGCTGTGTATGGGCTGGAAACCCCAGGATCAAGGTGAGACACTCCTCCAAAGGTGGTGGAGAATGAGCGGGCCAAGATCCTGTGGGACTGTGGGACAGAATGGTGATGGCGAACCAACCAGAGATCGTGGTTTTGGATGAGCGAGAGAACAAAGCCGTGGTGGTGACATTGCAATACGGAGCGATGGCAATGTCAGGAAAAAGGAACATGAGAAACTAGAGAAATACCAGGGGCTCAAGGAAGAGCTGGAGAGGGCCTGGAAGGTGAAAGCATCGGTGGTGCCTGTGCTGATCGGAGCACTCGGGGCCATGACCCCCAAACTGGAGGAGCTACAGCAGATCCCAGGAAGGACAATAGACATCTCATCTCAAATATATATATATATATATATATATATATATATATATATATATATATATATATATACACTGTATATACTGTGTATATATATATATATATATCTATATATATATATATATATATATATATATATATATACACACTGTATATACTGTATAGATATAGCAAAATATTTACTTCTTTTTACTGTAGAATGAGTTTTATTTGATTAAAATGCATTTCAAAATTTGTAAAAATTTGTAAAAAAAAAAATAAAAAATGAAGCTGCGGTGCATTGTGGGCAGTTTTTAGCATTCCAAGGTGGTCAAGGATCCATCCATCCATCCATATTCTCCCGCTTAATCCAGCTGGGTCACGGGGGCAGTTTGCTGCACAATTCTCATAGCACCTGACCCCCCCTATGAACCCCTCTGCAGGTGGTGAGCCCACAGGAGGGTGGACATTATGGTCCTTGATGTTAGTTCATAGGGGTGCGGGCATGTTTTGGGTTGATGGGGGAAACCCATTCAGACACGGGGAGGAACATGCAAACTCCACACAGAAAGGCCCGGCGACCCGGGGATCGAACCCGCAACCTTCTTGCTGTGAGGCCTGAGTGTTGCCACTCAGCCACCGTGCCGCTGGTGGTCAAGGATCCTTGGTAAAAAAAAAAAAGCCAGATGGAGGAGTTGTGGGCGTGAGGGCTTTGGGAGAATTGGAACAGCACTGGGCTCTGATGACGTGAATCTGTCCAAAATGGTTCAGAAGCTCCAGGATCCTGGTGATTGGGAAACACCCAACATCGTCACAGGAAAAGTCTATCCAAAACACAGACAGTTTAGGCACAAGGAAGGACTTTTTCTCACCTTTAAACCTTCATTTCACTAAATAAAACTGTGGTCTTGGTGTGAGTCTGATCCCAACTATTGTGTCATTTACACACATGGCCCTGTTTAAATTCTGGTAACAGTTCTGGAGTTTCCTCTTCGTATGTCACACCTGCTGCTGCGTCCAACCAGGAACTACCTTTAGAAACTAAACCAAATTTTTTTTAAAAGCTAGTAAAGATCAGACAAAATTTGGAGTCCGATCTGAAATCCAAATGTGTTTTCTTAGTTTCTCTCTGCACTTTAAACCCTGAACATGAAACCACACTGTGCTCTCAGAATCAGGATTAAACATAAAAGGGGTGAATGTTTGAGAGGCGGAGGCAAGGTGCGTTTAATGATGTGATGTTTGCTATGGATTTGGACTCTTCTGTTGCCTCGGCTCCACACACTTCTTCTCTACTTTATGAACCTCTTTGGTTTGGTAATTTTCCTTCACAATAGACACTACATTTGTTAAATAGATTGAAGTAATCACACTAAAAATGTGAAAAACGTGAGAAAGTTGTGACAGAAACTCAAACCAAAGCAGAGCTGGCAACTTGGAGCCACATTTATGAGCACATTTAAAGTATTTCCACTTGATTCTGCTACAGACGCAAACACAAATATGGATTCAGACAAATCTGGAATGTTTGAACTGTTCATGTCGGTTCTGTGAGCACGTCTCCAGATGAGCCTTTAGCGGTGAAGTACATCCGGTGCCTCTCCTGCCCACTGAGCATGTGCAGTAACATTCTTCTCCCACGCCAACACACAGCATCACACACACCATCTCACACCAACACACACCATCACGCACCAACACACACGTGACCTCACAGAAGAAGCATAGTCTCGCGTGTGGCATGAAAAAAGTTTTTAAGACGAGTGAAGAATTTTGAGCTGAGCCAAAGTTTATGATCTGAAAACAGGTCAATATCACCACAAACTCCGACCTTTCCAAAGCTGTAAGTGTCAGGGTGAAGCAGAGGGAGGAGCCAAAACCCACGACTGCTCTTAAAGTTCTTTAATAAAACAACGAATGAACAAAAATCTGAAATGCACACGGACACTGGAGCAACAAAGGCCAGAGGAGGACACAGGGTTTATAAGTGCACAGGAATGAGACACAGGTGAAACACATGAGGGCAAAACCATCAACACAAGGAACAAGACACAACGAAATATGCAAAACAAAACATGAACCATGACAGTAAGTCCCTGTCAGCTCCTGTCAGCCGAACATGAGCAGTTTGTGATGACATTACACTGGGACTTAGAGCAGGGAGCAAAGGGAGGGGAGACTCAGAGTGACAAAAACAAAAGTCAAACTTATACAACATGTGAATACGTTGTTTTGGGTGAATATAGAATTTTCAGAACAATAAAAGGAATATGCAGATTTAAATATGTGACGTTTTACAGTTAATACCCCACAGAAATCACATACCCCCTTCTTTAATAACCCACAGAATTCAGATACCCAACTAAACTAAACAAACTAAACAGTCAGGTCCAAAGTGAAGAACTGTCCCAGTCCAGTCGTTTTGGCCTCGTTCAGTTTCTGTGATTTTCTTTTTTTTCTCATTGTTGTGTCTTCATCATGGGACAAGTCCAGTTTCTCTTCAGTTTTGTCTCTTTTCTTTCACCAGAGTCACAGAGGAACCTTCGTCCCACAGTGCAAACCCGGGAAACAGAGGCTCAGAGAAGGACGTGGAGAAGGTCCAGAGGTGGAACAGTTCTCCGTCAGAGGAGACGTCATAGAAGGACAGAGCTCCAGCCTCAGAGTCCAGGAACACGCCCACTCTGCCCGAGAACACGACAGCTTTACCAGAGGACACGCCCTCTGAGTGACAGGAGCGGTGCAGTCGTGTTGAGTTGCTGTTGTGCCAGGCAGCGTACACTCCATCACCGTAGATCCTCAGACTCCAGGAGTGATCGTTGTTTCCAAACTCTTTCTCCCGCCCCCCTCCGCTCCGTCCAATCTCTCTGTAACACATTGCTATTTGACCCTTCCCACTCCACTCCACCTCCCAGTAACAGCGCCCCCTCAGGCCAGTGCAGCTCAGGACCTGACGGTGTCCTGTGAACTTGTCCTCATGATCCGGACACTCCTGCTCCTCCTTCATGCAGGTCACAGTCCGATGGTCCTCAGACACAAGCAGAAGCCTGTGAGCTGAGTTTGGGTCTGGAGAGACGTCACAGAAGTCTGCAACGCAAACACTTCATCTCATTCTTTTGTTCTGATTGTTTCTACAGTACTGTGCAAAAGTTTTAGGCAGGTGTGAAAAAATGGTATAAACAAAGAATGCTTTAAAAAATATTAATAATGATTGTTTGTCTTGATCAATTTACAAAATGCAAAGTGAGCAAGCAAAAGAAAAAGCCAGAGTCATTAAGAACTCTCTTAGCGTAAAGAAGAAGTTGTGTTGGTGAAGATTTGGCCCCACAGAGCCCTGACCTCAACATCATGGAGTGTGTCTGATTCCATGAAGAGACAGAAGGATGTGAGGAAGCTCCATCCACACAAGATCTGTGCTTAGTTCTTCAACATGTTTGAAACAGCGACCAGCCCAGTTCCTTCACAAACTGTCTGCAAGTAAACCTAGAAGAACGGATGCTCTTCTGAAGGCAAAGATCACACCAGATATTGACTTGATTTAGATTTCTCTTTTGTTCATTCACTGCATTTTGTTGATTGATGAAAATAAATGATGAACACTTCTATTTTTGAAGCATTCCTAGTTTACAGCATTTTTCCACACCTGCCTATAATCTTTGCACAGCACTTTACATTTAGTGGACCCCACCTGTCACGCACCTGTCATGCATCTCTGACACATTTGTGTAAATGAGATGAGCGTGGCCCCTACTGTACAGTTGTGAGGTAACAGTTATGAAATCACTTCTACATGTCACATCTGTGGCTCATGTCCGAGTGACATCACAAACTTCACTAAAAGGAAAACTGGGCGAGGTTTGAACCAGAGTGAATCTGATCAGAGCTGTTCTCTGCATTTTACTGTGTGGAGGAAAGAAAACAAACTCACACTTCCTCAGACCTGGAACCATCCACTGTTCTCCAGCAGGATGCAACCTGAAACACACAAGTCCAGTTTAGACCAGGACAAGACCAGGACTGGACACCAGCATTCTCTCACCTGACAGACAGCAGGGGGCAGTGTAGTCTCACCTGACAGACAGCAGGGGGTGCTGGTCCTGTAGAGCGGTCAGGAGCTCAGCGGAGGCTCCTGGATGGTTGTAGCTCAGGTCGAACTCTCTGAGGTGGGAGGAAGAGCTCAGAGCTGAGGCCAGAGCAGCTCCGCCCCTCTCTGAGACCAGACATCCAGACAGCCTAAAGACACAGCATTACACTCATGTGGACACAAGGGGCCAGAGTGCATCATGGGAGCATCTCACCTGAGCGTCTCCAGTCTGCAGGGGGCGCTCTTCAGTCCAGAACACAGCAGCTCCACTCCTGAGTCCTGGAGGTCGTTATAACTGAGGTCCAGATGTGAGAGACTAGAGGAGCTGAGGACTGAGGCCAGAGGAGCACAGCTGTGAGGAGACAGGCCACAGCCACAAAGACTGAGGAAAGAGAGAGACATTAGAGACGAGAACTTCCACACAAGAGTTTAAATACAGTCTGAGAACAGAGAGGGACATTAGAGACGAGAACCTCCACACAAGAGTTTAAATACAGTCTGGACTCACAGGGCTTTGGTGGAGGCTCTGATCACCGGCAGCAGACCCAGGAAAGCTTTCTCTGAGTTTTGGTATTTCCTCAGGTCAAACTCCTTCAGGTCTGAATCTGAGGACAGTAAGATGAAGGACAGAGCCGACCACTGAGCAGGAGACATGTTTCTATCTGAGACATGTCTTCTCATGTTCTTCTGTATCTCCTGCACCAGACTGTTGTCATTGAGTTCGTTCAGACAGTGGAACAGGTTCATTCTTCTCTCTGCAGACAGACCCTCTTCATCCAGCTTCTGTTTGATGTACTTTACTGTCTCTTGATTGGTCTGTTCACTTCCTGTCTGAGTCAGCAGACCCTGCAGCAGCTTCTGATTGGTCGGCATAGACAGCCCCAGGAGGAAGCGCAGGAACAGGTCCAGGTGTCCGTTTGGACTTTGTAAGGCCTGGTCCACAGCAGAGCGGTAGAAGGACTCAGATTCAGGACTCTCAGAGGAGTGTGGTGGATCCAGCAGGTTCTCTCCAGAGCTGTAGAAGGTCTGATGGACGTGAAGAGCCGCCAGAAACTCCTGCACACTCAGATGGATGAAGCAGTAGACCTTGTCCTGGTACAGGCCTGTCTCCTCTCTAAAGACCTGTGTGAACACTCCGGAGTAAACTGAGGCCACTGCAGCGTCCAGCCCGCACTCGCTCAGGTCACTCTCGTAGAAGATCAGGTTTCCTTTCTGCAGCTGCTCAAAGGCCACTTTTCCCAGAGACTTCACCATCTCCCTGGTCTCTGGAGTCCAGTGAAGGTCCTCCCCTGATCCCTGCTGATACTTGATGTTCTTGACTTTGGCCTGCACCACCAGGAAGTGGATGTACATCTGTGTGAGAGTCCGGGGCAGCTCTCGTTCCTCTGTTTGTTTCAGAAGCTTCTGTAGAACTTTTGAGAGGATCCAGCAGAAGATCGGGATGTGGCTCATGATGTGGAGGCTGCGGATGCTCTTGATGTGGGAGATGACGGCTGTGGCCTGGTCTCTGAACCTCTTCCTGAAGTACTGATCCTTCTGCGGGTCGGCGAACCCTCGCACCTCTGTCACCATGGAGACGCACTCAGCAGGGATCTGATTGGCCGCGGCGGGTCGTGTCGTTATCCAGAGGCGAGCGGAGGGAAGCAGCCTCCCCCTGATGAGGTTCACCAGCAGCACTGGCACTGAGGCCGACTCTGTGGGGTCGCTCAGGATCTGGGTTTGGCTGAAGTCCAGAGGAAGTCTGCACTCGTCCAGACCGTCAAAGATGAAGAGCACCTGGAGCTGGTGGAAGCTGCAGAGATGTTTGGAAAGACTAAAGAAGCGATGCAGCAGCTCCACCAGGCTGAACTGTGAGTCTCTGAGCATATTGAGCTCTCTGAAAGTGAATGGGAACAGCAGCTGGAGGTCCTGGTGGGCCCGGCCTTCAGCCCAGTCCAGACTGAACTTCTGAGTCAGCACTGTTTTCCCCACGCCGGCCACGCCCTTCGTCAGCACAAACCTGACTGGCTGTGGTGAATGTGGACGGGGTTTAAAGAGCTCTTCACATGTGATGGTCTCTGGAGCGGCCGGGCTCCTGGACGCCGTCTCCAAGTGTCTGACCTCATGTTCCTGGTTGACCTCTGAGGCTCCGCCCTCTGTGATGTAGAGCTCTGTGTAGATCTGGGTCAGGGGGGTGGAGTCTCCTTCTTTAGCCACGCCCTCAAACACACGACTGAACCTCTGCCGCAGATCACACTTCAGGTTTTCAGAGTGAACTCCAAGTTTAGTCCCTGAGGAAGACAACAGAGACCCTCAGTGAACTCACAATCTCCAAATGATGCAGAACTGTGAGAACACAGCAGGTTTACCCCACAGCCCTCTCCTCTGGCCTAATCAGTGTGTGTAAACATTCATCATATCTTTAAGTTAGTTAATATACTAAAACAGTCTATTAGTCTGGGAAGGTATAATAGAAACAGACAGGCCTGATCTGCTTTACAACTGTGGGAGGTAAGGAGGAAGTGTCCATAGTGTGGAACATTCCAGACAAAACAATGACTCCCCCACAGCAGGTGACAGTGACAGATCAGATCTGATGCCTGGACACAGTCTCCTCCTGACCTCAAACCTGCACAAAGGGCTGCAGATTAAGAAGAGTCAGAGTTCTTACTGTTCTGCAGACGTTGGGCCAGATGCTCCTGGTCCATCCTCTTCAGGAAGTCCAGGGTGATGTTCAGAACCTCTGTGCTCAGCTCCTCCCCCTCAGGGCATTCTGGGTAATCTGAGGCCAGGAGCCTGTGAAGCCTCTGCAGCTGCTGTTGGACATAAACCAGGACCTGCTGCTTCAGATCCTGAAATACACAGTGGACTTTAGACTGAAGTAGCAGCTCCTTTCCAGGAAAGATGGGAGGAGCTGCTACTTTTTGGATTATGGGCCGATTAATGAATGTTATAAAACTATTTACTGGCCCAGAACTCCTCATAATGATGGAATCTTTATACAAAGCTGTTGTGGAGGTTCATGGAGGATGAACTGTAGTTAAATAAAAATAGTTTTGTTATACGACGTCATTTCCGGTGAGTGAATTCTGTTTTGCAAGCAGTATTGCTAGCGTCTCTCTACTGAATCTGTTAATCCACGAATACAGCATCTAAACTAGTGCCTTAGTACTTCGTCAAACCATCGAAGTTTATTCAGCATCTAGTGCTCCCTAATTCATGGTCTAAGCCTCTCTCTCTCTCTATAGTTTCAGCTTGTAGTTTCAGCCTGATCTAGCCTAGCCGACTAGCATCATGGCTAAAACTCTCGCGCTGTCCTGTTCTAGTTGCCACATGTGGAGTGAGAACCCTGGCTTATTTGATAGTGACAGGGATAGTTGCGCTAAGTGCAGCGTAGTGGCAGTCCTCGAGGCCAAGGTTACAGAGTTAGAAACGCGGATCCGCTCATTGGAGGCGCTGAAGCCGAGTTATAGTCAGGCAGTAGCAGGGACCCCGGACCGCATTAGCATTAGCACAGCTAGTGAGAGTAGCCCCCCAGCGCTACCCGTGCAGCCAGGACCAGACCAGGACAGGTTTGTGACAGTTAGAAGCAGGCGCAGGGCTAAGACTATGACTGCAGGAGATCAGGGACACAGGGCTGAGAGTAGCGAGCTTCCCGTCCAGAACAGGTTCGCCCCTCTGAGCTGGACGCGGGACACTCTAGTCATAGGGAGCTCCATAGTCAGGGACGTGGAACTGCCTGCAGCTTCCACACGGTGTTACCCTGGAGCCAGACTGGGTGACATCGAGGGGAATCTGAGGCTTTTAAAGAGAAGTAAGAACAGGTACCGCCGGATCGTTATACACGCGGGGGGTAACGATACTTGGCGCGGTCAGTCAGAGGTGGTTAAGTTGCAGATAGCAGCAGTCTGTGAATTGGCTAAGTCGATGTCGGAGTCCGTGTACTTTTCTGACCCCCTTCCAAATTATGCCAATTGTGAAATGTTCAGCCGCTTTTCAGCTGTCAACCAGTGGTTGTCCAATTGATGCCCGCAGAATGGTGTCATCTTCATAGATAATTGGAGGCCATTTGAGGGGAAGCCCAGGCTTATACGTAGCGATGGCATCCACCCCACACAGGCTGGTTCCTCCCTTTTAGCTCAGAATATGATTGCTAGTCTTAGATGACCATCAGGTAAGACTAGCACACAGAATAGCTCAGGGAGTGTCAGTGACGCTAGGGAGCAGAGTAGACTAGTGAGGCACTGCTCTGTTAGCGAGAACAGCTCCAAACAGGCTGAGACTGTGTGTGCCCCACATACAGGGACCTCCTCTGAGCCACCCTGCATGAACAATTCTCCCAGACTGGCTGAGGCTGTGTATGTCCCACGCACAAAAAGCACAAATAAAACACAACTAAACTCTGATAGGAAAGGTATCAGATCTCCTAACTTAATAAAAATAAATACATGCGTCGCAAATAAACAAAATAAGTGTGTAAAAAGCACAAATAAAACTCAACTAAACTCTGACAAGATAGGGGTCAAGTTTCATAACTTAATAAAAATAAATAATTGTGTCGCAAATAAACAAATTAAGCATGTAAAAAGCACAAATAAAACACTACTAAACTCTGACAGGAAAGGCGTCAGACCTCATAACTTAATAAAAATAAATACAAGTGTCACAAATAAACAAAATGGTAAGTGTGTAAAATCTGGACTGCTAAACATCAGGTCCCTCTCCTCCAAATCTCTTTTAATAAATGAATTAATTGGCCACTTTAATATTGATCTTCTAGCTTTTAACTGAAACATGGCTTCAGGAAAATGATTATGTTAGACTAAACGAATCTACACCTCTAAGTCACGTGAACTTTCAAAGTGCCAGGAGCACAGGTCGAGGTGGCGGTGTGGCCGTCATTTCTCACTCCAGCCTAATTCTCAGCCTCAAATCTAATTATACATTCTGCTCCTTTGAAAGCCTCGCACTACTACGTGCACCAACTGGAAAAACCAAAAAGCTGTTATATTCATAACAATCTACCGACCTCCTGGTCCATATGTCGAGTTTCTGACAGAGTTTTCTGACTTTATTTCAAGATTAGTTTTGGAATGGGAAAGGAGTGTTATAGTTGGAGATTTCAACATATATGTTGATAACAGCAGTGAGTGCCTCAGCAGTGCTTTTGGTGCATCTGGATGGGGTCGGTTTTACCCAGAGTGTGAACAAGCCGACTCACTGTCACAATCACACTCTTGATCTCGTCCTAACTTATGGTATTGAGATTAATGATTTAATTGTTCTTCCTCAAAACCCTATACTCTCTGACCATTCTTAATTACCTTTCAATTCATACTAAAAGACTATCCAGCTCGACAGGAGAAAACTATAATGAAAAGAACAATATCAGAAAAATCAGTAGCCGAGTTCAAAGAAATAATCGAGCCAGTATTAAATGATATGCCATGTGACAATGAGAACAACTTTAATCCAATTATCATGGATCAGTTTGTTGATAGGACAATGCTCACCTTAAAATCTGCTCTTGATGTTGCAGCTCCGCTAAAACAGAAAAGCATTAAACCAAGACCTCCGGCTCCTTGGTATACTACAGAACTGTGATCACTCAAACAACACGTAAGACGCACAGAGAAGCTCTGGCGCCGCTCGCGCTCCGAGCAGTCTCTGAAGGCATGGAAGCTCTGCCTGCTCTCTTATAAGGCCGCTCTGCGAAAAGCGCAAACCAGATACTATTCAAACCTAATAGAAGTAAACAAAAGCAACCCCAGATTTCTGTTCAGCACTGTAGCCAGGCTGACAAACTCGCACACTGCCCCTAAGTCTCTTTTCCCCTCGAAGTTCAGTTGTGATGATTTTCTTGAATTCTTCGATTACAAAATTACAACCATTAGAGACAAGATCAACGAAGCCACTCCAAAAATCAGCACCGAGCAAATCCGGCAAATCCAGTCCGTAACACCAATATCCCACATGAATCCTAACAGAATTAGACAAATTTACTCCTGTCGATGAGGTGGAGATTACCTCAGTCATTATGTCGTCCAAACCATCAACTTGTTCGCTCGACCCTATTCCAGTCAAACTCCTCAAAGAAGCTCTTTACCTAATAATAGGTTCCATCCATAACATAATAAATATGTCGTTAGAAAATGGCTATGTTCCTCAGTCCTTTAAATATGCTGTAATTAAACCACTTTTGAAAAAACCTAGCTTAAATCCTGATGAACTAGCCAACTACAGACCTATCTCGAATCTTCCATTTCTCTCAAAGATTCTGGAACGAGTTGTGGTGAAACAGCTTTGTCACCATCTGCAGGGCAATAATTTATTTGAAAAATTTCAGTCTGGTTTCTGAGCTCACCACAGCACAGAAACTGCTCTGCTTAAAGTGACAAATGATTTGCTACTAGCTGCTGATAACGGGCTGGCTTCAGTCCTGGTCCTACTGGACCTCAGTGCAGCGTTTGACACCATTGATCACAACATTCTACTGCAGAGGTTAGAATGTGACATAGGTGTCAGAGGGACCGCCCTCAAATGGTTTAAATCCTATCTATCAGATAGGTACCAGTTTGTTAGTGTAAACCAGTGCATCTGTCCCTGCTCTAAAGTAGCTTGCGGTGTTCCACAAGGATCTGTGCTTGGTCCAATCCTGTTTACTCTGTATATGTTGCCATTAGGTAACATTATCAGAAAACATGGCATTAATTTCCACTGCTATGCTGATGACACTCGGCTGTACTTATCAATGAAACCAAATCAGACCGATCAAATCGATAAGCTCAGTGCCTGTGTGAAGGACATCAAAAACTGGATGACCCTGAATTACCTGCTCTTAAATCCTGAAAAAACAGAGGTCATTGTTGTTGGTCCTAAAGGTCAGAGAGATTCTCTGTCCGACCAGATAATCTCACTTGACAATGTGAGTATAGCCTCTAGCTCTACTGTAATAAACCTTGGAGTCGTATTTGACCAAAATCTCTCATTCACAGCTCATATAAACCAAGCTTGTAAAACTGCATATTTTCACCTGCAAAACCTAACTGAAATCAGAAATATTTTGCCTAAAAAGGATGCTGAAAAACTTGCATGCATTTGTTACATCCAGACTAGATTACTGTAATTCTCTGCTCACCGCCTGCGCTAAAGGTACTTTAAGAAGCTTCCAGTTGGTCCAAAATGCAGCGGCCAGAGTCCTAACAGGAACTAAAAGAAGTGATCACATCAGTCCTGTGTTAAATCACTTCACTGGTTTCCTGTCGAATTTAGAATTAAATTCAAAGTTCTCCTCCTGACATACAAAGCCTTAAACAATATGGCCCCATCATATCTTCAGGATGCCATTGTCCCCTATCAGCCAAATAGAGCACTTCACTCTCAGAATGCAGGATTATTAGTGGTTCCTAGAGTGTCTAAAAGTACAGTGGGGGGAAAAGCCTTGAGTTACCAAGCTCCTGTGTTATGGAATCAACTCCCTGTTGATGTTAAACAGGCACCACAGTCTCTTTATTTAAGACCAGGCTTAAAACCTTCCTCTTCGGAATAGTTTATGACCAGGTTACTTAGTTGATGTCACTAAGATAAGCTGCTGCAGGAGATAACAAGCTGGGGGAAGTGTGGCAACCTGAGCACTGTCCTCTGTTTCCTCCTATTTTCTCATCAGCATCACTTACTATGTTCTCATCTGTAGCTCGTTCATTGCTATTCACATGTTGTCCCCTGTCTCACTCCCCCTGTGGAGTGTAACTCTTTCAGATGCCTGATGGCAGCTGGACCCCTCTCCTCTTTCTCGCCTGACTCTCCTCCTCCTCGCCCGGCTCCTCCTCTTCGCCCGGCTCCTCCTCCTCGCCCGGCTCCTCCTCCTCGCCCGGCTCCTCCTCCTCGCCCGGCTCCTTCCCCGCCTGGGTAGCTGTGGCCATACCGAACTGGCCCACGGGCCTGAACATCTATAGCCTGTCCGTCCATGGGAGTGGATCTCTCCTTCACTGTAGTTCTCCCCGAGGTTTCTTCTTTTTCTCAGGACCCTGGGTTTTTTGGAGTTTTTCCTTCCTGAGAAGGAGGGTCTAAGGACAGGGGATGACTGGACTCTGTTTCATTTGCTGCTTTACATGAATGTTGTTTATTCTTGTTTTGATATGTCTGTGTGTATGTTTTACTCATCCAAATCTTGGAACGCCCTTAGAGGCAACTGTTGTTGTGATTTTGGGCGCTACAAAAATAAATTGAATTGAATTGAATACGTTGTTTGTGTACACCCACCGGATCTCAGACATGGCGACTAGCTCTGGGGACATGGAATGTCACCTCACTGGGAGGGAAGGAGCCTGAGCTTGTGCAGGAGGTTGAGTGTTACCGACAAGATATAGTGGACTTCACTTCCACGCACAGCCTAGGCTCTGAAACCCAACTCCTTGAGAGGGGCTGGACTCTCCATGTCTCTGGTATTAGCTGTTGTGTTAGAGTTCACCCCAGTGAATGAGAGGGTTGCGTCCCTGCACCTTTGGGTTGGGGACAGGTCTCTCACTGTGGTGTCGGCCTATGGGCCCAACAGCAGTGCAGAGTACCCGGCCTTCTTGGAGTATCTGGGAGGGGTACTGGACAGTGCACCGACCGGGGACTCCATTGTTCTACTGGGGGATTTCAACGCCCATGTGGGCAACGACAGTGACACTTGGAGAGGGATCATTGGGAGGAACGGCCTCCCTGATCTGAACCCGAGCGATGTTCTGTTATTGGACTTCTGTGCAAGTCACGGTTTGTCCATAATGAACTCCATGTTCGAGCACAAGGGTCCATCAGTGCACATGGCACCAGGACACCCTTGGCCGGAAAGACCTGGCAGGCTCAAGCGTATCATGATTATTGGGAAAGTCTGTCGGAAACTTCTGTCGGTGCGGCCTTCACCTCACACCTCCAGGAGCTTCTCTCCGATCCCAGGGGAGACTGGGGACATGAGTGGGCTTCATTCTCGGCCTCTATTGTCGATGCGGCCGCTCGTAGCTGTGGCCGTAAGGTCTGTGGTGCCTGTTGTGGCAGCAATCCTCGAACCCAGTGGTGGACACTGGAAGTAAGGGATGCGTCAGGCTGAAGAAGTCGTCCTATCAGGCCTTGCTGGCTTGGGGGACTCCTGAGGCAGCTGACAGTACCAGCAGGCCAAGCATGCTGCAAGCGGCCGCAGAGGTAAAAACTTGGGTCTGGGAGGAGTTTGGGGAGGCCATGGGGGAGGACTATCGGACGGCCCCAAGGAAATTCTGGAAAACCGTTCGGCGCCTCAGGAGGGGAAAGCAGTGCTTTACCAACACTGTTTACAGTGCGGGGGGAGAGCTGCTGACCTCGACTGGGGATGTTGTCAGACGGTGGAAGGAAAACTTTGGGGATCTCCTCAATCCCACCATCACTTCCTCCTCCGAGGAGGCAGAGGCTGGGGACCCGGAGGCGGACTTGTCCATCACCCTGGCTGAAGTCACTGAGGTGGTTGGAAAGCTCCTCGGTGGCTTCGGGGGTGGATGAGATCTGTCCTGAGTATCTTAATTCTCTGGATGTTGTGGGGCTGTCTTGGCTGACACGTCTCTACAACATCGCGTGGCGGTTGGGAACAGTACCTCTGGACTGGCAGACCGGGGTGGTGGTCCCTCTGTTTAAGAAGGGGGGACCAGAGGGTGTGTTCCAACTACAGGAGAATCACACTCCTCAGCCTCCCCGGTAAAGTCTATGCCAGGGTACTGGAGAGGAGAGTCCAGCCGATAGTCGAACCTCGGATCCAGGAGGAGCAGTGTGGTTTTCAGCCTGGTCGTGGAACACTGGACCAGCTCTACACCCTCCATCAGGTGCTCGAGGGTTCATGGGAGTTTGCCCAACCAGTCCACATGTGTTTTGTGGACCTGGAGAAGGCATCTGACCGTGTCCCTCATGGTGCCCTGTGGGGGGTGCTCCAGGAGTATGGGGTCCGGGGCCCTTTGCTAAGGGCTGTCCGGTCCCTGTATGACCGGAGCAGGAGCTGTGTTCGCATTGCCGGCAGTAAGTCAGACCTGTTACCGGTGCATGTTGGACTCTGCCAGGCCTGCCCTTTGTCACCGGTTCTGTTCATTGTATTTATGGACAGAATTTCTAGGCACAGCCAGGGGCCGGACGGAGTCCGGTTCGGGGACCACAGGATCTCATCTCTGCTTTTTGTGGATGATGTTGTCCTGTTGGCTTCATCGAACCAGGACCTGCAGCGTGCACTGGGGCGGTTTGCAGCCGAGTGTGAAGCGGCCGGGATGAGAATCAGTTGCTCCAAACCCGAGGCCATGGTTCTCGACCGGAAAAAGGTGGATTGCCCTCTCCGGGTGGGCGGGAAGTCTCTGCCTCAGGTGGAGGAGTTCAAGTTTCTCGGGGTCTTGTTCACAAGTGAGGGAAGAATGGAGCGTGAGATTGACAGGCGGATCGGTGCAGCGTCGGCAGTGATGCGGTCGCTGTATCGGACCATTGTGGTGAAGAGGGAGCTGAGCCGAAAGGTGAAGCTCCCGATTTATCGGTCAATCTACGTTCCTACCCTCACCTATGGTCATGAGCTCTGGGTGGTGACCGAAAGGACGAGATCGTGGATAGAGGCGGACGAAATGAGTTTCCCCTGCAGAGTGGCCAGGCGCTCCCTTAGAGAGGGAGGGGGGGGCTCGGTCACATAGGAGGAGCTTGGAGTAGAGGCGCTCCTCCCCCACTTTGAGAGGAGCAGCTGATGGGAGGGCATCTGTTCTGATGCCTCCTGAACGCCTCCCTCAGGAGGTGTTCATGTCCCACCAGGAGGAGGCCCCGGGGAAGACCCAGGACACGCAGGAGGGACTATGTTTCTGGGCCTGGGAACGACTCAAGGTCCCCCCAGAGGAGCTGGAGGAAGTGTCTGGGGTGTAGGAAGTTTGGGAGTCCCTGCTTAGACTGCTGCCTGTGAGTGGTCAGCAACAGCAGGTGGACACTTGTCGCAGGACCAGGACAGGCGGGAGCAGAGGTTTTTTTTTTCTGTACTTACAGTAAATACAGCATCCAGATGGGGGTGCTCTCCTCTGCTTTCCTCCAGGCTCAGCTTCTCTCTGTGGATCAGTACAGAGTTTAAGGACCTCTCCCTCCCCAGACACTTCCCCCTCCCCTTTAAAGCACAGTCCAGGTACAGAGAGACACTTACAACTCTGGACCTGGATCTCTGGAGCCGTCAGTCTGCAGAGACTCACAGCTCTGAGCAGAACTCCTGTGAAACAAACAACTTATGTGAGAAATGTGTGAATACTGAACTGGACATTGAACAGTTTATATTTTACACAAAAAATATATTTTTCACTTCCTTATCAGGAGCAATATTGACAAAAGTGTCCAAACCTCTTTGTCAAAGCCTGATCTTATCAGATCTGGAGAAGATCGAAGAGAAGGTAAGTGGGGCTTCTTCCATTATTATTATTATCCATTCTTTGGATTCGGCGGTAAAGGGTAAATGGTGCACGCAGACATTAGGGGCGAGGGAAGTTAAGTGTCTTGCCCAAGGACACAACGACAGCCAATCTATGGGAGCAGGAATCACACCTCCAACCTGTGCATCCACCAGTGGACAAAATCTCTGCCATCTGAGCTACTGTTGCCCATCTTAGATATTTTTATTCCATTTGAAAAAAATGAACAAAATGAAAGAAAAATGAACAGATTTTTGATTATTATTATTATTACATCATACCCTTGTATTTCACTGTTTTTTGTTCTTTTTTCCATCTCTCTCTCTTTCTGTTTTTACCTTTTTGAAGATTTTCTCATTAGAGGCAATATCCTCAATATTCTAATCTACAAAACAATTTCAACATTGATTTGACCTTTACTTAAACCTGAAATCTGAAAACCACCAAGAGGCTGTGTTCACGTTTAATAATTTTATGATCTAATAATCTCAGATGGAAAGCGGGGCCTTTACAACTCTATTGGATATTCACTGTTTTTGCAACAAATATCCAAACTTCAGTCCTTTCAGCTGAAACACTCACGTCTTTGGGGGTAAATAATGGCCCCAGTTTCTGAAGCGATTGTGAAAAACTCATTTGATTTTAGTTTATTTATACTGACAGAGATTATGTTGAACTTCATGCCAGTTTTTGTTTCATGTGGATAGGTCCAGTAATTAGAGATAAAACAGGTCAACAAATCTGCATTTTTACACTTCCACAGCAAACTCCACCTGAGGATTCTGACCCGTCTCCAGCTCAGTTTTATGGAGCTTTCCCAAAGTCAGTCACACACTGACACTTCTGAGGCACTGCACTTTTCCACGTGGCGTTTCCTTTTCACTTTAATGTGTATCCAGGTGTTTAGTGATTTCGTATGGAGGTCGCCACATGTTAAGCCACTTGAGGATTTATGGTCACCTTCACATTTGTATATCACGTACTGTGCCTTATTGTTTTCAAATGTGAAAATAAACAGACTTAGACAAACTTTACTGATCCACAAGGGAAATTATTTGGACACAGGAGCTCACACATCACAATATAATAAAATAACAAAGAGCAAAAATATAAATAATAATAAATTCTAAATAAGTTAACCAGATCACCCTGTGTCCTGTCACTCATCATATCATTGTTGCACATTGTCTTCCTATGACCTTTTCTATTTTTTATTATTTTTCTATTTTATTTTGACTGGTATATATACTGGGCAGCAAGATGCCCCCGCGACCCAGCTGGATTAAGCAGAAGATGGATGGATGGATGGTATATATACATTTATATAATAATGCCTTATCTGACAACTGTCTCTTCCTATGTTTTTTTGCTACTTATTTAGAATTTATTATTAACATTTATATGTTTTACTCTTTGTTATTGGATTATATTGTGATCTGTGAGCTCCTGTGTCCAAATAATTCCCCTTGTGGATCAATAAAGTTTAAAGTCGAAGTTTAGTCCGTACCTCTGATGTGAGTCTTTAAACTCTTTAAACTAAAACTAAATTGTGACACTGACCTGAGCTGTGCAGACTCTCCACTTTGGCCTTTTTTAAAGCCGATGAACAGGTCTTTGGATAAGTTACTGCTCAGTGAGACTCCACTGAGGCCAGGACCTGCTTTAGACGTGTTATAGTCCTGGGTTAGTCCTGGTTCAGCGCTGGGTCTATGTCCAGACCCTGGTTCTGCTCCGGAGTTCTCCATTTTTCTGTAAACATAAAAAGTTTTTTATTAAGTTTTGTAATTTAAATTTTGCTCTCATCTGTTTCCAGAAAGACAAACTGAACAAACTCCTGTGTATTATTTGCTTTGGTATCAGTGGCGTAGCATTCAGCAGTGCTGCTGGTGCAATACACCGGGGCCCATGGTACTTTGAGGGCCCATCACAGGCTAGGATTGGCCCCCTTTCCCAGTACAGGCTCAGTATAAACGACTGTCAACATAAACGTACACCACTGCAAAGCTGTTTATGTGCTTCACTACCTCCTACAACATGCTCAGGGTGACACCTGCCCCATTCTCTTATTTTCTTATCAGTTTTGATTATTTTATCATCACTTTACAAGATGTTGAAGCATGGCCTGCTGGGAAATCTGTTTGTCCAATCATTTTATATTGACCTCATTTCTGATCATAAACTGGGCATGTTTGTAAATGTAAACTAGCTGGTAACAAGTTACTAGTGTTGTGGAAAGTCTCAGCAACAATGTACAAATGTGCCCAAAAGTGGCGCTCAAAAATGAAAAGAGAAGAAAGGATTGGATTTAAGGAATTTGAAATGAGCAAAATTAGATGAGGTTTTAAAAGCTTTGTCAAGACAGATTTGAATCTTGTAATCTTATCAATTTAAAAATACTTAATTAATTATGCACGTCTCATCACTGTTTTTGAAACTTTAAGATAAATTCTCCTATTTTAGACGTATCCCAGAAAAACTGCAGTTTTGTTTTGCAAAAGTTTAGCATAAATTTAAGTTTTTAACCATAAGATTTGAATGAGAATTATTAGAATAAGTTAATCTTTGTTCCTGATCCATGTGTGTAATCTCTGTCTGTGTTGTGAGCAGTGTTGTTAGCATTAGCGTTATCAGCGTGTCCCGGTTCCTGGGTGATGGGAGCAGCTCTGTGGGCTGGACCTGTCCCATTTCGGCACAGACTTTACGGTCCGTGGAGGCGACATCGAGGGCTGCAGCCTTCAAACTGGGACACGGCTTTTTTCAGACAACAGATTCAACAAAGTATAAATTTGTTGTGCATGTCGCAGTAACTGAGCCCACCAAAACCAACAGGAAACATCCACAACAGCTTCCAGAGCTCCAAGCTCAGCTGTCCATCAAACATAAATCCGCCAATGAGAATGCAGCTCTGAAAATCCCACCCACCTGGGCTTGCACTGGGCTTTGTGCAGCTACACCACTGTTTGGGACTGACTGAAGGAGGGGAGTGTTTCTGAGGTTTGAACAAAACAGTTCAAAACAAAGAAGAAAACAGGAAGAATGAAACATATAATGAGTCCTTCATGATTCGCTCCTCTCCCCTCTCCTCTTGTGGGCCTGACTTTAAGCTCTGGACCCATGAGTCTGGGCCGCACTTGTAGTTCTGAGTTGTTTAAAGTCCTGTGCGATGCTGGAGCTCCATGCCGCTGCTGCTCCACTGCACTGCCAAAGTTTAGGATCCATAAAGCAGGTGAGACGGTGACACCACTGGACTCTAGGACCTTTGGGAGTTTTCTGAGGGCAAAGTCCAGTGGTGTCAGTGTCTCACCTGCTTTATGGATCCTAAACTTTGGCAGAGCAGTGGAGCAGCAGCACTCCCAAAGGTCCTAGAGTCCACGCTAAAAGAGCACTTTAAGGCACTGTTTTCTTTTCTCCCCCATGTCCTCTGTTTTAGTTCATGTCTTGTCTAAGGACACAAAAACGGCATGCACAAGGTGAGGGCTCTAACCCCCCGGGTTCCCATTGGTCTCCCATCCAAGTACTAACCAGGCCCAGCCCCATGTAGCAAAAGAGTCAGATCAGATCAGACATCCAAGCACAGCTCTGAAAATCCCACCCACCTGTCACATTTGTGCCAAAACTGCAGCAAAAAGTCCAGCAGTGCAAAGGAGAAGGTTGAAATCATAACACAAAACTGAGAAAGATGCGCAACTAAAACAAAATGTTTCCAAAACGCCAAAGATGTATATTTTACATGATTACACAAATAATTTGATTGCAAAGGTATTTTTTTTATTTTACTTTTTTATTTGTTATTTTGATTTATAATGTTTTAATGTTTTAAAAGCATTTTTGAACATTGCAGCTCAAAATTTATTCCATATTTTGAGGAGCAAAAGTCTGGACCAAAAGATCTTTGTGGAGGTCAGAGCAACGGCCCCCGAAATGTTCTGTGCCCGACCCTGGGGCCCCTGGTGCCAAAGACTGTTACAGCAGAGACACGTCAACACTGTCACAGGTACACCAGGTCAACTACACCGGGTCAACTACACCGGGTCAACTACACCAGGTCAACTACACCAGGTCAACTGCACCAGGTCAACTGCACCTGGTCAACTACACCAGGTCAACTACACCAGGTCAACTACACCAGGTCAACTGCACCTGGTCAACTACACCAGGTCAACTACACCAGGTCAACTACACCAGGTCAACTACACCAGATCAGGTCAGTTACACCAGGTCATGAGGTTCTACTGGTTTATAGAAGGTTCTAGTTAAAGACGATTCTTACCTGCAGCTGGAGACACGACTGAATCCTGTGAGACACACACCTGAACCAAGTCCACAGGGCGTGTGTCTTATCAGCTACACACACACACACACACACACACACACACAGAGACACACACACACACACAGAGACACACACACACACGTGTGTGTGTGTGCGTGCGTGTGCGTGTGTGTGTGTGCATGTGTGTGTGTGTGCGTGTGTGCGCATGTGTGTGCGTGCGTGTGTGTGTGTGCATGTGTGTGCGTGTGTGTGTGTGCATGTGTGTGTCTGTGTGTGTGTGTGTCTGTGTGTGTGTGTGTCTGTGTGTGTGTGTGTGTCTGTGTGTGTGTGTGCGTGTGTGTGCGTGTGTGTGCGTGTGTGTGTGCGTGTGTGTGGTTGAACCGTCTGACCCTTCTGAGAGAGAGAGAGAGAGAGGAGTGGAGGGTTCAGACCTGGTTTAGTCCTAGTTTAGTCAGGGTTTAGTCCTGGTTTAGTCCTGGTTTAGTCCTGGTTTAGTCCTGGTTTAGTCCTGGTTTAGTCCTCGTTCACTCCTAATTTAGTCCTAGTTTAGTCCTGGTTCAGACCTGGTTTAATCCTGGTTTAGTCCTGGTTCAGACCTGCTTCAGTCCTGGTTTAGTCCTGGTTTAGTCCTGATTTAGTCCTGATTTAGTCCTGATTTAGTCCTGGTTTAGTCCTGGTTTAGTCCTGATTTAGTCCTGGTTCAGTCCTGGTTTAGTCCTGATTTAGTTCTGCACAAAGTTGCTGTATAAAAATGTGTTTCTATTTTTAGTTCTTCTCGTCCGTTTTGTGCATCTCTCCATCCAACGCTAACGAGCTGAATGAACGACTCCCTCGCTCCTTTCCTCCTTTTCCTGCAGCTTCTCTCCCTCCGCCCTGTGTCGCCTCTTTCTCTCCATCCTTCCTCTTTCTCTCCATCCTTCCTCTTTCTCTCTCTCTCTTGTCTCTCCTTCTCTCCTCTCTCTTCTCTCTCACTTTTCTCTCCCCCTCGTCTCTCTCTTCTCCCCCTCTCCTTCTCATCCTCTTGTCTCTCGTCTCTCCTCTTCCCCTCTCCCTTATCCCCACTTCAGTCTCTTCTCTTTTCCCTCTCTCTTCTCCTTCTTTCTCCCTGTTTGTCTGTCCTCTCTCTCTTCTCTCTATTCTTACTCTCTCTCCCTCTCTCTCTTCCCCCCTCTCTCTCTTTTCTCTCTTTCTTTCTCCCTCCTCTCGTCTCTCTCTCGCCCTCTCTTCCCTCTCTCTTATGTCTCTTGTCTCTGTCCATGGTGCTGATTTCTCCCAATATTTTGTATCTAAATACTCTACAGGAGACTTTGTGTCTCTTGTCTCCATGGAGATGTTAATGCTTTGTCTGGAATGTTCCACAGTCGAGCTTAAGGAAGACAACTACAGGTTGCGTTACAGTCAGATCTGTGGAGAGGCGCCTCTTTTCACAGAGAGAACTATTGTCTATTTGAGCATTATAAACACCTGTAATTAATCAACGCTAGATATTTTATTTCTCTTGTTTCTTGTTTTTTTTTTTTTTTTTTTTTTTTGTCTTGGGTCCAGGTCCTGGTCCGGGGGTGAATGGTGCAGAGTTTCTGAACCTCGTTGCTGCAGGAAGTGTTCAAAGAAAAGAGAAAAGGACTCAACAAAAGAGACACAAAGTCTCCTGTAGAGCATTTACATACACAAAATATGGAGGGAAATCAGCACCACGGACAGAGACAAGAGAGAGAGAGAAGAGAGAGGGAATAGAGAGGAGAGAGAGGGTTAGAAGAGAGAGAGGACAGAAGAGAGAGATGGGGGAGAAGAGAGGAGAAGGGAAGGGTGGGAGAGAGAAGAGAAAGAAGAGAGGGAGAGGGTCAGAGAGAGAAAAGAGAAAGGGGAAGGATGGCGGGAAAGAGAGGCGAAACGGGGAGGAGGGAGAGAAGCTGACGGAGCAACAACATCACCGTGGAGACAAGAGGCAGGTGGTGCCTGTGTGTATGCAGTTACAGTGGAGTTTGAACCTGTGAGCTTACGGTGCGCGGGCGAGCGTTCTGACCACTGAGCCACTGTCCTTTCCAAACAAACAAACAGAAAAACATTAAAATATCCCGTGTTTAAACTGTTTTATGGACAGCTCTACTTTACATTTCTTGCATCACAGGTGGTTTTAGAGCTCAAAAATACCTTAAAAAAAAATAAAATAAATAATAATAATAATAATAATAAAAAATAAATAAAATTAAAGACGCTCGCGGCAATGATGGCCCTCGCCCGGCGCGCACCCCCTCCCACGCGACCGCCGAGGACTTGGAACCCCCTGCCATGACACTCTCTCTTCCCGACAGCTCGTCCACCAGAAAAGTTACATAGTGCGCCTTTATATCCATTATGTACTTTTTTGGTTGTAGGCACGCATAGAATTTAATCCCCAAATCTGGTACAAATCCAATCAGGTTGACAATTCATGTCTTTGGTAGGTGGCGCTATAGTGCAACTTTTCATATGCTTTAGGGTTTATTATATTCAGGCCATGTTCAAGCTTTAGTGATTCAAATTTCAGCACAATCAGACAAAGCCTGTGCATGTAGTAATTTTTGAACTATTTATTGGGGAGTCTTTGCGTCCCTGCTGGCCAACCATGGATAATACCCAATATTCATAATGTACTTTTTTTGGTTGTAGCCACGCGTAGAATTGCATCCCCAAATTTGGTGTAACTCCGATAATGTTGACATTTCTTGTATAGGCTAGGTGGCGCTATAGAGTAACTTTTCATATGCTTTATAGTTTATTATAATCAAGCCCTAATCAGGTATTAGTGATTCAAATTTCAGCACGATCAGACAAAGCCTGTGTGTGTAGGCATTTTTTAACTATTTTTTTAGGGAGTCTTGGCGCCCCTGCTGGACCAGCTTTTGCTTGAAATCATGCATAGAATTTAATCCCCAAATTTGGTACAAATCGGATAATGTTGAAGATTCACGTATACACTAGGTGGCGCTAAAGAGTTCACTTTTATTATATTTCATATTTCATCACATTCAGGCCGGGATCACACAATAGTGATGTGAGTTTGAGCTCTGTAGGCCAAAGCCTGTGGCCGTGAGAGGTCATCAAAGAAACAGGAAATGAAGGTGTTATTCGCCGGCGTGCTACGGACAAACTGTGAAAAAGTGCGCTTAGAAAAATAATGCGTTTGTGGACCCACATCTGCTGGATGTGGATGTAGATGTGACATGTCAAATCTGAGCTCGTTTGGACCAAAAACTAGACAGTTGATGACTTTTGCGGACACGCAGTCAAAACAGCAAGTTTTTTATCCAATATGGCCGACTTCCTGTTGGTCATAGGCATGCACAACGCTTGGCTTTTTTGCTTGTCTCCTTGAGTTCTATCACTGCCCCAAATTTCGTTGACCGTTTCGTTGATCGTTATTGAGGGCCAATTTAAGCGGCTCAAGGCGATGATGGCCCTCGCCCCGGCGCGCACGCCCCTACCACGCAACCGCCAAGGTCTCGCGACCCCCCGGCACGACACTCTCTCTTCTCGACAGCTCGTCCAACAGAAAACCCACGGTCAAATCATTATGACCAGATGACTTTGATTCGGTCAAACGGTTACAGTTAACATCCCTACCTGAGACAGTCCAGCACATCACTGCAGGTGTAAGATGCTGCAGGGAAAGCCAACATAGAGCTCCACACATGGAGCTCCGTGAAAAGTGAGGCACATATTTATGTAATGGGTTCCTCACCTGCCACGGTTTGTTTGTCTTTTACCCTCCTTTTCTATGGGGTCATAATAGGGAATATTAAAATCAATACAAGAACTGACTTCACAATCACTGTCAAGTGTTTTGCCGGTGCAAGCTTTCCCACACTTGAAAGGGAAGGGCCTCACTCTCTTTTTTAAAAACCAGATGCAGGACTTCACTCAATGCACTTAAGATTCTTTTAATCCATTCTTGGCACAAGTGAAAAACCTTTGACACAATAAGAAAAAAAAAAACAATTATCAAAATTAGACAGATTAACAGCACATACTGCTAAATATCACACTTGTCACATATCACACTTGTCACTTTAATCTTTCAGAAATGTTTAGTGAAAAAAAAAAAAAGTATTTTAGCAGTAACAATTTTAGTTTTTTTTAATTAAATTAAATGTTTTAAACTGCATATTTTAACAGGTTTTAGAGGACACAGTGTCACAGTTTTACTGATATTTTCATATAATATATAATTATTTAACCAAATAATTAACAAATAATCTATTTAACACACCCCTTTTAGCTGAAATATTTTAAACTTTATGCAGATAAGTAAACAGCAAAACAAAGAAAAGAGTCCGGGCTTAAGCAACGCTTACCGGCAGTCCTTTTAGAGTTTTTTAGACCTTTTCCTTGCCCGTTTTCCATGAAGCGTCCGTCAACGCTCAGCGTGCATAAATCAAAGACTTCCTACCCCGCTCCCCCACTCAGCTGATTACATCTCCGCCTCACCTGCGGAGCCTCACACACAGCGGAAAAGTTCGGCGGCAGTGGGCGTGTGTGCTCCCCACTCAGTACACAGTGCAACAACAAACGCTCGGCGTTGCCTCTAACTCGCCGCAACAATCACAATAAGCTTTTTGCTGTTGACAGTGAACACATTTTAACAAAGAAGGAATGTGTTTTGCTGGTTTGACACACCCATAACATGGAACAAGACAAAAAAAAGATAATAATAGTCATGAATTAGGGCATGGCTATCAAAAGACATGATAACCTGTTTGTTGAACACTCAGTAAGTATCCAGCCACACCTATGAGCAAAATCAACGAACAGCCCGTTTAAAACCAAAAGTACATAGCTATCGTGAGGAGGAGGAGGAAGCACGTTCCAATGTGTGTTTATCCCATGAAGACCTAAGGGCAGTTTTAGTACATTTCTCCTCACTTGGATTTTTTCTTAATTTTGCTTTTAAAACTGCCCCTTTTACCCCCTAATGAAGTGTTCTACCTCCTTTTGTTCAGTACAGCCTGTTATTTCACAATCTGCTGCTGTAGTTGTGTCATGAGGCTGTGAGAAAAGCTACAGGGCCAGAAATAGAGATGAAAAAAAAAAATAAAATAAAATAAAATTCACACTGTTTATACAAAACACACAGCAAACATGTAGAAACAACTTTTTGGACATAAGAAATGCTTAATTTAGGGCCCTAGCTACAAAAATGCAAAATATCAAGTCTGTAAGGAAATTAAAAAATCTCCTTATTGCCGTAAAAATAAAAAAGTGCAGTGGCTCCATGACTTTCCTGGTCCAGTCCTGGAAACAGCTCCTGCCAGGGCCAGGGCCAGAGCCACAGCACTTCTGCATTTCCAGGGTGGAAATTACATTTGGATTTGCACTTTTGGACTGAAATAAACCTTTAAATAAAAATAGAAGGGGATGTGCAATTACACAGACCAAGATCTGTAATTTTCCATTTATGTGAGAATTAACTCCACTTAGAGCGACTTTTTCCCTCGTTATAAACACACACAGTCAGAGGAGTCGACCATCTTGACTCACTTCACTCTTTGGCAAAGTTTGGGTCGATCAAAATGGACGGAGCGCATGAGTTTGGGGAAAACAAAGTTCCTGTTGGACACTCGTTTTGCGCACGTCATCACACAGTGATGGTATCGTATACGATATCCTCCTACGATATACGATATCCTCCTACGATATACGATATCCTCCTACGATATACGATATCCTCCTACGATATACGATATCCTCCTACGATATACGATTGTACGATACCGAGGAATATCTTTTCTATAACCGCGCAGAACTTTCTAACGGTAAAAGACAGAAACTTCCTTTTTTCCCTCTGAAAGTGCAGACATAGAGGTTTCCGTACATTTCTGCAACTTTATCCTACACATGTGTAACCTGGTCTCTGTGCTCTTCCACTCATTCCTGATCGTTCTAAACACGTTCAGGAAAGGTTCTAAAGCAGGGGTCACCAACTCGCGGACCGGGGTGCGAGTCCGGGCCCAGACGGCATCCCATCCGGACCCATATCGATATGCACGTGTTCCTCCATGCGCGCTGTATTTATTCATTTATTTTGGTCCGAAATCAAAACAGTTATCACAGCGTCCTTCTCAGATCTCAATAACACTGTGATATTACAGTGTAACTAATGTACAGCTGTAGTTCATATGTGAAGTGTTCATTTGGTTCACAACTCAGAATTTTAATTCAGTGAAAATAAGATCAGAGCTTTCTCAGGCTATTTTATATTTTACAATCTAGTCTACTCTTAACAGAGTGGTAGGGGAGTTACACTATCAGACTTTTCCTTCTTTGATGATAATTTGATGATTTCTTTTCATCCCGAGTCCTCTCACTGGGTGCACAAACCTTATACCAGTGTCTGCACTGCTCTGCTGTCCTGCCACAGTCTGTTCTCTTACAGAAAACTTAGGAGACAGAGTTTGAGAAAAAGATTGCGTATATCACGAGTCACATCGCGTGTGCGTATACAGCGCATTTGATGTGAAGCTCATTCCACGGTTTAGCAACATAAAATAAAGAGTAAGTAAAAGATAAAACCCGCCTCTCTCACTCTTACAATATTTCAGCTATAAGTCCCTATAGATCTGTTTTCTTGCTGCATCTGAGAAGGACGCTGTGATAACTGTTTTGATTTAGCTTTTTGCTGTTGACAGTGAACACATTTTAACAAAGAAGGAATGTGTTTTGCTGGTTTGACACACCCATAACATGGAACAAGACCAAAAAAAAAGATAATAATAGTTATGAATTAGGGCATGGCTATCAAAAGACATGATAACCTGTCTCAGTAACACTCAGTAAGTATCCAGCCACACCTATGAGCAAAATCAATACGCAGATTCATCCAGAAGCAGGAACAGCCAGTTTAGTAGATAGCTATCGTGAGGAGGAGGAGGAAGCAGATTCCAGTGTGTTTATCCCCTGAAGACCTAAGGGCAGTTTTAGTACATTTCTCCTCCCCCCGAATGAAGTGTTCTACCTCCTTTTGTTCAGTACAGCCTGTTATTTCACAATCTGCTGCTGTAGTTGTGTCATGTGGCTGTGATAAAAGCTAAAGGGCCAGAAATAGAGATGAAAAAAAAAAATAATAAAATAAAATTCACACTCTTTAATCAAAAAATCTCCGCATTGCCCTAAAAACAAAAAAAAGTGCAGTGGCCCCATGACTTTCCTGGTCCAGTCCTGGAAACAGCTCCTGCCAGGGCCAGGGCCAGAGCCACAGCACTTCTGCATTTCCAGGGTGGAAATTACATTTGGATTTGCACTTTTGGACTGAAATAAACCTTTAAATAAAAATAGAAGGGGATGTGCAATTACACAAACCAAGATGTGTAATTTTCCATTTATGTGAGAATTAACTCCACTTAGAGCGACTTTTTCACTCGTTATAAACACACACAGTCAGAGGAGTCGACCATCTTGACTCACTTCACTCTTTGGCAAAGTTTGGCTCGATCAAAATGGACGGAGCGCATGAGTTTGGGGAAAACAAAGTTCCTATTGGACACTCGTTTTGCGCACGTCATCACACAGTGATGGTATCGTATACGATATCCTCCTACGATATACGATATCCTCCTACGATATACGATATCCTCCTACGATATACGATATCCTCCTACGATATACGATATCCTCCTACGATATACGATATCCTCCTACGATATACGATTCCTCGGTATCGTAGGAATATCTTTTCTATAACCGCGCAGAACTTTCTAACGGTAAAAGACAGAAGCTTCCTTTTTTCCCTCTGAAAGTGCAGACATAGAGGTTTCCGTACATTTCTGCAGCTTTATCCTACACATGTGTAACCTGGTCTCTGTGCTCTTCCACTCATTCCTGATCATTCTAAACACGTTCAGGAAAGGTTCTAAAGCAGGGGTCACCAACTCGCGGACCGGAGTGCGAGTTCGGACCCAGACGGCATCCCATCCGGACCCATATCGATATGCACATGTTCCTCCATGCGCGCTGTATTTATTCATTTATTTTGGTCCGAAATCAAAACAGTTATCACAGCGTCCTTCTCAGATGCAGCAAGAAAACAGATCTATAGGGACTTATAGCTGAAATATTGTAAGAGTGAGAGAGGCGGGTTTTATCTTTTACTTACTCTTTATTTTATGTTGCTAAACCGTGGAATGAGCTTCACATCAAATGCGCTGTATACGCACACGCGATGTGACTCGTGATATATGCAATCTTTTTCTCAAACTCTGTCTCATAAGTTTTATTCAGAAAACAAACCGTTGAGACATCTAATTGTAATATAATATAATTTTAGCGTCCAGAAAGAGGATGGAAGAGCGCTCTGTTTCTGTAAGAGAACAGACTGTGGCAGGACAGCAGAGCAGTGCAGACACTGGTATGAGGTTTGTGCACCCAGTGAGAGGACTCGGGATGAAAAGAAATCATCAAATCATCATCAAAGAAGGAAAAGTCTGATAGTGTAACTCCCCTACCACTCTGTTAAGAGTAGACTAGATTGTAAAATATAAAATAGCCTGAGAAAGCTCTGATCTTATTTTCACTGAATTAAAATTCTGAGTTGTGAACCAAATGAACACTTCACATATGAACTACAGCTGTACATTAGTTACACTGTAATATCACAGTGTTATTATACTATGCTCATTATTAGAAAAAAATTACATGAGATTTTTTTTACGTCTTAAAATGTATCAAAATCGTATATCGTGACCCGTGATACGTATTGAATCGTGGGAAAACTGTATCGTTGCATCCATAATGATGTCCCGGACCTCTGCTTGAGGAGATTTTGTCTGACTGGACCTTCTCGAATTTTAGTTGAATACCCCTGTTCTAAAGGTTCTAAAGACGTTCAGGAAAGGTTCTAAAGGTTCTAAAGACGTTCAGGAAAGGTTCTAAAGGTTCTAAACACGTTCAGAAAAGGTTCTAAACACGTTCAGGAAAGTTTCTAATTTCATCACATTCAGGCTGGGATCACACAGTAGTGATGTCAGTTTGAGCTCTGTAGGCCAATGCCTGTGGCCGTGAGAGGTCATCAAAGAAACAGGAAATGAAGGTGTTATTCGCCGGCGTGCTACGGACAAACCATGAGGAGGATCCCTGAAGAAAGTAATGCATGTGTGGAGCCACGTCTGTAGATGTGACATGTCGTATACGCAGTCAAAACGGCGGTGAATTTTTGATCCAATATGGCCGACTTCCTGTTGGTCATAGAGACGTGCTCCAATTCATCTTTTGGCTTGTCTCATGGTTCTCTGTCACTGTCCCGAATTTCGTTTCCCTGCGACAAACTTTGATAGTCCCCTCTCCCATAGGGATCCAATTCTAGGGGGCGCAGTTGAGTGAGGCCACTTTGGTCATTGTTGCGGTGACCGTTTTATTGAATTTTTCACCGGGCCGGTCGATTCTATACCCCCATGTGAGACTTTTCGTTGACGTTCAGGGGGTCAAAAATGCGATCATTTTGGCGGAAGAGGAATAATAATAATAAAGAAACCGGGCAAGAACAATACCTCGCCAGTTAACCGTTAACTGGCGAGGGCCAAAAACTAACTGTAACTTGCTCTGGTTTGGTCTCAGAAAGGTTTAAAGCCATACTGTGGAACATTCCAGAAAAATTACAGAATGAAGCTTTAAGTGGATAATGTGGCCCCTCTAATTGGCTGATAAAATAATTAGTATTTTTATGACAAAAAACAAAACAAAAACAGAGACAAAAAGAGAGACAAAACCAGGTGTAATCGGCTAAACCTGATTCTAAAAACAGAGGAGACGATCTGTGGCTAAAAATAAACGTTTGCACCAAGAGGAGACAAAAGAAAAAGAAAAAAAACTAAACACATTTGAAGAGAATATTTCCAGAGGAGTCACACCCACGTCACAGCGCCACTCGTGCTCCAACAGCACCACCTGCTGGTCACACGGAGGGCTTCAGCTGTGCGTCTGTGTCTTTTTTTTTTTGGTTTATTTTAACATCTTGTGATTTAATATATCCCGGATAAAGAAATAAAGAGAGAAAATATATAGAGCTGCACGCTCCATATCAAATAAAGTTTCCATAGGCTCCGACGCCAAATACACATTTTTACATACAACATTTAAAAGATCTTTGTTGTTTGTATTTTATTGCTGTCATAAATAATTCTGTGCTAAAATGTGCATTAATGCGTAAGATCCCATAGAAGTGTAACCGCGCAGTGTCCACAAGATGGCAGCGTTTGAAAAGAGATTTGGCGTTGGTGCTTTCAGTGTTTGGCAAAGCTTTTAGACGCTCTATATGTACGGACATGCTTATTTCATTATGAATTTTATTTATTTATCTATGTACATTACCACTTTTTTCTTCTTATTCTTTATTTCCGTGATTATTTACACTTCAGAGTATCAGCGAAGGCAACAAAATGATGAATTATGACATGTATGGAATGTAGTAGACTCAAAATAACTCCAAACTTGTGTTAGATTTTATTTTTAAATAGCCTTTTTAAATAGATTTCCACTTTTAGCATTTATTTTTACCCTGATACACAGCTGTGAACTGAAAACCATTTCAGGGACTTCAAGAAGCTCACTAAGAGAAGGACAAGAGTCTGCAGCAATGTCAAGAATGCAAAGAGTGGATACAAAAAGATATACAAATCACTTAGATATTAAACGTTTTGTGTTTGCTGTAGAATTCCATAAATATCCTGCTTCATATATTTGGTCTCTTCTGCGTGTAGGCCGAGATAAAACATAGAAACACTAAGAAAATAACATTAAAAGAGTAAGTGTCCAAACGTTTGACTTTTGGTGGTGTCTGTATGCTTTGAATATTTATACTTGAACTAGTAAGTTTGTAGATAAACACATAGACACCTAATAAAATCACTGGGGGGAAAAGTATTTAAAAATAAGATACAAGGTTTTACACAAAGTTTATTTCAGAAATTCAACTCTTCCAAAAAATACACTAAAAACAGATGACAACAGAAGAGTTTACACTAAAGAGACTGAACTAAAAAGTCTGAACTAAAGAGTCTGCACTAAAGAGTCTGCACTAAAGAGTCTGCACTAAAGAGTCTGCACAACTTAATAACCACCTTCTCACTCATAGCCTGTATGAAAAATTTCAGTCGGGCTTCAGATCAGCCCACAGTACAGAGACAGCCCTGGTCCGGGTCATAAATGACTTACTCGTGACCGCGGATCGGGGCTCACCATCTCTCCTCATCCTTCTGGACTTGTCAGCTGCTTTTGACACGGTTGATCATAACACTCTGCTCCACCGACTCCAGACTGTGGTTGGTCTCTCTGACACCACACTCCGCTGGTTCCAATCCTATCTTGCGGGTAGAACAGAGTATGTGGCTTTAGGACAGGCCAAATCACTCCCCCACACTGTCACCTGCGGAGTGCCACAAGGGTCGGTCCTCGGTCCGCACCTTTGTACACTTGACATGCTCCCGCTGGGTCAGATCATCCGCAAACATGGACTTTCATTCCACTGTTATGCTGATGACACTCAGCTTTATATGAAAATGGACCCCACCTCCTCCTCAGCCCTACCATCTGTCCTCCACACTTGCCTCGAGGAGATAAAGGCATGGATGGCAGATAACCACCTCCAACTAAACAGCAATAAAACTGAAGCTATGGTATTTGGAACTCCACATCAAACTCAGTCATTCTCTAATTCAAGTATTCTTCTCTCTGGTCACAACATCCCCTTTTCTTCATCTGTCACAAACCTTGGAGTCAAACTCGACCCACATCTTTCATTTGACAGTCACATACACCACCTTTCCAAAGTGTCTTTCTTCCATCTTAAAAACATTTCTAAACTCCGTCCTTTCCTTTCCCAATCTGATTCTGAAAAACTGATCCATGCCTTTGTCTCCTCACGACTTGACTATTGCAACGCCCTCCTCGTTGGGATCTCTGGCAGGAGCCTTCAGAAGCTTACAGCACATCCAGAACTGTGCTGCCAGGATCCTGACGAGGAGGCGTAAATACGACCACATCACCCCTGTTCTCCGCTCACTTCACTGGCTGCCCATTCAACATCGGATTCATTACAAACTCTGCCTCCTCACCTATCAGTGCATACATGGAACTGCCCCAGCCTACCTCTCAGAGCTTCTCACGCCATACACCACCTCACGACACCTTCGTTCATCCTCCACCTACTGTCTCCATCAGCCAAGGACCAAACTCTCCACTATGGGAGATAGAGCTTTTCAGGCTGCAGCCCCACGCCTGTGGAATGCCCTCCCAGAGTCCCTGAGGATGCCTCAGAGTCTGGAGGCTTTTAAGAAAGGACTTAAGACATTTCTGTTTAAAAAGGCCTACTAGGTTTTTACATTGTTTACCTTGTGCTAGGATGTTTTAAATGTACTTTGTAAGTGGTTTTTTTATCATCTTTTTATGCTTTCTCTGTAGCACTTTGAGATTTCATTGAAATGTAAAGTGCATTACAAATAAAATTTATTATTATTATTATTATTGCACACAAACGAGTTTGAACTAAAAAGTCTGAACTAAAGAGTCTGCACTAAAGAGTCTGCACTAAAGAGTCTGCACTAAAGAGTCTGCACTAAAGAGTCAGCACACAAACAAGTTTGAACTAAAGAGTCTGAACTAAAGAGTCTGCACACTATTTAGTGCACACGCTGCACACTAAATAGTCTCGACTAAAGTGTCTCCTCTAAAAAGTGCACTAAAGAGTCAGCACACTTAAGAGTCCACACAAAAGAGTCTAGACTAAAGAGTCTGAACAAAAAAGTCTGCACATTAAAGAGTTTGCAATAAAGAGTCTGTGCATTAAAAAGTGTGCACCAAAGAGTCTGGACTAAAGAGTCTGCACCAAAGAGTCTGGACTAAAGAGTCTGCACCAAAAAGTCTGGACTAAAGAGTCTGGACTAAAGAGTCTGCACCAAAAAGTCTGGACTAAAGAGTCTGCACCAAAAAGTCTGGACTAAAAAGTCTGGACTAAAGAGTCTGCACCAAAAAGTCTGGACTAAAGAGTCTGGACTAAAGAGTCTGGACTAAAGAGTCTGCACCAAAAAGTCTGGACTAAAAAGTCTGGACTAAAGAGTCTGCACCAAAGAGTCTGGACTAAAGAGTCTGGACTAAAGAGTCTGGACTAAAGAGTCTGCACCAAAAAGTCTGGACTAAAGAGTCTGGACTAAAGAGTCTGCACCAAAAAGTCTGGACTAAAAAGTCTGGACTAAAGAGTCTGCACCAAAAAGTCTGGACTAAAGAGTCTGGACTAAAGAGTCTGCACTGAAGAGTCTTCACACTAAAGTTGAAATACACAAATTACACCCACACTGAAATGGTCTAAAAGTGGTTTTCAGCACAGTCAGTGGTGGAAGAAGTACTCAGTTTTGTTACTTAAGTAAAAGTACAGATACTGGGGCATAAAAAACTACTTAAGGAAAAGTAAAAGTATCACATAAAAACATCTACTTAAAGAAAAAAGTAAAAGTATTTAAGCGCCTGTTCTAAATGTACTTAAAGAATAAAAAGTAAAAGTACTTCACACATATTCTGAGGTCTTATTAGGCTTCAAATGTAGATTTACAATTGAACAGACAGAGTTCGAATAGAAAAGAATTTTATTTGAACATTTCTGACTACAAATGACTTCAAACTGCAAATGTGTTAAAAAATAAACCCTTATACTTTTCAAAATATTTTTACTTTTCAGTCCTGTTCAAAAGTGTAGTGGAGTAGAAGTACAGATACCTGGTCTCAAATGTAGTGAAGTAAAAATAAAAAGTACACACTTAAAAATGTACAAATACCTCAAAGTACAGTCCTTTACTCCTTTTACTTTGTGACATTGCACCACAACACAGGCCTAAGACAGAAAATAAGGATTTAAAGCAAAAACATGAACGTTAACAGTTCTTAAAACTATAATGAGATCAGTTTTCATCTTTATAATAATGATAAAAAATATTCATAATAAGGAAATAATGAAAAAAGTTGAAAAGTCCAAATCTTCATCTCCAGAGACGCTCACAGCTCCTCATCCTTCAGCACTGAGGAAACAAGGAGGGAGGAGATGAGGGAAGACATAAGGAGAGAGGACATGAGGGAGGACACAAGGAGAGAGGACATGAGGGTGGACACAAGGAAGGAGGACATGAGGGTGGACACAAGGAAGGAGGAGATGAGGAAGGACACAAGGAGAGAGGTCATGAGGGAGGACACAAGGAGGGATGAGATGAGGGAGGAAACAAGGAGGGAGGAGATGAGGGAAGACATAAGGAGAGAGGACATGAGGGAGGACACAAGGAGAGAGGACATGAGGGTGGACACAAGGAAGGAGGAGATGAGGAAGGACACAAGGAGAGAAGAAACAAGGAAAAAGGAGATGAGGAAGGATACAAGGAGAGAGGAAATAAGGAGAGAGGAGATGAGGGAGGACACAAGGAGGGAGGACACAAGGAGAGAGGACATGAGGGTGGACACAAGGAAGGAGGAGATGAGGAAGGACACAAGGAGAGAAGAAACAAGGAAAAAGGAGATGAGGAAGGATACAAGGAGAGAGGAAATAAGGAGAGAGGAGATGAGGGAGGACACAAGGAGAGAAGAAACGAGGAGAGAGGAGATGAGGGAGGACACAAGGAGAGAAGAAACGAGGAGAGAGGAGATGAGGAAGGATACAAGGAGAGAGGAAATAAGGAGAGAGGACATGAGGGAGGACACAAGGAAGGAGGAGATAAGGAAGGACACAAGGAGAGAAGAAACAAGGAAAAAGGAGATGAGGAAGGATACAAGGAGAGAGGAAATAAGGAGAGAGGAGATGAGGGAGGAGAGAGGAAATGAGGAGAGAGGAGATGAGGGAGGAGAGAGGACACGAGGAGAGAGGAGATGAGGAGATGAGGAGCACATGCTATGCCAGTGCAGAGTTGGCGTACCTCTCTTGACAGCGATATCGTCCAGGCTCTGGACCAGGTGGATGGCGCCCACAGCAGACGCGGCGCCCTGGGAGTTGGCGGCGTGGCACTCGTACGAGCCCTGCTCCGCTTTGGTCAGAGGAGAAATCTGGAGAAACAACGGGAAGACCTCTGAGGACCACGCACAACATCTCACAACATCTCACACCATCTAAGCTCATGTCCTCCTTCTCTACAGATGCAGGCTTTTTCTTGAGGCCTCACGTCTGGTTTAAATCCTCCTCTGCACCACGTGGACTCACCAGGACCCAGCCGGTGACCTCGTGTTTCTCTGGACCTCCTCGGGTCTGGACGGCCAGGTTGTCCCGATCTCCAGGCAGAAGCTCCACCCTCTTCCTCCCGCCGTTCACCACCTGCACCACAACAAACACCTTTAGTTCAGCAGAGATCTGCAATTCCAGGGCTGAAATGGACGTTTGGTCTGGACTGGACACTTTTACACAGATAATTTTCATGTAGATGGGCGTGTAGGTAGACGTGTAGATGGGCGTGTAGATGGGCGTGTAGGTGGGCGTGTAGATGGGCGTGTAGGTGGGCGTGTAGATGGGCGTGTAGGTGGGCGTGTAGATGGGCATGTAGGTAGGCGTGTAGATGGGTGTATAGATGGGTGTGTAGGTGGGCATGTAGGTGGGCGTGTACATGGGCATGTAGATGGGCGTGTAGGTAGGCGTGTAGATGGGTGTATAGATGGGTGTGTAGGTGGGCATGTAGGTGGGCGTGTACATGGGCATGTAGGTGGGCGTGTAGGTGGGCGTGTAGGTGGGTGTGTAGATGGGTGTGTAGGTGGGCATGTAGGTGGGCATGTAGGTGGGCATGTAGATGGGCATGTAGGTGGGCATGTAGGTGGGCGTGTAGATGGGCATGTAGGTGGGCATGTAGGTGGGCGTGTAGGTGGGCGTGTAGGTGGGCGTGTAGGTGGGCGTGTAGATGGGCGTGTAGGTGGGCGTGTAGATGGGCATGTAGAAGGGCATATAGATGGGTATGTAGGTGGGCGTGTAGATGGGCGTGTAGGTGGGCGTGTAGGTGGGCGTGTAGATGGGCGTGTAGGTGGGCGTGTAGATGGGTGTATAGATGGGTGTGTAGGTGGGCATGTAGGTGGGCATGTAGGTGGGCGTGTAGATGGGCATGTAGGTGGGCGTGTAAATGGGCGTGTAAATGGGTGTGTAGATGGGTGTGTAGGTGGGCGTGTAGATGGGTGTGTAGATGCGCGTATAGATGGGCGTATAGATGGGCGTGCAGGCACGTGGGCGTCTTACCTTGTTCCAGGTGAGCACAGGTGTGGGGACGCCCTCGGCCTCACAGCTCAGATACACCTGTGACCCGGACACGTTGTACACCTCACCAGGAGGGGTCACTATACGCGGAGCTGTGACACAAACACACACGCTCTTCACCCGAGAAGAGGCTCTGACAGAATTTGTGTCCTGTCTCCCTGATGTCAGGGGGAGTGACAGGTGGGTTAACCAATCAGAGAGAAGCATGCTCTGTTCAGGCCAAAAACAAATGTAGCTGCTTATGCTTAAAAAAGGAGAAAAATCTACACAAAGAACAGAGAAACGCTATGGATTTTTGCAGAATTTTGATCTGTGCTCCAGTGATGTTTAGTTGCATAATTGTATATTTGATGGCAGTGCATATGTGACGGACACACCTGTCTCCAACATGCCATGTGTGTCTCATTGTTCTGTGGGTCTGCTCATCATCTATACTTTCCTCATGGTTGGATCACCTTTTTTGTTTATTTTTCTTCTAGTCATGTGATTTTGTCATGTGATTGTAATTGTATTTAATGACCCCCATGTGTGTTATGCCCTGATCAAGATGAACACATGAAAGAACAAATCATTTCCCGTATTTTCATTTTGGTTTTGGAGACAAATAATAAAGAAAAGGGTTCATTTTTGGTTTTCTTATTTTTGGTTTTTGAAAAACAAATGAACTGTGGTTGGATTGTCTCGGGTTTGGACGGAGGTTTTTCTCGCTCTGTGGTCCGGTTCCAGACTCTTCTCAGGTAAACGTGTCCCTGTGTTACTGCGGCAGAGTGGTTAGCCCGTCTCCTGCCTCTCACCAGGAGGTTGTGGGTTCGACTCCTGCTCTCATGTGCGTGTCTTTGTGTTACTGGGGCGTACTGTGGCAGAGTGGTTAGCCCGTCTCTTGCAGGCCTGAACTTGAGGTAGAGGATGATGGACAGAATGAACTCAGTGGAATCTGGGCTGGATCCAAAGCCAACAGGATTAAGACTCCAACAAGTCCAGACCAGGACTTGGTTTTGGGGTGAAGATGCTGAGCAGGTGAAGACAGATATGATCTAATAACCCAAAGGGACGAATACCTCGAGTATTTGTACAAATATTATCACTGCGCATACTTTTACTACCTCTGTAACCTTGAACTGCAGACCCGACCTTTCTATAGTAGCAGTACACATCTCTGTAGTAGCAGTACTCGTTTCTGTAGTAGCAGTACTCGTTTCTGTAGTAGCAGTACTCGTTTCTGTAGTAGCAGTACTCGTTTCTCTAGTAGCAGTACTCGTTTCTGTAGTAGCAGTACTCGTTTCTGTAGTAGCAGTACTCGTTTCTGTAGTAGCAGTACTCGTTTCTGTAGTAGCAGTACTCGTTTCTGTAGTAGCAGTACTCGTTTCTCTAGTAGCAGTACACGTTTCTGTAGTAGCAGTACACGTTTCTGTAGTAGGAGTACACGTTTCTCTAGTAGCAGTACTCGTTTCTGTAGTAGCAGTACTCGTTTCTGTAGTAGCAGTACTCGTTTCTGTAGTAGCAGTACTCGTTTCTGTAGTAGCAGTACTCGTTTCTGTAGTAGCAGTACTCGTTTCTGTAGTAGTAGCTCTGAACAAACAGTCAGGACCTCCAGGTCCACAAGTCACAATGACTGCAGATTACCTAAGCGGAGTTCTGCCTTCTCACAGACAGCTTTGTCCTTCAAACCTATTAAAGAATGGAATATACTCCCACACAGTCTGAAACTTTCCTCTGACATGAAAAACTTTTAATTTAATGTCAAGAAATTACTACTGGAAAATCAGCAGTGTCAGCATTAAGAATTCTAACAGGTATGATGTGGTTTTAGTGAGATTTTAATCTATAATTTTATTGTGTAATAATCCATAGTCACAGTGTGTGCATTGTATATGCTAATGTGGTATTTCTCACCTGCTCAGACTACAGATGGAAACTAGCTTCAGCTATAATAAAGCATCTTTAATGTTTTTGCATATTGTCCCTGTCAAATAAACTAATAAATAAATAAAAATAAATAAATAGTAGCAGTACACGGTTTTGTAGTAGCAGTACATGTTTCTGTAGTAGCAGTACTCACATTTGTAGTAGCAGTACTCATTCCTGTAGTAGCAGTATTAGTTGTAGTATCATTGGCAGTATTAGTTGTCACAGTAGTATTAGTCCTAGTAGTAGTAGTAGTAGAAGTACAGCGTTCTGACCCGAGGGGCAGCGTCCTTTCCCCTTGACCGTGACGGGCTGCAGTTCCGGGTCTCTCCTGTCGTTGGCGCTCTTCAGGGCACAGGGGGTTTTGTAGGTGACGCCGTCCGAGCCGCACACCTGTACCAGTCACACAGAGCACAGTCAGAGCCAATCAGAACACAGCGTCCGCCCATGGCCCTGCAGAACCCCACCGGCGCCCCCCGTGGTCACACAGGGAAACACTGTTAATCCTGTATCTTAAAAAGTCCAATATTTCACCAAACTGACTCTTGTGAGCGTTAAGTCATGATCAACGCTGTTACCGCCTCAAAAACTGACCGGTGTGTTTCATTCTTGTATGTTGGACTACTTTACTTTACTTTAGAACAAAAAGGTTTAAAAGATCCAAACTCTATTTCAACACTAAAGAAACATTCTGAAGCGATTCAGGAAAGGCTCATGTCTGCCCTGTGAATGGGGCTTTTTTAAGTATCGATACCTGCTCAAGTGAGTATTTACTGTAGTTTTGATACTAGTTTTAATGTTGATTTAGTCATCATCAAACTTTTATTACAGACTCTTGGTCCAGAGTTTAAAAAGACACAACAAACACCCTCAAACACAATATACACAGCAAACTACTGTGCCAGCGTCTCCGCAGATCAGATTAAATAAAAATGTAATTAAATAGATCAGAGCGGTACCTCGTAGTACTGAGTTTGCGTCAGGCTCATGATAAAACTGTTCTCACAGTCATTAAGGCGGCAGGTGAATCGGTGCAGATTTGCCTGAACAGTTCTGATCCTCGCCGACACAAACAGGAGACCTGCACGTTCCATCATTCTGTCATTATATACCACAGTGAGTTTGTGTGTTGCCCTTTTGTAGTTTGACCACAGGTGTGTCATAGCCCTAACCCAACCCTAACCCTAATCCTACTCTAACCCAACCCTAATCCAACTCTAACCCAACCCTAATCCAACCCTAACCCTAATCCAACTCTAACCCTAATCCAACTCTAACCCTAATCCAACTCTAACCCTAACCCAACCCTAACCCTAATCCAACCCTAATCCAACTCTAACCCTAACCCAACTCTAACCCTAACCCAACCCTAACCCTAATCCTACTCTAACCCAACCCTAATCCAACTCTAACCCAACCCTAATCCAACCCTAACCCTAATCCAACTCTAACCCTAATCCAACTCTAACCCTAATCCAACTCTAACCCTAATCCAACTCTAACCCAACCCTAACCCTAATCCAACTCTAACCCTAATCCAACACTAACCCAACCCTAACCCAACCCTAACCCTAATCCAACTCTAACCCTAATCCAACCCTAACCCTAATCCAACTCTAACCCAACCCTAACCCTAATCCAACCCTAACCCTAATCCAACTCTAACCCTAATCCAACTCTAACCCTAATCCAACTCTAACCCTAATCCAACTCTAACCCAACCCTAACCCTAATCCAACTCTAACCCTAATCCAACTCTAACCCAACCCTAATCCAACTCTAACCCAACCCTAACGCTAATCCAACTCTAACCCAACCCTAACGCTAATCCAACTCTAACCCAACCCTAACGCTAATCCAACTCTAACCCAACCCTAACGCTAATCCAACCATAACCCAACCCTAACGCTAATCCAACTCTAACCCAACCCTAACGCTAATCCAACCATAACCCAACCCTAACGCTAATCCAACTCTAACCCAACCCTAACGCTAATCCAACCATAACCCAACCCTAACCCAACTCTAACCCAACCCTAACCCTAATCCAACCCTAACCCAACCCTAACCCTAATCCAACCCTAACCCAACTCTAACCCAATCCTAACCCTAACCCAACCCTAACCCTAATCCAACTCTAACCCAACCCTAACCCTAATCCAACTCTAACCCAACCCTAACCCTAATCCAACTCTAACCCAACCCTAACCCTAATCCAGGGGTGTCCAAACTTTTTTCATCAAGGGCCACATATTAAAACACAGACCAGTGTGAGGGCCGATCGAGGGTCATAGACTCAGGGTCAAAACAGTGAGTAATTCAAATCTGTGCATTTATAACAGGTTTAAATGACTCTCCAGACCTTTTTCATGCTTAGACCCTCAAAAGGACACACTACATTTGCTTGATCAAGGTAGAGTTCAAAAACTTGCAGTAAAAAGTACTACTTGCGGTACTATGGGCCAAGTCACCTGGAAGCCTGAGGGCCAAAAGAATTTGGTCTGAGGGCCACAGTTTGGACATGCCTGCCCTAATCCAACTCTAACCCAACCCTAACCCTAATCCAACTCTAACCCAACCCTAACCCTAATCCAACCCTAATTCAACTATAATCCAACCCTAACCCTAATCCAACTCTAACCCAACCCTAACCCTAATCCAACTCTAACCCAACCCTAACCCTAATCCAACCCTAACCCAACCCTAATCCAACCCAAACCCTAATCCAACCTTAACCCAACCCTAACCCAATCCTAACCCTAACCCAACCCAAACCCAAACCCTAATCCAACCCTAACCCAACCCTAACCCACACAGTACAAACTGAGGACACTTTACATACCATTCTCATGGGTTTAGTGGCATTATATTTGATATCACATGTCACTCCACACTTGGAACAAACATTCAGGATTTCAGGAGAGCAGGATCTGAGTTACGATGCTTTTGACAACACTTCTGTCTTATGCACTTTAAAGCTGCACTGTGTAACTTTGCTGGTGGAGGATCTGGCAATTGCTTTATCTGGAATGTTCCACAGTACGGCATTAAACCTTTTTATCTTCACGGAGACCAAACCAAACCAAATTCCAGGTCAGATCTGTGGAGAGGGGATCCGGTCACAGTCAGAATGTCTGTTTTTCTAGGTATTTTTGAGCTCTAAAACCACCTGTGATTGAATAAATGTAAAGTAGTGCTGTTTAATGTCGCACTGTGGAACATTCTAGGCAGAGCTGTGACGTCTCCATAGAAACAAGCTGGTGACAAACCTCAAACTGAAAAGTTACACAGTGCACCTTTAACGCTCAGATCAAATGGAAGATAATTTGTTCGCTTAGATTTTGAATTTTAAATACCGTTGAATTTCTTACGTTTATTTTTTAAATCTGAAAAAACATGTTTGAAATATTTCGATTTTTTGTGGCTCAAATTTGAATTACACTTTTTCAGTATGTTTCAAATTCAAAATAAAACATTATATTGAATTTTAAACACTTCCACACTTTAAATTTCATGTTTAAAAACTTTAAAATGTTTTTTCAGAGTTAAAACATGAGAAATTTGACACTATTTAAACTTCAAAATCTAATGGAACAAATGATTTTCCATACATTCTATATCACATGTGTCAAACATGCGGCCCGGGGGCCAGATCCGGCCCTCCAAGACCTTTAATCTGGCCCTCGGCTGATTTTTCTATTAAAATACTTAAAATTTTCAGATTTTTCTGTTAATTTTCTGCACCGTTTAGCATAGCAGCGTCTCCGGCGTTTCTGTACGTTGCGACTCCCACCAGAGCAGCACAAATGAAGACTTTCCTCTTTCCAAACGCTCTTAAAGGACGATCGTTTTGACTGTCGACCGTGACCCTCATCAGCAAAATGTCAAAAAATGAGAAAAGCAGATGCTGAGTTCAGGATTTCCCAAGAAAAATAGTCTAATTCTTATTTGTTGACAGAGGTGAATGGGAAATCTGTGCTCAGTGTGTTTGGAACAAGTGAACAAGTGGCGTTGCTCGAGGAATATAATCTTAAATTTTCTGATCCGGCCCTTTTGGGATCAAAGTAGGTTGCATACGGCCCCCGGACCAAAATGAGTTTGACACCCCTGTTCTATATTATTTAGCAGCATACTCCGTTTGAATAAATAAACAAGTCTGCGTGGCTGCGTCCAGTGGGTCCAGCGCGGTGAAGGTCGGATAAAGCAAACCCGGAGTGTTTTGGGAACATCATGTGAAGAATGTAAACCGTCTGAGACACCCAGACAAACAACGCCGGCATCTCCACGTATCACTCCATCTACAGCGGCGGGAGGGACGGACGGAAGGACGGAGGGACTACTTTTTGGTGTCAGTGCGTTTAACGGGAGGTTTTAGATCAAGATTTGACATTTACATTTGCTCCAGTGATCAGATAACGCCATACTCGCCACTGCAAATTCCTCTGATCTGAAGATTTGAAAACTTGTATCAGGTCATTCGTCGTGTTCTCAGATTTATTATCGACTTACTCGTTCTGAGACTGCTTCATTCTAGTCTAGACTGCAAGAAAACTAAATGCAGTCAAGTTGAGATGACTAGAATTAAGAAAGTTTTATCATGAATTGAGTAAATTTCACTTGACAAGTAAAATGATCAGCCAATGGGACGAGACTTTTTGTACTTAACCCTGGAGAACCCAAGAACCCTTTTCTTCTTCAGAAAATTATGAACTATGCCTTAAATGATTGCTATAAGTTCACTGAACACCAAAATATCTACTTTTTACATTTTAACCCTTTATTCCCTGATTTAGGATTTGGGTCAAATCTGACCCATTGGGCTTTAGGTGTATAATTTTAAAGAACGACTATAAGATACACTGTCAATGCAAACTGTTTTAAATTTAGGAAAACAATCAATAATTTACACCAGAACATTTAACAATAGTTATTTTTGCATGTTAGAAGTGTATTCCTAATGTTTAAACACACTTTGGCCAACTGAAGAACACAAGGCCATAAACGACTAATAAAAAACTAACACCATTGGTCTTTGCTTATCCAAAATCTTTTCTACTAGAGAGAGGAAATCACACTAGACATTGTGGTCGTCTTTGGGCTTTTAAGGTTAAATTTGACATTTTTTTCAATTTGGTTCATTTTTAGTAGCAGCAATTAACAGTGACAACAAATTTGACCCCGTGGGTTCTCCAGGGTTAAAATATGAAAAAAAACATCTGGCTACACTTAAAATGAGAAAAACAACAACTTTTTGCGCTTGAAATAAGAAACAAAATCAAATGTTGCTTGAAAAACACACTTATTCCATCGGTAGATCATTTTATATATAATAATATACAATCAATCAATTAAATACTGTCCTACTTTAACTGTAGGTTTTTAACTGTGTGTTTTAATTGTATTTAATTTGTTTATGTTGTTGTAAGGCGTCCTTGAGTGTCCTGAAAGGCACCTAATAAATAAAATGTATGATATTATTATTATTATTATTATTACTCATCAAGTTGAATCTGCTCAAATAAGCATAAGTCATTTTAACTTACCTAGATATTGTTCCTGTCCCTGTCCCTGCAGCAGGATAACTTCACTACTTTTAAGTCATTTTCTGACAGATTTAAGTGTTTATATCTGAAGCTTTTTGGAGTGTGATCTCTTTCTTTCTTTCTTTCTTTAATTATATTTTATGACTTATTTTTCGGTTTTATTTTGACTTGTACATTTACATTTGTAGAATTATGCCTTATTTCACATCTGTCTCTTGCTCTTTTTTGCTACGTACTTTGAATTTATTATTACCATTTATATTTTTGCTCTTTATTATTATATTTATTGCATCATATGGTGATGTGTGAGCTGCTGTGTCCAGATCATTTCCAGTTTGTCTAAGTTTTACTGTTTTGTCTTTGCCGCATTAGTTTTGCCCTTTGCATCTCTTTTCCAGTGAAGTTATGATTTTCCACATAAATGCATGAGACAAAATAATGCATTCTGAAATAAAAACATGATATAAAAAAGCCCTTGGGGAAATGATTACTGCTCAGGTCTGGAGACATTGGAAATACACAGACAAAGCACAAACAGTGGACAGTTTTTGTGTAGGTTTGCGTTCGTGCGGGTCGATTTCACACAGGTTCTGTATTTACTTGCGCAAAGTTGGAGGTGAAGTATGTCAATTGTTTGTGCTGTTTTAGTTTTGGAGATATTAACGATTCTTTTATAGATCAAATTTTGGTCAACCAGCCCCCAGAAAGTTTCAAAATGCTCTAAAATGCCCAAAATGGAGTCAGTCATTTGTATTTCGTTTGTGCTGTTTTGTGCTGTGACTGTTTTCATTTGTGCGAGTTTATTTCTAAAATTATTGGTATTATTTTTGTGGAAATTATGTGACGTCATTTCATCAGCTGACGACAGAGGCTTTAGAAAAAATTAGTGAAGTGAAACGGTCAGAGGCTGTGGAAAAGTCTGAATTATTATATTCCTAAGAAAAAAAGTGGATTGCCATATATATTTTTTATGATTTTCTATCTATTTGGAGGTAAAGGAACATCTTAGCATCTAGATTTTGTTTTTATTTATAATTTTATAACATGTCGTCTGTACTGAACGCCGGGGACATTTTGGTGTTAAATCCACGTGAAGTTAACCCAACAAAAACAACTCTTTTGATGACCAACATCTCTGACAAACGTCTACAGTCGCCTCAAAAGGTTTTTAGACTCCATTTTAATTTCTTCTTTTATCCCCCAGCACTGTTTATGCAGAGGAACCATGTCCCCCCATTAAGAGCCTCAAAACTCTTCAAAGATCAACTGTATGTCCACTATAAAGGACACAAATGAATGGGCCGGGTCTCAGGGGGATATAAAATATGAATCAAATGCGAGTTACTACAGACTGAAACAAACTTTTCCACAGCCTCAGGTCGTTTATCGTCGCTGGTTTTGTGGAGTTTTGCTAAAGTCAAAAACTGTCACAGCACAAATGAAATACAAAGGTTTGGTATAATTCTCTGCTGTTTTAAAGCTCACCTCGTGCACGCTCTTGCACTTGCACACGCCCACTTTGCTCTTCTTGTCACCGCGGATGCACTCAAGCCCCGCCCCACAGCGAGGCCCCGCCCCCCGGGCACAGGGCTGCCCGTCCCCGGACAGAAGGGGCTCCAGAGGGGTCTCCACGGGGACCGCGGGGGCCTCGGGGACCACAGGAGCCTCGGGGGCCAGGTCGGACCCAACCACAACCAGCAGCGCCACCAGGAGGAGTCCTCGTACAGCGGCCATCTTCTCTGGACCAGGTCTGGACTGGGCTCTGGACTTGGTCTTCAGGTCTGGAGGAGGCAAACATAATGAACAGTCCTGTGGCTGTGTACGTCTGTGTACGAGTCCTGCCAGGGTCCAGTTGGCTGCTCTTGTGGCTGACTGGCTGGCACACTGAGGAGTTTTTAAACTTAAAGGTTGTATGGACGATTTTTTTTTGTTTCAAATTGTCAGTGGAAGTTCAAAATAGCATTATAGAGATGCAGCAGCCTTGTGATTATGATGACAAAAAATAAAAGAACATTACTATTGGCTGTCAGGTTGTCAATCAAACTCCCTACGTTTCTAGTGTAACTGATTCGTTGGCGCGCTGGGATTACATGATTTCTGTTCGCCTCTCACGCATTCCACAAATGCAAGACGCCATTTACTCGACCAACGCAGTGGTTCTTAGCTGTAGCTTCCTCGCAGTTTGCACAAAGTTCATTGTTAATGGCTGACAAGAATCCACAACCAGTTCACCGCAAAAGAAAGTCCGTTTTTGAGGTCACTGAAAGAAGAAGAGAAGGGGAAAAGGAGCGAAACTGAGGTGATTCTTGGAGCGTCCTTCCTGAAGCAGACGAAGGGTCTAAAAAGTAAGGCGTTGGTCGCTAAATGACTTCTGGACAGGAAACTTCAACAGTGATTCTGAACGCACGCCGGCTGTAAACAAGCATGATTTCTAGAGTAAGGAGGAGGTGGGAGGATGCATTTCTACTTAGGGAGCTGTAGAGGAGGGGGGAGGAGTCATGCATAAGCAACATTTGAAAAAAAAACAGTCTACACAAGCTTTAAAACTTTTTATGTTACATTTTACTTCACATTTTGGGATTTTGAGTAACTAAAGACAGAGCAGCTTGTGCAGTGTGGAGCAGAGCTGGATCGTGTGTGAGAAAGAGATACTATTGGTCCTGAGGGAAATTCAAGTTTTGCTAATCTGAGCAGTTTGTTTTTCCCGTGTCCATGGTGACCGTGCATGGGGAAAGCTACGCTAACCAGTTCGCTCTGAAATGCAGACTTTCTACACCAAATATGGCAGAAGATGAGGAAACACGTCAAGGGACCACTGGGTCACATCATGGACCAAAACACCAGAGCGGAGAGAGAGGAAGTGAGGGGTTTTTCCTGTGCTGTATCCAGAGCTCATGGAGCGCCCCCTGGAGGCCGCTCTGAGGCTGCAGGACACAGAGGAGGGACTTCTGGAGCTGAAGACTTACTAACTACTGTATAGACATTTTTCACAACAGTGCCTGACTGTAGGGCTAAAGGGCTAAGGGTAAATGTGTGTGTAAATGTGTGTGTAAATGTGTCGTATTCTCCAGCAGCTTCATAAATCTGCCCCATCACCAAATCTTCAACCAACAAGGTTCACAAAGAAGAAACATTCTTCATGAAGAATTTATCCACAACGATCAAGGGAAGAAAGACGAAAGCTTAAAGGAAACAACCACGAGCATCAGTGAACGACTCCTGGTGTGGTTATGGTCATGAATAATGTAAGTAATAAGTAATTTAGTAATAAGGGACTTGTTCACTCAGACTGATTCTACAATTCAAATGATTGATGATAACTGAATGCCATAGATCACGTTTCACATTCAAACTGCACAAATTTATCTATATAAATATCAACATCATGAAATTGATTTTTAATTTGAATTGTAGAATCAGTTTGAGTGAACAAGTTCCTTCTGTTTCCTTCAGGACCATAACGTTAGTTTTGCTCAGCAGTTCACTGATGCTCGTCGTTGTTCAACTAATTAGTTGTTTTTTTCATGTACCGAAAGTGCCGTGTCACAAGGCAGTTAGAATAAAGATGACAAAAGTGGATTGACAAACTCCAGCTAAAAACAGGAAGAGCAGAAACAGAGGCTACTCGAGGTTGCAAAGAGCACTTTGTAACAGGGGAGGATTGTGTCTTTCCTAAGATTTTAAAAGTCTTTGTTTGGACAGTTATTTAGAAAGAAGAGCGTCGTAAGTGACGTAAACTGCTGCATTATAGGTCTGAACTTGTCACGCAAAAAGCTTTATGTGAGGCTAATTTTATTATCTGACTGCTGTGATTTAGCATTTTATTCCTTTTTTAATCATTATTTCAGTGTAACACAAGGTCTGCAGCATCAGATCATTTATTAAATCCATCGTCTCAACAGTGGGAAAATCCTCCAAATTGTATGAAAAGTCCGACTTCTCCACATCGTACGGGTCAGAACCGACTATTTAGACTTAGTTTTCCACTATAGTGGCTCTGTGCCAGTTCAAACTTTTAGCGTACTCGCTGTCGCCCACTGTGCTGTTTTGAAGTGGAGCAGAACACTTCCTGCTCTATGTGAATTTCGCGCATTAGCGTCATGTGAGACAATATCCACGTCGCTCGATTATATTAGACGAGTAGTGTTCCAAATACAGCTCGATCCACAGAAGGGCTCAAGGCAATTTCCAGACCATCTGCGAGGTGTTTGCAAATGGCTGCCCAGAAATGTTTTAGTTGAACATGTGTCATGTCTGCATCTGTTACATTCATCTTTCACATCAGAATACAAGATTATTTTTGTTTATATCCGGCTTTTCCACACGTGTGCAGTGGCTGGTGGGCCTAAAGTCAGTGTGTCGTTTGTGTTGGCAGTTGTGCTGCATATGTCTGTCATGAGAGAACTCGTCTTATTTTGAAGTAAGTTTTGCATTTGAATTGTTTTGACATGACTTTATCTTACTCCAAGTCATGAATGTTGAAGATCAGAAATGTTACTTTGACAAAGTTAAAACTCGCCGTCGATCTTGCCGACCCATTGCCAACACATTTTCTCTGGAAGAGGCTGACAGATCGCTCTGACCACAGACAGATGCACAGCAGCTGGTTGGTATGTGACTGTCCACCAATATACCCCGGACATGATGTCATCTCGTTTTCTCGTATTCATCATAATGTAATGATAGTCCTAATGGCAGTAGTAGTAGTTTTTAGAGGTGTAATGATATCCAAGTCTGACGACACGATATCGTCACAGTCTGAACCTCACGGTACAATATTTATTGCGATAACGTGGGAAAGCTCACGATATTACGATATTCTACATAATAACAAGACTGACTCTAAAATGCTTTGACCAGTCATTGGGTACAACATTTACTGTCATTAGGGATGGAACGAAATCCAAATCTCTCTGTACCAGATTTTCACCATAAACATCTCACTGTACCAGATTTATTACAATATAAAACTGTAAATCTGCGACTTTTTCCTCTAAAAATGCTTCACAAGACTTAATCCAAAGAATGAAGATGTAAAAGTGCTTAGAACAGTTATTTCTTCATGTCGTCTGCACTGAAACGGAGCAAAGGATCATGGTCTATGTAGCTCCCTCTGTTTTTTTTAGCCATTTCTGCATCAGAACTGTTCGTTTAAGCAAAGAGACTTGTGATTCCATATATTGTGATGATATTATTGTGAGACCTTTGACGATACAACATCACCATATTTATCGTATTGTTACTTCCCTAGTGAAAGTCTTATTGTAGTAATTGTAGTATATATATCTTGAAGCTGCACTGCGCAAGTTTTCTGGTGGAGGGTCTGTTACATGCTTGTCTCCATGGAGATGTTAATGCTTTGCCAAGAATGTTCCATGGTATGGCTTTAAAGATTTAGCATTTTTTCATGATGGGAGTTTCTGTTGCTCAAAAGCACAATAATTCCTTCTGTGAATAGAGGCGCCTCTCCACAGATCTGACCTGTGATGTAGCGTCGGGCTGTGACCAGGTTTAATCACCACTGCGGGACATTCTAGACAAATCAATAACATTTCCATGGAGACAAGCAGGAGACGGACCCTCCCCCAGAAAGCTTTAAAATCACTGTCCACTGTACCTGAGCGGAGGAGACGTCCAGGTGAGACTCTGGCCTAGTTCAGGTTTGGTCCCGGCTGGTCTGGTCCCGGTCTGGTCCCGGTCTGGTCCTGGGTTTGGTCTTGAGTCTTGAGTCTGGGAGTCAGAGGAATGCAGTCAAGCTCCTCCCCCGGTGGATCATGGGACGGAGCAGCACGCCTCAGAACTTCTGGGAGTAAAGGAGGGTCATTCCCGTCTAAAAATATTTTAAAACACACACGGCTTATTTCTGAGGATCAAGACCGGGTTCCCAGTGCACATTTTTAACATGTTCAAGGAAACACGTGATTAATAATAGAAACAAGTCCATGGATTCCTTGGACAAAACTGGAGAAAACATTTATTTAAGAAGCCTTCATTATTAAAGGGTCCACGTTACACTATTTTCTGATCTGTTCTGATGTTGTTTCCTCATCTCAAACAGACCTGGAGTCGTGTTTTGTTTGATTCACTCATGTTTTTTTTTACCACACAAACCCTGCTGATTTAGTTCTTCTCTCTGAAACACTGAAAATATTTATTTTGGGACGGAAACTCTAAAGTCTCCACCATCACCACCAGCAGGTTTTAGACACAGAGACAGAACATTACCCAAACAGCCTTTGTGATTGTGATTTATCCTTATTAATGGAGTATTTACAGTAACAGTACTCCTGTGTCCTGTCCTGTGTAACGTCATCAAAATGCACTTTCTAACCCTTTCTCTGCATTATTTCCACATCACATCTCCATTCAGTGGACATAGGGCCTCATTTCCTGGTGATCCAGAGTGTTGGAGATGTGTGGAGACACTTTTTTAAATCTTCCCTCCAGTCCTTGTATTTGCAGAGGTGCTGGTGCTAGGCTAGTGCATGTCAATGGCCATAGTCGTCCTGCCACTAAAAACAGTCTGACCCACTCCACAGTGAATCTGAGGCAAAACTATTAGAACTCCAGACTGTCCCTGTGAACGTCTGTGACCACAGAATCGTGTTTTAAATAAAACTAACCTTGTGTCACATGAATCGTCGCATGTTGAGGGACTATTTTCTCATATATCAGTCCGCCGCTGCCGAGCTTCTATCAGGAAGTACAACTCACTGCTGCTGCTCAGACAGAAATCCCTAAAATGAAATGGTTGTTTTTTTACGACAACTATGGCCATAGCTGGATGGAAGATTTAAAAATGTTTAAAAATGTACTTGAAGAGTGAAAATTAAATGTATTTTACAAAGATTTTTAGATCAATAAAAGGTGGAAATCTAGTGATTTTGATCAAAAATTTAGCTGATTTTAAGTGATTCAAGTGATTTCTTAATTTTTTTCGCTGTTTTTGTGTTTTTTGGTTTGCTCAAACTGACGCACACCCAGAACGTGGAAGGGCATCTGATGTGAATGCTCAGGTGACAAGCTAGATTAGACCCGGTTTAGACCTGGTTCAGTCCTGGTTCAGACCTGGTTTACTCCTGGTTCAGACCTGGTTTTGCCGTGGTTTAGTTCTGGTTTAGACCTGGTTTAGACTTTGTTTTATCCTGTTTTGGTCCTGCTTTAAGCTTGGTTTAGGCCTGGTTTAGTCCTGGTTCAGACCTGGTTTATACCTGATTTAGACCTGGTTCAGACCTGGTTTAGACCTAGTTTGACCTGGTTTAGACCTGATTAAGACCTGGTTTAGACCTGGTTTAGACTTTGTTTTATCCTGTTTTGGTCCTGCTTTAAGCTTGGTTTAGGCCTGGTTTAGTCCTGGTTCAGACCTGGTTTATACCTGATTTAGACCTGGTTCAGACCTGGTTTAGACCTAGTTTGACCTGGTTTAGACCTGATTAAGACCTGGTTTAGACCTGGTTTAGACTTTGTTTTATCCTGTTTTGGTCCTGCTTTAAGCTTGGTTTAGGCCTGGTTTAGTCCTGGTTCAGACCTGGTTTAGACCTGGTTTAGTCCAGGTTTAGACCTGGTTTAGTCTTGGTTTAGACCTTCTTTAGACCTGGTTTAGACTTGGTTTAGTCCAGGTGTAGTCCTGTAAAAGTAAAGTATCCAATGTAAAATTTACTTAAGTAAAGTACAGATATCTTAAAATTGTACTTAAATATTGTACTTTTACTTTTGTACTCCGTTACCTTCCACCGGTGCTGAAACCCACACGTGTTGTGTCACATCACATTACAATCCCTATTAGATTTATATGTATTTATTATGTAGTTTAATGTGGTTTGATACAGTTTAAAGGTAGAGTTTGACCTGGTTTATGGTTCGTATCTCTGTGATTCCTGGGCCTTTAATAATAATAAAACACTAAAACAAGGACAGGACGGACAAAACAACATTGAGGAGCAGTCTTGTGTGGGGCTTTACAAAGGTGTTTAATGAGTCTGAGTTTCTGTTGTGAAGGGGGAGACCACACGTAACAAAAACTGGCACAAAGTTCAGAAAATATGTCATAAATAAAGAAAACAAACATTCTTTTTTCAAAATGATGCCGTTATTTAACCCCAAATACAGTTCATGTCAGCTGAAAGGATTTAAAAGGTGCAACAAAGGTGTAACTTTTTGGTTGGGGGGGTCCGTCACCTGCTCATTACTATGAAGATGTTGATGCTCTGCCTGGAATGTTCCACAGTGTGACTTTAAACAGCTCTACTTTACATTTATTCAATCAGAAGTGGTTTTAGAACTCAAAAATACCTAAAAAAAACAGGCGATCTGACTGAGCGGCGTCGCCTCTCCACAGATCTGACCTGGAACTCGGTCTGGTTTGGTCTCCATGAAGATAGAAAGGTTTAATGCCATACTGTGGAAAGTAACAGAAAAGTTCCACACTGCAGCTTTAAGTACATTAGAAGAACACGGTAGGTTTATGGAGCAGATCCGAACAAAAATAAACTGTTCAAAAACACCTTCAGACAGAGGTGTGCCCTGGCCAAAGACACAACAACAGTACGCAAAGCTGGGAGCGGAGATTCAACCAACAACCCGTAGTTCATACTTTTATCATTTATTCCCAAACAAATTCATTTAGTCCGATAATTTAATTCAAACAGTCAGAACAGGATTTTCGTCGTGCGTCTTCTGTCGGACGTTTCGTGTGAATGAGGTACGGCGATGTGGAGGTCCGAAGCACTTCCTGCGATTGTCCTCGATCCAAGAGAGGAAGGAAGTCCGAATAAGTCAACAACAAGAGGGAGGGCATCTGACACACGCCCAGAATAAAGGAGGGAATCTGACCCACATCTAGAACGAGCGAGGGCATCTGGTCCCTCTCAGGCCCAGTCCAGTGGTTCAGCGCAGGTACTTGGTGACGAAGGCGGCGTACAGGTCTCTGTAGGGCGTACTGGACTTGGTCTGGACCTGGATCAGTCTGTGGACTCGTGGGGAGCGCAGGAGCAGGTTGTGTCCCAGTCCGACCAAACTGGAGCTGAGCCAGTACAGAGACATGCACTGGAATGACACAAGAGACCACAGAAAAGCTCAGAATCAGACCTGGATCTCCCAGAGGGGCAAAAAACACATGGCGCAATAAAAATAACACACTAAACTGTCAAAAAACACACTGAACAGTCAAAAAACACACTAAACAGTCAAAAAACACACTGAACAGTCAAAAAACACACTAAACAGTCAAAAAAACACACTGAACAGTCAAAAAGCAGATTGAACATTCAAAAACACACTAAAGAGTCAAAAACACACTTAAGAGTCAAAAACACACTAAAGAGTCAAAAAACACACGAAACAGTCAAAAAACAGACTGAACAGTCCAAAAACTACACTAAATAGTCTAAAAACCACACTGAACAGTCAAAAAACAGACTGAACAGTCCAAAAACTACACTAAATAGTCTTAAAAACCACACTGAACAGTCAAAAACCACACTGAACAGTAACAAAAAGACACTGAAGGGTCTAAATACAAAAATAAATATGTGTCCATGTATCTGTGGTGGTTCTCTAGTTAATGTTTTTATTTCTTTTATTTAGACGTGTGTGTATACTGTGATTAACCATAGGCTGTATAAATGGACAGAGCTAACTTATAATATAATTATAGTAGATATAATTCTCCCCTATAGCTGCTAGCCTCAGTGAGCTTCATTTGACTGGAGCTGAACGCTGTAGGTGACGTCACACTCCCTGTGTCTTAATCCAGTGTGCGGTTCTGTCCTGTGTGACCCACATGAGGCTCCGGCTCTGATCAGGGCAGAGCTCCAGACAAGACCAGACCTGCTCCTCACACAAACCTCCACAAACACAGAGCAGCAGGTCCACTCAGGTCCTGATCCCAATCTGCACATACCACACCTGCCCCAGCACCGCGCTGCAGTACCCCGGGTTTACACCGGGTTTACACCGGGTTTACACCGGGTTTACACCGGGTTTAGACCGGGTTTACACCGGGTTTACACCGGGTTTAGACCGGGTTTACGCCGGGTTTACGCCGGGTTTACGCCGGGTTTACACCGGGTTTACACCGGGTTTACACCGGGTTTACACCGGGTTTAGTCCGGGTTTACGCCGGGTTTACGCCGGGTTTACACCGGGTTTACACCGGGTTTACACCGGGTTTACACCGGGTTTACACCGGGTTTAGACCTGGCTTAGCCCTGGCTTAGCCCTGGTTTAGCCCTGATTTAGTCCTGATTTAGTCCTGGTTTAGTCCTCGTTTAGTCCTAGTTTAGCCCTGGTTTATTCCTGGTTTAGCCCTGGCTTAGTCCTAGTTTAGTCCTGGTTTAGTCCTGATTTACCCCTGGTTGAGTCCTGGTTTAGTCCTGGTTTAGTCCTGGTTTAGTCCTAGTTTAGCCCTGGTTTAGTCCTGGTTTACCCCTGGTTTAGTCCTGGTTTAGTTTTAGTTTAGCCCGGGTTTAGTCCTAGTTTAGCCCTGGTTTAGTCCTGATTTACCCCTGGTTTAGTCCTGGTTTAGCCCTGGTTTAGTCCCAGTTTAGCCCTGGTTTAGTCCTGGTTTAGCCCTGGTTTAGTCCTGGTTTAGTCCTAGTTTAGCCCTGGTTTAGTCCTGGTTTACCCCTGGTTTAGTCCTACTTTATTCCTGGTTTAGTTTTAGTTTAGCCCTGGTTTAGTCCTAGTTTAGCCCTGGTTTAGTCCTGATTTACCCCTGGTTTAGTCCTGGTTTAGTCCTGGTTTAGTCCTGGTTTAGCCCTGGTTTAGCCCTGGTTTAGTCCTGGTTTAGCCCTGGTTTAGTCCTGGTTTAGTCCTGGTTTAGCCCTGGTTTAGTCCTGGTTTAGCCCTGGTTTAGCCCTGGTTTAGTCCTGGTTTAGTCCTGGTTTAGCCCTGGTTTAGCCCTGGTTTAGTCCTGGTTTAGCCCTGGTTTAGTCCTGGTTTAGTCCTGGTTTAGCCCTGGTTTAGCCCTGGTTTAGTCCTGGTTTAGCCCTGGTTTAGTCCTGGTTTAGTCCTGGTTTAGCCCTGGTTTAGCCCTGGTTTAGTCCTAGTTTAGCCCTGGTTTAGTCCTGGTTTAGTCCTGGTTTAGCCCTGTCACTGTCCCGGCGCTTCCACAGCGGCTGCAGCTCTTTTATTTATTTTTTACAAAAGTACAAAATATGGAAAGAGAAAAGAGTGTAACGTGGGCCTTTTATTGCATTATTATTATTGATAATATCCATGGCGACTCACCGTGGGGACGTACGCAGACACCGGGATCATGAGGAGGGACACAGCTCTGAACGAGTGAAGGACGAGCTTCTGGAAACGCCCAGAGACCGGCCTCTGCTGCAGAGACGCCAACTGCAACACAAAACACTGTCAAAAGACCCGACAAAGACCGGTCCAGATCCTCAAACAGACCCGACAAAGACCAGTACAGATCCTCAAACAGACCCGACAAAGACTGGTTCAGATCCTCAAACCGGACTAATCTCTACAGCACAACAGGGCCACTGCGGGGTACTGGAACGTTCTTAAATACTTTGGAGAATTTTGTTTGCTTGTTTGTTTTATGTTTATTATTGTATTTTGTTAAATATTATATTCTATTGTCTTTAATTAAAAAAAGAAAAAAAAGAAAATATGACGATAAATGATAATAACTTTAAAATAAAAATGTATAATGCCTATTATGCTCCTGCTGGTCTTTATGGAAATTCAATTATTGTACACCAACAACTGAATCGATTATTTTTTCTGGCTGTTTTTATTTATTTATTTGTTGTTATATTTTTGTTTGCTCAAATTATCAACACGTTAAAGTTCCTCCGCTCAAACCTGAGTGAAAATAACACGTTTACTCAAAGCAGTACCTACCTCCACCAGCAGGAGGTTGGTGAGCCCCAGAGACACGGGGATAATCCAGGTGGGGTCTGGGATGGTCAGGTCTTTAAACCAGAGAGCGCCCCCTGCAGCCAGCACAGAGTACACGTCTGTGGACACAAACACAACAGCAGGTTTAGTCCAGGTTCTGAAGACCTGGTTTAGACATCTTTTAGTCCAGGTTTAGCTCTTGCTTAGACCTTGTTTGGACCTGGTTCTCACCGCTGGAGTCCAGGCTGAGGTCTCTGAGAGCCAGAGAGAGACTGATCCAGACCGGGACCTGGACCAGGACCAGGATGGAGGCTTTGAGCGGGTGACAGTTGTCTCGGACGTAGAGTTCGGACACGATCCTCTTCATGTTTTTCTTAAACTGGAACCTACAAAATAAAAACAGACATGAAAAGGTGCACTGTGTAACTTTTCTCAAAAGCAGTGTGGTATTAAACCTTTCTATCTTCATGGAGACCAAACCAGACCAAGTTCCAGGTCAGATCTGCGGAGAGGCGACACCTCTCATAGTCAGAATGTGTTTTTTCTAGGGATTTTTGAGTGATAAAACCACCTGTGATTGAGTAAATGTAAAGTAGTTTTCATTCCAGGCTGAGCAATGCCGTATCCATAGAAACAAGCAGGTGACGGACCCCCAGTCAAAAAGTTACACAGTGCAGCTTTAACAGCATTTCATGGCATGATCATTCTGAACCGAATCAGAAGAATTATATATTCACTTTCAGTGTCACCACACAAAGTATGGCCCGCAAAAGTCCAGAAAATCAGAAATGAACCTTTCCTGAATGTGTTTACAACGATCTGGAGCTGGATCAGAACAAATATAAGAGCATATAGACTAGTATACGCCCATAGATCTGGTTTAGACCTGGTTTAGCCCTGGTTTAGACCTGGTTTAGACCTGGTTTAGCCCTGGTTTAGACCTGGTTTAGACCTGGTTTAGCCATGGTTAAGACCTGGACCACTGAAGGATCACACAGATATAAGGCTACATAGGAATAGAACAGAAATTATAACCATTTAACGTGTAAAATCACAGAATATTGTCTAAAGAAAGAGTTTTTCTCTTTGCAACCAAGAGTATGGTCATGATCTGCAGAACTAAAGAAGACGAGCACATGAGATGTCCTGACTTTTGCCTGTCATATTTTGTGTTGACTGTTAGAACAAAAGTGAAATATCTTGGGTGTATCATCACTGCGGACAGGGCAGATGATGATGATATGTATAGACAATGATCGATGCTCAGGCGAATACTCTTATGTGTAAGTTTGGCTCTTGTACAAATGATGCAAAGTTGTTCTTGTTTAAACCATATTGTACGTACTGTGTGTTATAGACAACCCACCTCTGGATTAATTACAAAAAAGCCGTTTTGCAGAGTCTACAGGTGCCTACAATAACGCTTTGCAGGTGGTTTTGAGGAGGCCACAATGGACGAGTACGACGGAAATGTTTTATCTGCAGACTGAACAAATCAGACAGTGAAATAATCAGGTCACAAATATGAGATCCAGTGCAGTACAACATCAGTCCAACAGGTGGAGACACTGGTGTGGCTCTTAAAAATGTGTTTATTGTGCTGTATTGGCACTGTCCTCGTTTGTTTTAAAAATGCACCATGAGTCCAGAATAAAGATGAATTGAACTGAATATCAGAATCAGAGTCTATTCTGTAATATCAAAATTGAGACTGAAATTTTAGTATCGTGACAACACTAAAACAAAATAATGTTCAGAGTGACAATTATGGCAGACGGTTTTCAGTTCTGTAGGCTGAATGTCCTCAACACAAGCACAAGCATGCAGATAATCCATGGACTTTTCCAAACAGAAAGTGAACATGGGCACACTCCCGGCTCCATTGACTTTGGCTCCAACTCACTTTATAGTGAAAAATCGTTGCCCCTCTCTCTGCAGCTGCTGCTGTGAGCCTCATTTTGGTCTTTAAATGTTTGTATTAACCCGCTCTATGTGATCCTGGTGTTTTTATTTCGCTATTTTGTCCGTAAATAAGCTGTAAATATTTGACTTGACGTCAAACTCACTCAGTCCACTTCTTTATACAGTCTGAGATAAACACGACAGTTCCTACAGGGAGTCACATGCAAGTCAGTCACTGCAGAAATCAAACAGCGATGACTTCAATGATTCCGTCCCATCAAAAATTCAGTGCATCTGTCAGACTCCAGATTCCAGAGTTTGACTGCAATAAAAAGTTCCTCTAGCGACAAGTCTAAACTCAGCTGTGGGCTCCCATTCTATCAATCAAATCACTTTATTTATCCCAGAGGAGCAAATTGAGCAGTAAAAAGTGAAAAAAAAAAAACTCAAATAAGGGTCTCAGACAGGAACTGTCTGATACGATACTGGGATTCAATATTAGATCCAAGAAATCGGTTCAGCTGATATAAATGGGCCTAAATTTGATGTAATAAGACTATTTAAAGGTTGGATATTTACTCCGATATTTATGTTCTAATGTCGTTACCTCCTGAAAAACTGGAGTTGTGTTTTGTTTCATTCAACTTCACTTCATACAACTTCCAAAGAAAACTTTTTCATTTATTATTATTTATTCAAACCAGGGGTCATCAAACTAAGGGCCCCTCTGCCCCCCCTTGGACCAGCCCTATGAGGCAAGCCTCAAAAGTTTTCATGGCCTAGATTTTTAACTTACTTTTTGGCAAATAACATGTCTGCATCTTGTATTTGGTTGTATTTTTTCAATTAAAAAATTATATTTATATGAAGAATTTATATTTAAATAATTATATGACAAACAAAAAAGAAATCTGAATAGAGGTGTATATGTATAACCCTCCTACATTTATTTTTAAGAATTATAATGACAAATTATTATCACTATCTTTTTTAAAATTTTTTGTATTTTATTTATTTTATTTTTTGTGTGTATATGGCTTATATACAAAATGTTTTCTTAAAGCTTAAAAAATAAATTATGAAAAAAAATTATTATATGATATATTTACATTTACTGCCAAATTTGCCGCCAAATTGTCGTCACTTCACAAACTCGAGATCAAACAGTGACAGTCACTGCACAGAGTCCTGTAGTGCACTTAAGGACAGCAAAATGGCTGGTGTAGTACAAACGTTGACAGAGAGTGGCGAGTTTTCAAAGAACGTGGATCACAGATGATTTTTCTGTTCAGTGTCAGGACCGTGCAGTTTGTCTGATATGTAAAGAAAGTGCTGCGGTTTTCAAGGAAAGGTTTGAAAGGTTTGGTGACTCCTGATTTATATGAAATCATCCATATGATTCTACTCAAGGTGTATGGCGTTTAAAAACACAGTGGAGCACTTCCTGTATTACCACATGACATCACAAGGTGGAACAGAGTGTTTTCTGTGTGTGTGAAACAAAACACAACTGCAGGTGTGTTTGTGATATTTTTTATAACATACATCAAAAATAGCGTGATATTAGCCCAATTACATGCCACGGTTGGACCCATTTTTCTTGCATAAAAAGGTCATTTTCTGTCCCTATTCTGATGCTGGTTAATATCGAGTATCAACAGAAACTTTACGCCCAAATCTGAGTCCCAATCGCTGGTCTCAGTGCAGATTAACAGGAGGTCTGGTCAGGTGGGGTCAGCAGATCTTTGTAAACACGATTCCAGATGGTTCCTGGTGTTTGTATATTCCAAATGAAACAGAAAAGCCACACCAAAGTTCTTGTAGAGGTGCAAATGCAAGAAACAGCTATTTCAAAGTGAAAAAAGTGCATAGCGCACTCAGATGGTGTCCAAAAGCTTTTTTTAAATATTTTTTTATCAACAAAAAGCCTTCGTCAAATCATTTTTCTTGCTCTGGACCACAGTACACAAATGTATTTATTGACAGCAGGGGTCCAACCTTTTTTCTCTGGTGAGCTACTTTTACTAAACGAAAATGCCACAGAAAATGCTAGTTTTAGCAGTCACAAGAAAATGAGTAACTATAAGAGCCTTAGATGAGTTACCTGTAAACTATTATCTAATTATACATGTACAATGGTAATAGGCATGTGGTATAAAGCAAGAAAAATGAGCTGAAGAAGGCTTTTAACTAGGGATGTAACAACAACGGAAATATCGTGATATCATATTGTCAGAAGTCTCACAATAATATCATGGACCATCATAATATACTGAATCACAAGTTTGCTTAAATTAATTGTTTTATAGTAGCAATAAATCTAATAAACACAGGGAACTACATACTGTATGCCATGATTCATTTCAGTGCAGAAAACATGAAGAAATATTTTTTACCTTAATTCTTGAGATTATTACAGTAATAATTGGCACGAAAATCTTGTCAAGGTATTTTAAAAGCAAAATAAGTCTGATATCTACAATATTATTAGCCTCTCCAAAATATTTCAATACATATCGTACCGTGAGATGCATATCGTGATAATATCGTACCGAGAGATTTGGATATTGTTACATCTCTACTTTTAACCAAAACATAATTTAGAAATTAAAAAAAGCATTTGTATATTTCAAACACAAACTTGGACTCAGGGTTTAAAGAGGAGGTGAGGTACCTGCAGGTCTTCTCGCTCCAGCCCACCTGTTTGGCCTTCACAGACACTTCATAGCTGAGCCTCTGGGAAAGCGCTGAAATCTCCTTCTGCAGCGCCTCCACCTGGTCACACACACACACAGCACGTTCAGTTCAGTCAGAAAACTTCACTCAAATTCACGTGGAAAAATATTTAGTGGTATCGTTTATTTGATTAATGCTCATGTACTTATGTAAATATTAGTTTGTCTTGTAATGGGACAAATAGGTACAAAAAGCTGTTAGACTCTTTAGCTCAAATGTTTTGGCAGCTTTCCACAGCTTTTATTAATCGTTAAGTACAAATAAATATTGAAAATTAGATATTTCAGTAAACAGAAAATAACAAAATCTGACCCAAAAAATCCTCCTGAAGAGTTTTAGTGTGATCTGGATCTATTTCAGAGCTTGAGAACATGTGACAGTATTAAAGAAAAAGCTCTTAACTGTCTATTCTCATCGATCTTTGTTTGGATGTTCGAAATAAACTTAAACAGCACCAAACCAAACTATAGATTCTCTCATTTGGGTTTAAAATATCTACCTTTCAAACTGATCCATATAGCTGTAGAATAATTATTTGTATCTGTTTACTATTGAATTATAACGTGTAACATATGAGATAATCAAAGTCAAGAGGGTATCGGGGTCATTTTTATGAATACAACAATTTTACAACAATAAAAATATGAAAAAAGTGAAAAATTCAATGCAGGGCTCTACAGTGCACCCATTTCACTCACATTTGCGAGCAAATATTTTGTCATGCGAACGAAGAAAATAAAACAGTCGCACCTGTGCGAGTGCTTCTGCAGCCACAATAAGGAGCTGCGCACAGACGCAACGTGACGAGTTAAACGTTCTAAATGTGTCAAACATTAGGGGCAAACTCACACTAGGACTGTGGAACCTGCCCAAGCCTGGATCGCCCCTAAAGCGCGGCACGCCCAGTGCGAGCGCAACCGAACCGTGCCCGGGCACGACACCTTCGACCGCGCACGACCCCAGCATACGAGCTCCGGGTGTGCGGCAATATCACTCATACGAACAAACTCCGCTTCAAAACACACCCATGCCCCTTAACCGAGGAGCGGCACCGCAGCAGGACCCACACCTGTCCCACCACTCAATAGATACCCCCACACCGCTGGACTTCCCTCTCTAAAGCGAGAGCTTTATCTCGGTCTTGTCTCGGACTCGAGCGCATTTGGACTCGGTCACGTCATGGACTCGATGTCTGAATACTGAGTGCATCATCTTTCATTACGGCCGCTGCTGTCGCCAATAAATTTGTACCAGTCAAATAAGTTAGTGTGCGCAAGTTCTGCACTGTAATAAACGTTCAAAACTAGGGGTGGGCGATATCTCGATATTTAAAATATATCGAGATATTTTTGAAACTCGATATGAATTCTGACATATCGATATATCGCTATAATGCTTATGTTTACTTCTGGTTTCGCCGCTTCGCTTGTTTCGCCTTCTCTGTGCTGCGCTCGCCTCCGCCTCCTGCTTATATCCCCCTGAGCTCCTCCGCGGAGCCCGGACCTGGCCGCGGACTAAACCAGAACTAGGACTAAACCAGGACTAAACTCGGCCGCGGAGCCTGGGGCTCGGTCGCGGACTAAACCAAGACAAGGACTAGGGCTCTACAGTGCGCCCATTTCACTTGCATTTGCGAGCAAATATTTCGTCGTGCGGATGTGGAAAACAAAACAGGCGCATCTGGGCAAGAGCTTCTGCAGCCACAATAAGGAGCTGCGCACAGACGTAACATGACGAGTTAAACTTTCTAAATGCACGTGTCTCAGCGCGAGCGCAACCACGTGACACCTCCGACCGCGCACGAGCCCAGTGTACGAGCTCCGCATGTGGCCGACGTCACTCATACGAACAAACTCCGCTTCAAAACCCCACGCCCCGCAGCAGGACCCACACCCGTCCCACCGCTCATTACACCCCCACGCCTGGACTTCCTCCTCCGCTAAAGCTAGAGCTTTGTCTTGGTCTTGTCTCGGACTCGAGCGCATTTAGACTCGGTCTTGTCATGGACTCAAGGTCTGAATACTGAGTGCGGTCATTTTTCATTAAGGCCGCTGCTGTCGCCAATAAACTCATCCCGGCGTGCGGGAGCGTGCGGGAGCGTGCGGGAGCGTGCGGGAGCGTGCGGGAGCGTGCGGGAGCGTGCGGGAGCGTGCGGGAGCGTGCGGGAGCGTGCGGGAGCGTGCGGGAGCGTGCGGGAGCGTGCGGGAGCGTGCGGGACTTCTCTCTGCAGCCTGTGCCAAATGCCAAATAAATCTGTTTGTCACATTGTGCGTTTGATTTGGTAAATGTGCAGAGACTAAATACCACTTTAAAACAAGAGAATGTAACTCCAGTTTGGAATTAGAAAATACAGGTTTAAAAATCCTACACTTTATTCACTTTGAAGCAGTTTTGTGTAAAGTGCCAGTGGAAGTTCTCTTGAAGAAGAGGTTCTTAAACTGTGTGTGAGGGTCCAAAAAGGGGTGCAGAGTGTTTAAGTGCTGTACTAAATTAATATTAATGAGATAAGTTTTTTTCATTTATTTTTGCAGTAGTTTGGGGGGGCTATATTTTTCCTGTAAAGATATCGAGATATATATCGTATATCTAGATATACCAAAATATATCGAGATATATTTTTTGGTCCATATCGCCCAGCCCTATTCAAAACTAAAACCTATTTGTGCCCCCATTTGTTTTTCTGTGCTCCTAAATTTTTTGACTTAGGGGCACATATGCTCCTGAAAAAAAAAGTTAGTGTAGAGCCCTGCAACGGCATTTAAAATTCAAAATCTGATGAAACTAATTATCTTCCATAGTACACGCGATAAATACTGAGTCTGAAAAAATATTGTTCATCTAGCACGCTGAACGATACATCGGTAGTTGTCGTGAGAGGCCTAATAAAGTAGATGTCTAAACAGGTCCCTGGCTCTGGCTCTTACCCGGTGCAGGATCACGGTCTGATAGGCGGCGAGGGGCAGGGTCACGGTGGAGCGGATGGTCAAAGTCGCTGCTGCTATACTGAACCACCAGGAGACGCCGCTCATCTCCTGAAATCCCACCAGTAACTGCTCCGCCACCTGCACCGGAGTGTGCAGGTGAGCTCTGTGCACGAGGACAGGCGTGTGCACGTGGAGGGGCGGGGCCAAAGACACGAGGGCGGGGATTGGACAGGCTAGAGCTGGACGCAGGAGACGCAGCATCTTCGACCTGAGGAGACACAAACAGACGTCACGCTCCACGACCGGGCAAAAAGAACTACTTGTTCACAGAAGTACTGAATGGTGAATTTATATTTAAAGGGCCTATTTTACACGAAAGTGACTGTTGTGAGCATAGACTGTATAAAAGAAGTGGACTAAGTGAGTCTGACGTCACCCATAGCGTTTAGCGCGGCTCAAATGAGGCTCACGATGCTAACGGCTACAGGAGCAAATCTGGAGCCAGGCTCAATGTTATGAATAGGGTTTTTTTGACGGACAAAATAGCGGGGAAAAAATCAGAATCATGTAGAGCAGGTTCATACAAACATTTTAAGACCAAAATGACCAGGCTCACAGCAACACGTACAGAGAGAGGAGTGATCAGATCACAATGTAAGTCAATGGGAAAAAGGGAGAGAAGGAGCCGGAAGAGCCTCCTGGCGCACTTCCTATTTGGCACACGGCGGCTAACGGGATAGCTCAGTCCACTCATATATACGGTCTATGGTTGTGAGCCACGTTCTGATGCTGTTTTCTCCTCAGAAATATACAGTACCTGGAGTTCTGTTTAGTTTCATTCACACATCCAGACGTCACTCACTCAAAGCCATGAAAAACATCAGTAAGAGAAGAGCACACAGAGCCATAAGAACATATGACCAAACGAAGAGACTGTCACAGATCAGATCACAATTACCTTTTTATCACCAGATCACCCAGTCCTACCTGTGCACTTATGTCTGCAGACTGGGGAAGGAAAAACTGTCAGACACTAAATACCACCCTGATTATACACTAAAATGACTCTTCTGTTTAAAAAAGTGAGCTGTATGTATTAAATTTTTATCTTAAATGTAATTTTATTTTATTTATAAGACAGGGACAGTGCACAATATACATTAACCTTAAGAGGAGAGATGCATTGTACCAGGTTGTAGGTTGTAAACATGACCTATCTGTGTCCTCAGATACGAGGTAAACATGTTCAAATGAAATATACCTTTTGCTGATAATTCTAATGCAGATTTACTCTTAGTTACAAAAACATTGGACATGATGTTCCATTCATTTATGATATCATTTTATTTAATTATTCAATCAGAAAGCAGAATGAGCCTCACATGACTCTCTCATTTGGGTTGCTGGTTCAATGCTCAAATCCAGTTGGTTTAAACCTAAAATGTCTTTCTGATATGAACAGTCAGGATCTAAACCCCAGCATATGCAGTCGATCATGAGCCAGTGCTAGTGCAGCCTCTGCAGCTCAGGGAGGGAATTCTGGCACTGTAGTACTGTAGTATAGTTTTGTTATTTTTGTGGTGTCTGACTTTGTTTCTGATTTGGTTTCATTGTTGGTGTGAATGTGGTACGTGTACATCCCGTCTGCTTTTTTGTAGGAAAAAAATGTATTTATTTATAGCCTGTCACAGACCTCAGTAACTAATGGGAATCTAAATAAAAACAAACACACAAACAGACAACATACAATTCCTGAAACTCAAATAGAAGAGATTACATTTGACCCCGTAGTCTCCTTAGATATCAGGGTAACACTGCAGATGATTGAAATCTTCTTAAGAAGATCCCTGATAGAGCCATGTTACTGAAGAACACGTTACAAAGCTCCGGTGTCTGATTAAAATGATTCATTCATTCAAATGTAAAAAGTATAAGCTCTTACATACGTGCTGTGCTGCTGTTTGCCTCTTGGTCTGGACGCAATTAAAAAATAGATTATTCCTGATTACGTAAAACTAAACACGCACTCTCCAGACTTAAATACAGACATTTTAGCTTCTTGCTAAACCCACTGACGCTCCAAACTTCAGAACCAGAACCACAGATCCGCTTCACCTTCAGCTCCACGCTTCCATAACGCGCACTGATGACGTTTACTGTTTACAAGGAATGGACCTTGGATAATGACGTCATCAAGTTTTTTTCTCTCTCTCTTTTCTTTTTTGTTTTTTGTTTTATTTCGAAGACAAAAGTAGAGTTCTTAAGTAATTCAAAGTATGTGCTAGTCGAACGTAACTTATTTGTGTTTTTATTTTTTTATTTTTTTTATTTGTATTTCACGTAACAAATGTGGCAATACAAATTACTTCATAGAATTAAATAATCCATGCAGCGTAAGACAAAATAAAATAAAAACAAACACATAAATAAATAAATAAATAAATAAATAAATAAATAAATAAATAAATAAATAAATAAATAAATAAATAAATAAATACAAGGATATTTCGGAGTTCATTTCGGAAAGCAATGACATTTGGCTTTGCTTTAAGAAATCTATATTTATGTATTGGAATTGCTAATAAGTATCAAATTATTAACCAATCAACATTTTACAAGAATATTGTGTTTTTGTTTTTATTTTTTATTTCACGTAATCCAAGCGGCGTCAGACAAAATAAATAAATAAGATAAAAGATAGGAAAATAAGATAAATTAAACATGTGGACATTATAGTTATTAATTTTGCCAGTAAGTATCAAATAATTAACCAAGTAATCAACATTTTACAAGAATATTACAAATTTAATATTCCGGAAGTAGCTAAACGTTAAACCGGAAGCCACAGGAGCAAAACACGGCGGAAGCAAATGGCGGAGTTCAGCGGCGGAGGAATACTGGCGGCGCTGCTGCTTTTCACGGCTCTCACCGTGAAGGACGTGTACGTGGGGATGCACCGGGAGCAGAACCGGGACCAGTGCTGCCCGAAAAACGAGGCCGACGATCGTGGCAGGTTCGCGGCCGGAGAAGAGCAGGGGAGGCCGGCCAAAAGCTGGAGCAGCTCCGGGAGCCTGGGGCCGGTGCTGCGCTTCCAGTACTGGTGTGTAGAGCTTATAGTCTATGGTCGAGACCGCAGTATGGAGAAAGATTAGTGGCTTTATTATCAGATAAATATCACCCCATTCACAAATGCATTTTTTTGTCCAGAAACAAATAAAACGGTATTCACAAATATAATTCATGATTTACAAATAGCAGGGATGTAACAATAACCGAAATATCGTGATATCGTATAGTCTCACAATAATATGGTGGACCATCACAATATATCGAATCCCAAGTCTCTTTGCTTAAATGCATAGTTCTGATGCAGAAATAGCTAAAAAAAAAAAAAAAAAAAAAACAGGGAACTACATAGACCTTGATCCTTTGCTCCATTTCAGTGCAGACGACATGAAGAAATAACTGTTCTAAGCACTTTGAAATCTTCATTCTTTGGATTAAGTCGTGTGAAGGCATTTTTAGATGAAAAAGTGGCATATTCAGTCAAAATACTGCAATAAATCTGGTGTGGTGAGATGTTTATGGTGAAAATCTGGTACAGAGAGATTTGGATATCGTACCAAATTACCAAATGACTGGTCAAAGCGTTTTATGTCAGTCTTGTTATTATGTAGAATACTGTATTATTGCGAGGCTCCCCGCCATATTGTGAGCTAGGGCTGGGCGATATGGACCAAATAATATATCTTGATATATTTTGCCCCCATCCCTTTAAGAGAACTTCCACTGGCACTTCACACAAAACTGCTTTAAAGTGAATAAAGTGCAGGATTTTTAAATCTGTATTTCAAAATTCCAAACTGGAGTTACATTCTCTTGTTTTAAAGTGGTATTTAGTCTCTGCACATTTACCAAATCAAATGCACATTGTGACAAATGGATTTATTTGGCATTTGGCACAGGCTGCAGAGAGAAGCCCCGCATGCTCCCGCACACCGGTATGAGGTTATTGGCGACAGCAGCGACCTTAATGAAAAATGACCGCACTCAGCATTCAGACCTTGAGTCCGTGACAAGACCGAGTCCAAATGCGCTCGAGTCCGAGACAAGACCAAGACAAAGCTCTAGCTTTGGCGGAGGAGGAAGTCCAGCGCTTTGGCGGAGAAGGAAGTCCAGTGACGTGGGGGTGTTTAATGAGTGGTGGGACAGGTGTGGGTCCTGCTGCGGTGCGTGGGTGTGTTTTGAGTGTGTTTGTATGAGTGATATCGGCCACACGCGGAGCTCGTATGCTGGAGTCGTGTGCTGTCGGAGATGTTTGCGCTCAAGCTGGGCAGGTGCATTTAGAAAGTTTAACTCGTGACGTTATGTCTGTGCGCAGCTCTCCTATTGTGGCTGCAGAAGCACTCACACAGATGCGCCTGTTTTGTTTTCCACTTTCACACACTGACATATTTGCTCGCAAATGCAAGTGAAATGGGCGCACTGTAGAGCCCTGGTCCTAGTCTTGGTTTAGTCTGCGACCGAGCCCCGGGCTTTGCGGGCGCGTTTAGTCCTGGTTTAGTCGGTGGCCAGCTCCAGGCTCCGCGGAGGAACTCGGGGGACAAAAGCGAGGAGGCGGAGGCGAGGGCAGCACAGCGAAGGCAAAACAAGCGAAGCGGCGAAACCAGAAGTAAATGTAAGCATTATAGCGATATATCAATATGTCAGAATTCATACTGAGTTTCAAAACTATCTTGATATATTTTAAATATCGAGATATCACCCACCCCTATCGTGAGCTTTCCCCTGATATCCCAATAAATATCGTATCGTGAGGTTCATACGTGATGATATCGTATCATAAGACTTAGATATCATTACACCCCTAACAAATAAACGTAACGACATTCCCAAAAGCATTTCTCGACTCAAAAGAAAATGTTACACAGTTCACAAATGTCTGCAGTTTCATTTATTTGCAAACCGATGAACCACCGTACATATTTGTGACGACCCCTGCATTTTTAGACCTTTTTGACACCGTTCAAATGCACAAATGTGTTTTTTCTTTTTTTTTTTTCCTTTTTAAATCACATCAACTAAACTTTGAGCGTATGGTTTATGGTTGACAACATCACAAATAAAGGACTTTAAACAAATTAAATTACATCTGTTCATCGAACGCTGCCAGGAAGGTCTCAAAAATCCACAAATAAATGCAGGGGTCGTCACAAATATGTACGGTGGTTCATCGATTTGCAAATAAATGTAACTGCACTGACAGTTTAAAGGGCCTATTTTACACAATTTTTGATCTGTTTTAATGTTTCCTCATCATAAACCTACATGGAACATACATGTGTTTTGTTTCATTCACACATTCAAGACACTTTGACACTTTGTGACACTGTGTGTTCTTTTCTCAAACTGTTCCTCCTTAAGTGGTAATACAGGAAGTGCTCCATACGCCTCCATTAGAATCATTTGGGACGTTTCAGCCCTGTATTTGCCACACTTTGAATGACACAAAGCACAACTCCAGGTCTGTTTTTGAGGAGGTAACAGCATTAAAACATGACTTAAAGCTCACAAGAGTCACTTTTGTGTCATATAGGCCCTTTAAATCAGAACTAAACCTGAACTGGGTAATGTTGTGTAAGAATTCTCAAATCTCAGACAAACTTTATTGATCCACAAGGGAAATTACTTGGACACAGTAGCTCACACATCACAATATTTTATAAGAACAAAGAGTAAAAAAATATAAAAATGGTAATAAATTCTAAATAAGTAGCAATAAAATAGCAAGAGACTGATGTCAAATAAGGTATAATTATGTAAATGTGTATAAACAAGAATAAACAACAGAATTAATATAAAAGAGACTGTAAATAAAACAGTGCAAAGGTGATATGATCGACACAACCTAGGCTTATCTGACCTTGCAGCGCCCCCTAGAGTGTGTTCTGGCACTTGTTCATCTGATGTTTTTCTGTGTTTCAGTATTTCCTGAGGGTACAGTAAAGTGTTCCAGGAGTATTCCAGGGCCATTAACCAGATTTACCCCGAGCTGCGCATCGAAGGAAGCAACTACCCCCCTACCACCTTAAACAAGTAAACATCTCACACACTTCTGTACATGTCTCCCAGCCCGAGGCTGGACCTATTGTAGACCGGGTTTACACCAGTTTTAGACCAGTTTTAGACCTGCTTTCAACCTGCTTTAGACCAGTTTTAGACCAGCTTTAGACCAGTTTTAGATCTGCTTTAGACCTGCTTTTGACCTGCTTTTGACCTGCTTTAGACCAGTTTTAGACCAGCTTTAGACCAGCTTTAGACCAGTTTTAGACCAGCTTTAGACCAGCTTTAGACCAGTTTTAGATCTGCTTTAGACCTGGTTTCGACCTGCTTTAGACCAGTTTTAGACCAGTTTTAGATCTGCTTTCGACCTGCTTTAGACCAGTTTTAGACCTGCTTTAGACCATTTTTAGACCTGTTTTCGACTGGCTTTAGACCAGCTTTAGACCAGCTTTAGACAAACTTTAGACCAGTTTTAGACCATCCTTAGACCAGCTTTAGACCAGTTTTAGACTATCCTTAGCCCAGCTTTATCCCAGCTTTAGACAAACTTTAGATCAGTTTTAGACCAGTTTTAGACTATCCTTAGACCAGCTTTAGACCAGCTTTAGACCAGCTTTAGACCATCCTTAACCTATCCTTAGACCAGTTTTAGACCAGTTTTAGACCATCTTTAGACCAGTTTTAGACCAGTTTTAGACCATCCTTAGCCCAGCTTTAGACCAGCTTTAGACCAGTTTTAGACCATCCTTAGCCCAGCTTTAGCCCAGTTTTAGACCAGTTTTAGACCAGCTTTAGACCAGTTTTAGACCATCCTTAGCCCATCCTTAGCCCAGCTTTAGACAAGCTCTAGACCAGTTTTAGACCATCCTTGGCCCATCCTTAGCCCAGCTATAGACCAGCTTTAGACCATCCTTAGCCCATCCTTAGACCAGCTTTAGACCAGTTTTAGACAAACTTTAGACCAGTTTTAGACCATCCTTAGCCCAGCTTTAGCCCAACTTTAGACCAGTTTTAGACCATCCTTAGCCCATCCTTAGACCAGCTTTAGACCAGCTTTAGACAAACTTTAGACCAGTTTTAGACCATCCTTAGTCTAGCTTTAGACCAGCTTTAGACCAGTTTTAGACCATGACCAGCTTTAGACCAGTTTTAGACAAACTTTAGACCAGTTTTAGACCATCCTTAGCCCAGCTTTAGACCAGCTTTAGACCAGTTTTAGACCATCCTTAGCCCATCCTTAGACCAGCTTTAGACCAGTTTTAGACAAACTTTAGACCAGTTTTTGACCATCCTTAGCCCAGCTTTAGCCCAACTTTAGACCAGTGTTAGACCATCCTTAGCCCATCTTTAGACCAGCTTTAGATCAGTTTTAGACAAATTTTAGACCAGTTTTAGACCATCCTTAGCTCAGCTTTAGACCAGCTTTAGACCAGTTTTTAGACCATCCTTAGCCCATCCTTAGACCAGCTTTAGACCAGTTTTAGACCAACTTTAGACCAGTTTTAGACCATCCTTAGCCCATCCTTAGACCAGCTTTAGACCAGTTTTAGACAAACTTTAGACCAGTTTTAGACCATCCTTAGCCCAGCTTTAGCCCAACTTTAGACCAGTTTTAGACCATCCTTAGCCCATCCTTAGCCCAGCTTTAGACCAGTTTTAGACCATCCTTAGCCCAGCTTTAGACCAGCTTTAGACCATCCTTAGCCCATCCTTAGCCCAGCTTTAGCCCAGCTTTAGACCAGTTTTAGACCATCCTTAGAGCAGCTTTAGACCAGTTTTAGACCAGTTTTATACTGGTTCATTCTTTATCAAACCCTGTCCTTGTAACTAGGCCTGTCACAGATTTAGAAACACAGTGTTCTAGTCGTGCTACAGAGAAATACTGTGATAAACGCTGAGCTGCAGCAAATAAATGCCAGATTGAACCAGTATTTAGCAACATGTTATTTATTCTGCTCTCTAGGACACAAACCTCAACTTACTACATAAAAATGACAAAATTCTCTTCCCTAATGCTAAAAAAATGTATATGTACCTGCAGATACCTGGGGAACCTGATTTTCTACCTGAAGCTGTTGGCCTTGGTCCTGATCGTCTCTGGAACCAGCCCTTTTAGACTTTTGAACACAGAACCCACGGAGTCCTGGTCCCGGATCTGGACTTGGACACAGCAGAACAAGGTGGACCCCAGTGTCTGTCTCCTCTCCCTCCTTAACGGCTGAAAAAAAACAAAAATCAGATACTAATCGATACTGCTGTTCTTGTGTGTTTTTAGACCAGTTTTACACCAGCTTTAGACCAGTTTTAGACCATCCTTAGCCCAGCTTTAGAGCAGCTTTAGACCAGTTTTAGACCAGTTTTAGACCAGCTTTAGACCAGCTTTAGACCAGCTTTAGACCAGCTTTAGACCATTTTTAGACCATCCTTAGCCCAGCTTTAGACCAGCTTTAGACCAGTTTTAGACCAGTTTTAGACCATCCTTAGCCCAGCTTTAGACCAGCTTTAGACCAGCTTTAGACCAGCTTTAGACCAGCTTTAGACCAGTTTTAGACCAGTTTTAGACCATCCTTAGCCCAGCTTTAGACCAGCTTTAGACCAGTTTTAGACCATCCTTAGCCCATCCTTAGACCAGCTTTAGACCAGCTTTAGACCAGTTTTAGACAAACTTTAGACCAGTTTTAGACCATCCTTAGCCCAGCTTTAGCCCAACTTTAGACCAGTTTTAGACCAGTTTTAGACAAACTTTAGACCAGTTTTAGACCATCCTTAGCCCATCCTTAGCCCATCCAGAGCCCATCCTTAGCCCAGCTTTAGACCAGCTTTAGACCTTCCTTAGACAAGCTCTAGACCAGTTTTAGACCATCCTTAGCCCATCCTTAGCCGAGCTATAGACCAGCTTTAGACCATCCTTAGCCCAGCTTTAGCCCAACTTTAGACCAGTTTTAGACCATCCTTAGCCCATCCTTAGCCCAGCTTTAGACAAGCTCTAGACCAGTTTTAGACCATCCTTAGCCCATCCTTAGCCCAGCTTTAGACCAGTTTTAGACCATCCTTAGCCCAGCTTTAGACCATCCTTAGCCCATCCTTAGCCCATCCTTAGCCCAGCTTTAGACCAGTTTTAGACAAACTTTAGACCAGTTTTAGACCATCCTTAGCCCAGCTTTAGAGCAGCTTTAGACCAGTTTTAGACCAGCTTTAGACCAGCTTTAGACCAGCTTTAGACCAGCTTTAGACCAGCTTTAGACCAGCTTTAGACCATCCTTAGCCCAGTTTTAGACCAGCTTTAGACCAGTTTTAGACCAGTTTTAGACCATTCTTAGCCCAGCTTTAGACCAGCTTTAGACCACTTTTAGACCATCCTTAGCCCAGCTTTAGAACAGCTTTAAACCATCTTTAGACTGGTTTTAGACCAGCACCTAGCGCACTCCTGGCCCTGGTTTAGACCTGATTTAGACCTGGTTTAGGCCTGGACCACTGAGGGATTGCACAAATATAAGGACACATGGGAACAGAAATGAAAGTACGACCATTTAAAGTGGAAAATCATCTTCTACTGTCTCAGGGTGTTTTTTTTATGAACATCGTTGTATCGGAATTGGTTTTGAATATCGATTCTGTTCCTTAGTGTGGAGTTTGACATCTTAGTATCGTGACAGCTCTGTAACCCTCTTGACGTTGACCTTGTTGTGTTTTTCAGATCTTCTCGTGCCTCATGGCCTTCTTTGTCTGTAACATGCTGGAGACGCACTTCCTGTCCACTGGAGCCTTTGAGATCAGTCTCAACGGTACGGTCTATAAAAGGTTCACTTCTTGGGTTCTTCTTAAAGACGATACAGTAGGAGATGTGTTTTCCTTGTTGCCATGTTTGGGCTGCTTGTTATTTCCTGTTATTTCCTGGCCCTGGTGCTCTCTGGAGGAGGGAGTCCCAGGTGTGTGACAGGTCAGAGTTCCTTCAGTGTCTTAAAAAGTCTTAACCACGTAACGCCTGAATTTATATAAATGTATATTGGGTGTTTTTGCCTTTAAGTAGATTGTAAATTAAATTAAGTCCTTAATTTGACAAAAACATGTAGAGAAACTAGAAACAAATGCTTGCCAAAGGTTCCTAGGACCTCACTGCACCTGCACTAACCGGCACTGGAGGAATGCGGCCGCGCTCTCTGCTTATATCTTGATCCAAACTTTTGTCACATATTTGTGACACTCGGCGTTAAGGGGTTTTAAAAGCACTGAATTTATGAATTTGGAAATAATACCTTAAAAAGACTTGAAAAAGTCTTGAATGTTTATATCTGGGCCTTAAAATTTGTGCAGTAACTTCTCTGTATCACATTTTTCCTCAAAAGTTTAATTTGTCAAACAGCATTATTTAGTTAAATAACATCGCCTAAATAAAGAGCAGCCAAACCAATAATTGAGAACATGATGCAGCCCCGGGTCAAAATCCTCCGAACACGTCACTTAAGATGACGCGCTACACAAGCTAATCAGAAGTACATGAAATTTCAGCACAGAGTGTTTGATTAACGCCGTTCTGTAGTTTTTTAACATTGGTTTTACATCACCAAGCGACACATTTCATGCTGGAGAGTCTCTTCTCTCCAGATTCCTTTGAGAAATAAATTCAAGAATGTTGTTTTTCTTTGCGGGTATGAAATAGGCTGTGAAATAGGCATTAAGGTTTTATATAAATGGTTTTAAAAAGGTGTTAAGAAGACTTGGATTTAACGTGAAGAAGCCTGTAGGATCCCTGAAAGGAGGAACGCTCCGTCATCACAGTTCATGCTGTCTGTGCCTCGTTTGCTGACGTCAGAGGCCTCCCTGATCCAGCGCTTGAGCTTGTTGCTCTCAGATCCAGGGACCCGTGCCCCGTCCCGGTTCATAATCTGGTTAATTCTTTTACAGCGGCCTGATATGGTAGATTTTAGGTTTTTCCTGCTCTGAAGACAAAAGGAGACAAAATGGACGTTTTTTGAGAGTTTTGTTCTAGTTATAGAAATGGCAGGTCTATACAGAGGGTGGGTGTTATAGCCAACAATTGTACTCAAGTCAGAGTGCCGTTACTACAAAATAATATTACTCAAGCAGAAATAAACAAGGATTTGAGACGGTGCTACTTGAATAAGTCGAAGTTAAAGTGAACTTTATTGTCATTTCCACCATGTAAGAAAATTCCACAGGGGGATCAGAGGTGCGATTTCACCAAAAACTCCCATGTGCAGTTAAAAAAAGCACCTTCATGTGATGATATTGAGTGCGTTGATTAGCCTGATTCTCTGTTTTATCGGCTGTTACTGTTGCGTTACTGATGTTTGGTGGTTATGATCTGAACTGACACACATATACACACACACACAAGGAGCAATGACTTCAAAATTGCACATGAAGATAAAAAGTCGAGTCACGCCTTCCCGAACTCGAGGAGACACAAATCGCAGTCAAAATCGGGCAAATTCTCCTGTGTTGTGTGGCGGCCTTAAGAGTAAAGAGGAACTCTCAGGGCATAACATCTGATGTATAATTTGTCTGTAGGTGGGTCTCGCAGCCGGACCTGTTGAGAACCACTGAGCAGAACACTTTTGTATCGTGCCTCTGTTTCCATCCTGTAGGACTGATCCTGGTTCCCCTTTGTGCCCACAGATGTTCCGGTCTGGTCCAAGCTGCAGTCCGGGTACGTGCTGAACCTGCAGGAGCTCTTCCAGATCCTGGACTCCCACCTGAAGATGAACCAGGCCCCGGTCTTCACTTAGTCCAGAGTCCAAGTCTCACACTGGGTAAAAGAGCTGCTCTAGCTATGACTGAGAGACAAACCAGAGGGTTTGAAGGTTTTATTTACGCAAAACAGACTTGTGTAAGGTTTAAGTCGCGTTAAATCCATGTATCATTCATTTTTCAAAATAAAACCAAATATAAGAAAACTAAACAAACCCTTGTCCAAACCAAAATGAAAAAACTGATAACAATTCATTTTTTCGGATTAAAAAAAAAACGGCTAATGGGCGTTTTCCATTTCCCGAACCAAACTCCTGGTCCTAATATCGGCCGAGACGATCACCAGGACTGGACCAGGACTAAGTGTTTCCTGCAAAAAACTGGTTAGTGAAGGGGAAACCTGGTTCAGTCCTGGTTCAGTCCTGGTTCAGTCCTGGTTCAGTCCTGGTTCAGTCCTGGTTCAGACCTGGTTCAGTCCTGGCGATCAGCTCGGTGGTCTGCTAATGACCTTCTAATGAGCCTAAATCTGCAGGGTTTGTGTGTTAGAATAGAAATGTGTGAATGAAACAAAACACAGGTCCAGGTCTGTTTGTGACGAGGAAACGACATTAGAACCGATCAGACACTAGCGTAATATGGCCCCTTTAATCACAAACCATAAAACATTTGTGAATATTTTAGAAAGATTTCAGCTTTAGGATTGAGTGAGAGTTCCATCATTTTGAGAGGAGTTATCTTGAAAACTACTCAGTCTAACTCAGTCATGATGTTGATGTTGGTCTACCAGATCCTTCAGCCCCGCAGAAGCACCTCTTTACATTTTTAGTACCAAGTCCAAATTTGTTTGCCAGTTGGTCAAGTTTTTCCAGATTTTGAAGTCTGCACAGTCTTGGGTGACTCTGTGTGGAGCAGATTCAAGACACAAAATGACTTCTGTTTCGGCTCAACCTGAAAACAGAACAAACATAAAACATTCAATATAAAATCTTCATCTGTTTCTATACATTCTGTGAAAATTTGAGGTTATTATTAACAAGAATTGCCAAAATTGTTGGCCTGTGAAATATTTTGGGACTCCCTGTAATCTCATATTCTCATATTTTTACTTTCAGACGGTGTTTTTTTCTGACGGGAGGAGGGGCCGAGGGGGCGGTTAATGACGGCTGAGTTTTAAAGCAGATTCTGAAGAAGCTCAGCCCGAACTTGCTCCGCCGTCCGAAGCCCAGCCCAAGAAACTACACTACCCATAATACACCTGTGCATCACATGACAAAACCAATACACCGCACAGAACTTTAATGACCCGATTTATTTAAAACTAATAAACTCTTTTCTTTAATTAAGACCTTTGTGCTTAGTGCCTGGTTTCATTGATGTTTAGTTATATTTTTGTTATTTCAGGTTATAATTAAAGCAGCATTGATTATTTTATAACCGATTACCTTAAGTCCAGAGTGTTTTAAGTCAAGATTCCAGGGAAATAGAAAGTTAAAGTCACTCTTCGGAATATTCTCTGTTGAGATGTCATACTGTGGAAGATTTTAGCCAAAGGAACGACATTTCCATGGAAACGGGCCAAGTAAGAGTCAGGTCTGTGGAGATGTGAGCCTGCTCAGAGTATAGACACAGGGTCTCTGATATTTCACCTCTATAAACAACCAAAATGAAAATACATAATACATTATTTTTTTAAAAACATGCTTTTATTGTTAGTACTGGCTAACAAGTTACATACTGCGGCTTTTAACTAGTAATGGCTATAATTTATTTAGATTTCCAAAATCAAACACCCTCAGAATAAAATTGTGAAACGAGTGCTTAATTAATAAAAACTGTTATGCACTTAGCCATTCATGACTAACCTGACTCAGTACAGTCACATTTTCTTTGTGTTTTGGTCATTTTTAAGCAGCTTTTCTGTATTTTACTGTAACAAATGACAGTTTCTGCCTCTTTACTGTTGGCAGGATCAGACTGGTCCAAAACAGGGACACCTGGGACATTTCTTTGTATAAAACTGGGACAAATCACTGGTTTTGGGGAGGATTTTCAAAATTCTAAACTGGGATACACTCGGATTGGGAAGTTTAGTATAAATAAAATTGTGAAAAGAGCGTGAAACATTGTGCATTCTCATGTAAGTCATGATCTGAGGGACAATTTTTAGGCCCAAGCGCCAGAGGCTGGCAAAGGGCCTATTACTATTATTTTTCTTCTAACACACTCACCCATTTTTCACCCAGTGAACAATGACGAAAGCTCAAATTTGGCCACGTGTTACAGACTCCGCTTCTCTAACTTTTGGCTATTTCCATTTTCAATAAATAAATAAAATGGCTCGTCAGTGCCCCCTAACGAGGCAAAAATACAATAGGGAATACGAATGACACCAAAAAAAGTTTGCACGTAGAATCATGAAATTTAACACAGAAGTCGATCATGACAAGACAAGTAAAAAATATTATTATGGCCACGCCCCCTAACACACCAGGAGGCGGCCATCTTGGATTAAAGTTTGCAAAGTTGAAAAGCACTCCTCACCCGAATGGCCTCAGATTAGGTCCACACTGTCTCCAGGGACGGAACATCAAAAAATATCCACAGATCCCAAATCCGTCTGACGTCTCTGAGCAGTGAAGCCACAAAAAATGAACACAAGTTTTGGATATTTACAAATTGCTCCTATTTGCTCAAACAAACTCTGCTTTCAATTAAATTTGACACAGTTCTTAAACTCTCTGCCTTTAAGCGACTGAATGTAAAAAAAATTAATTTGGTGCATTAGCGCCCCCTACAGATTGAAATAAAACGTAACCGCCAAACATGTTCAAAACCTCACCAAACTTTGCCAAAAGTTCAGAAATGATGAGACATTTGAGAAAATATAGGTTTCATGTGTGGAGATAAAAAAAAATGGAGATAATACGCCACCTCGAATATTAGGCTCCGCCCACTCCTATGGGAGCCGTCCCAGCTCAACTTTGTTCTAGAGCCACGAAATGTGGTGTTTGCATGGCGCGATGTGCAGGGCAGTTCGTTTTGTAGGACGCGCTGTTTGCGGACTGCAGCGTAGGCGCACCCGAGGACCGAACATCGCCGCTTGCAGCTATATTTGTTAATTACTGAGGAAACGGTGCCAGAGCAAAGAGAAAATGCTGAAGCCTTTTTACCATTGAAAAGATTTGATATTATGGTTTGAATCATTAATTACTATGGAAACGGCGCCAGAGCAACAACATTCTGGAACTCATGAAACGGAGCCACAGGAAAAGTCACAATATGAGAACTTTTTGCCCTTCTAATGATACTGTTGTAATTGTTAATTACTATGGAAACAGCACCAGAGAAAAGGCGACATTTTGAAGACTTTTTACCGTTCAAAAGATATGGCATAATGTATTGAATACTTAATACTATGGAAACTTCATTAAAGAAAAGGGGAAATTTTGAGGACTTTTTTACCATTCCAAAGATCTGATATTATGTTTTGAATCATTAATTACTATGGAAATGGTGCCAGAGCAACAACATTCAGGAACTCATGAAACGGAGACACAGGAAAAGCCACAATATGAGAACTTTTTACCCTTCTAAAGATATTTTTGTAATTAGGCCCGAGCGCCAGGGCCTATTAGTATCACATAACGATGCTCATAGGGAGCGAGAACTAAAATGATGCGATGTGACTCGCCCGTAGTGACCAGGGACCCTCGCCACGACATAGCAATGCGCCAGAGGTTTCAGAAAATGTATAGTTTGTCGGCCAAAAAAAGCGGAACATTGTTCTCGTATCAGAATATTCTTCTTCTTTTTTTTTTTTTTTTTTCTCCTAACGCACTCACCCATTTTTCACCCAGTGAACAATGTCAAAAACTCATGAAATTTGGCCACCTGTTCCATTTTCAATAAATAAATAAAATGGCTCGTCAGCGCCCCCAAACATCACAAAAATACATTAGGGAATACGAATAACACCAAAAAATGTGCACGTAGAATCATGACATTTAACACAGAAGTCGAACATGACAAGACAAGTAAAAAATATTATTATTATGGCCATGCCCCCTGGCAAACCAGAAGGCGGCCATCTTGGATTAAATTTAGCGAAGCTGAAACGCACTCCTCCACGGGCGCTCATCTGAACGGCCTCAGATTTGGTCCACATTATCTCCAGGGACGGAACATCAAAAAATATCCACAGATCCCAAATCCGTCTGACGTCTCTGAGCAGTGAAGCCACAAAAAATGAACACAAGATTTGGATATTTACAAATTGCTCCTATTTGCTCAAACTCTGATTTCAGTTAAATTTGACACAGTTCTTAAACTCTCTGCCCTAAAACTACTGAATGTGAAAATTTAATTTGGTGCATTAGTGCCCCCTACAGATTGAAATAAAACGTGACTCCACAAACACGTTCAAAAATGTTCAAAAACTCACCAAGCTTTGCCAAAAGTTCAGAAATGATGAGGCATTTTAGAAAATATAGGTTTCAATAATACGCCACCTCAAATATTAGGCTCCGCCCACTCCTATGTCCCAGCTCAACTTTGTTCTAGAGGCACAAAATTTGGTACAACCATTCGTCATGTGAACACGAACAAAAAATATTATTATGGCCATGCCCCCTGACAAAGCAGAAGGCGGCCATCTTGGATTGAAATCTTCAAAATGCAGAGTCGGCCTTTTCACTCATGTTGCGTTTGAACGCACTCCTCTGAAGGCGCTTCACCCACAGGGCTGAAAATCACCGTACACCATCAAGAGCAGGGGTGCCCACACTTTTTCAGCATGCGAGCTACTTTAAAATGAAGAAGTCAAAATGATCTACCTACTACAAAAATCCAAATTATTTATTTATTTATAAATATATTTAGAATCAGTCGTGGTGAAACGGTACTTGGACTTAATGACTTCATGTGGTAAAAGACTGACTCACATAAATAAGTTTTTATAGATCTATCTCCATTTTACCTGATAAATGTTTATTTAAGCCAAACAAGGTACTGCACGGAAACACTCTGTGCCCCTTTTTGGACCCTCACCCACAGTTTGCGAGCTCATTCATTTAGAGAACTTCCACTGGCACTTTACACAAAACTGAAGAAAGTGAATAAAGAGTGTAGGATTTTTAAACCGGTTGGGTTTTTTTTTCTTTTCAAGTTCCACTGGAGTTACAATATCTTACTGGTTCTGCAGTGGTATTTACAGCCTCTGCACATTTACCAAACGCACGTCGCGACAAATACAGATGCATGTTGCGGCAGGTCTGCTCTGTGCTGTAATACCGCTTTGTGGCAACATTATAACGTAAATTTAGATTAGTTTTTGCGTCGTATTTCGTCTTTCCCTTCTAGGCTAATCAGCGCGCTTTGAGGACGGAGCCTGTATGCGCTGCAGGGAGGAACGAGGGCGCGAAAAGGCGGTGCACTAAAGTGAGGCAGATGGACAGGGAGAATGTTTTAAGAAGTTTAACCTGCAGTGTGACACACACTGTTACGCGAGGGTGTTGTGGACAAGCTGCGAGCGCGCGGGGTGTGTGTTGTGACGCGCCGCGCAGTGTCCACGGACTCCAGACGAGCGCATCGGCTGTAGAGAGACGCTCCTCCACATCGGTCGGTATGAGTTTATTGCAGCGGCCTTAATGAAATATGATCACACTGGACGAGAGTCCAAACGCCGTCCAAGACCGTAAAGAAATGGTCTCGAATACTACACTACGATCTACCGTGGCGATCTACCGACACTGCCTTGGCGATCGACTGGTCGATCGCGATTGACGTATTGGGCACCCTTGATCTAGAGAAGTGCGGCTTTCAACGTTACCTCCATTTTTTTTTAACTGTCGCGGTTTACGTGCGGCAAAGTCGCAAAGTTCAATCAAAATGTAAACAATAGTCAATGTGAAGATTTGCTCCCGTTGGCACAGACTTAGTCCGATCATGCTGAAATTTGAAGCACTAATGCTGATCTCCGCCTGAATATAATACACTATAAAGCATATGGAAATGACACTATAGCGCCCCCTAATATACATAAAATGCCAACATTATCAGATTTGTACCAAATTTGGGAATTAAATTCTGTGCATGACTAGCAAACAAATACATTATGGACATGGTGAATTTTTCACTGTTGGCCAGGAGGGGGCGCAAAGACTCCTCAAAAATCATTTAAAGATGCACTATGTCATTTTTCTGATGGAGGATGTCTTGGCCTGGGACATTTGAATCACTAATACATGATTTCAGCCTGAATATAACACACTGTAAAGGAAAAGTGTGGTTGGGGCTTACAGTTATTAGGCTTAGTGTGGGGCGCGGCGTTTTGTAAAGCACAGCGTTTGTGGGGCATGGTGTTTGTGGGGTGCAGCGTAGGTGTACGCGAGGGCCGATCATCACCGCTTGCGGCTATATTTTTTGCTTTATGGTCATTCACAAACAGATGGCAAAACAAATGAAAGATGACAGGAATCAGATTAGTCAAAAATTGTGATAGTCCTGTTTTAGTCCTGGTTTAGTCTTAGTTTAGTCCTGGTTTAATCTGTTTTAGTCCTCATTTAGACCTGAAATGATCCTGGTTTAGTCTTAGTTTAGTCCTAGTTTAGAGTTAGTTTAGTCCTGGTTTAAATCAAACTGGTCCAAAATAGGGACACTGGAACATTTCTTGAATAAAACTGGGTCAAATCACTGGTTTTGGGTAAATCTTCTGGGACAGAGGCCACAGGGCTCAGGACTGGGACTGTCCCGGGTAAAAGTGAGGCTGTGTTGCAGGATGAACAGCAGGTGGCGCTCTCTACGTCAGCCCTGCGTCATTTCCGCTGCTCTGACCCGTGTCCTGTGCGGAGGGGAAGGGTATTTCCGGTGAGGCATAAACTGGACTGTGACTGAGCCAGAATATCTCGTAGCAGTAGCGGTTTATCTGACGGGGAGTTAATGGATGGGTTTAGTGAGGATTTGTGGTCTCGGGTTAGTAGTGGAAGGATGGAGGGTGGAGGGAAGCCTAAAACATGTAGCACTGGCCACCTGGTGGGGGGCAAGAGAGTCCATGAGGAAGATGTAGCTAGTTCATCCAATGCTAAGAGAAAGATCATGCGGGGGGAGTTTAAAGTTTTGTTTAAATTCAAAGAAGGTCATAGTATTAAAGAGGTGAGTCCTGTGACTCTCTCTCCTTTCCTGAAGAAATCAATTGGTGACACTGAACTGGCAAAGGTGCTGTGGGATGGTTGTTTGCTGATTAAATGTATGAATCAAGAGCAAAAAGATAAAGCAATGAGGCTACAGTCCATATGCAAAAAAGCCGTAGCAGAGAAGAAGATAGTGGGGGACCAAAGTGTGGTGAGGGGGGTGATTTCTAGAGGGCCGCTGGGAGAAGATTTGGAGGAGTTCAACAAACATATAAAGGGAGGGCAAGTAGTGGGCATTAAGCGCCTTCAAGCGGTCTGGGATGGGGAGAAATCAGACAGTGAATCTGTAGTGTTGACCTTTAAGGAGGAGGTAGTGCCTCAGAGAGTTATGGTGGGGTATCTAAGCTTTAATGTCCGAGAGTTTGTTCCACCGCCGATTAGATGCTTCAAGTGCCAAAGATATGGAAATATCGCTAGTGTCTGCAGGGGAAGCAGAGGTGTGGGAAGTGCGGGGGAGAGCCCAGTTGAGGATGAGTTGGAAGCAGTGAGTATAGAAGTGTGGGATGGTGATTTTAAGTGTAGACTAATACATTTTTATAACCCATGTCAAAGGTTGGAGAAGGAAAAGTTGGAATCGTTGGTGGGAGGATGGGAGGGGGAGATTATTTGGTGTGGGGATTTTAATGCACACAGCACTTTGTGGGGGCATTGTAATGATGTAAATGGTTATTGAGGGGTTTTAGATGATAGGGACCTTGTTTGTCTAAATGATGGCTCAGGAACACGGGTGAATGTTGTACATGGTACAGAGTCCGTTCTTGATCTGTGCTTTGTGTCACAGTGGGTGGCTGGGAGAACCAATTGGAGAGTTTATAGAGAGAGTTCTGTTGGTAGCGATCATTTTCCAGTATTTGTTGAGATAGTACAGGAGGAATGGGTGAGGACAGGGTTTCGAGGTGGAATTTTAGAATTTTTAGCTGACTGGGCAAAGTTTGCTGTCTTGGTAGAAAGAGGGTTAAAAGAAATCAATGCAGATATGGATGTGAATGAGTTTACATTAGAAGTGAATAGGGCAATTCTTGCTGCGGCAGGGGAGTCTATTCCTAAGAGTAAGGCGCGTCAGGGTAAGTATGGTGCCGTGGTGGTAAGAGGAATGTAAAAATGCCATCAGGCAAAGGAATCAGGGATTTAAGGTTTTAGAGAGAACACATAATTTTGAGAATTACCTGGAGTATAAGAGAAAGCAAGCTACTGTTAGGAGAGTGATTAAGACTGCTAGGAGATCATATTGGAGGAGCTTTTGTGAATCAGTTGGACAAAAACATCTCTACAAAAAGTCTGGAAGACAATAAAGAGAATGTCAGGAAACTGGAAAGAGTATGGTTACCCAGTAATGTGGTATGGTGAGTCTTTGATAATTGAAAATAAGGATAAGGCAGAACTGTTGGTAAAAGGTTCAAGGTTCATAGTACAGATAATTTGAGTAGAGAAGAGCAAAGGCATAGAGAACAGACTATAAAGGAGAATAGGGTAGCCTTTGAAGATAATGGGCAAGTTGATGGCTATTTGGAGTTAACGTTTTCACTTTCAGAACTGGATAATGCTCTGCGCAATACTAGAGACTCTGCACCGGGAAAAGATACTATAATTTATAGTATAGTAAAGAATTGAACTGTCACTGGGAAGGAGGTACTATTGAAGCTGTTTCATAAGGTGTGAGAGACTGGAGATATTTCCTGGGTGTGGAAAGAGGCTGTCATTATTCCTATTTGTAAACCCGGCAAAGACCCTAGTAATGCTAGCAGTTATAGGCCAATTGTGTTGACATCCCATGTTGGAAAGGTGATGGAGAAAATGATAAATGAGAGATTAATTTATTATATTGAGTCCAGGGGGCTTTTAAAGAGTTATCAGAATGGATTTAGGAAGGGGCGCAGCACTACTGACCCAGCTATTCGATTGGAGGATGAGTGCAGAAGGGCTCAGGCCAATAAAGAGTCCTTGGTGGCAGTTTTTTATATATCGAAAAGGCATATGATATGCTATGGAAACAGGGTCTTTGTATCAAGTTATATCATTTGGGCATTAGAGGGAGAATGGGAAGGTGGGTTAAAAACTTCTTAACTGAGCAGAAAATCTGTTAGAATTGGGTCGGAGTTGAGCTCTGCTGTGCTGGTTGAAAATGGTTCTCCGCAAGGCAGCATTGTCAGTCCAGTCCTTTTTTCTATTATGATTAATGATGTTTTCAGTCGAGTGGATGATTCATTTGGGGTTGCGTTATTTGCAGACGATGGTGTGATGTGGAAAAGAGGTAGAAATGTAGAGTTTATTTCAAAGAAGGTCCAGGAAGCAATGTTTTTAATTGAAGATTGGGCCATTGAGTGGGGTTTTAGATTTTCAGTAGCCAAGACTAAAGCTGTGATTTTTACGAAGCGTATTAAACCTGTAGTTTTAGACCTTAAACTGTATGGAGAAAAGCTAGAAGTGTTAGACTCATTTAGGTATTTGGGTATTGTATTTGATAAGAGGCTTACCTGGAGGAATCATATAGAAGCAGTGGTAACAAAGTGTAAAAAGAGTATTAATGTTCTACGATGTCTAAGAGGTAAAGAGTGGGGGCGGACAGGCGGGCCCTAAAGTCCCTCTATATAGCTTTGATCCGGCCAGTTATGGATTATGGGTGTTTGGTGTTTCAGTCTGCTTCTGACTCGCTTCTCAAAAAACTTGATTTAGCGCAATATCAGGCTCTAAGGCTACGTTGTGGTGCAATGAGATCAACCCCTGTGGCAGCATTGCAAGTTGAGATGGAGGAACTACCCCTGCAGCTTAGAAGGAAACAGATAGCATTAGTATATTGGGCAAATTTAATAGGGCATGGAGACAGTCAGTCAACAAAATCTGTGTTACTCCCATGTCAGGAGAGGGAGAGGGTTCAGTGTAAAAGCTTTGGGTGGACATTTGGTCCTCTAATAGCACAATATGGAGTTGGACATATGGCAGTAAGTCCCACAGTACCCTTTCCAGTTGTGCCATACTGGGTTTTGGAGGATGTGTGTGGATATGTATGTGTGGACATGTATTTCTTAATTAATAATTATTGATGATAACTTTCCAGCGGCACGGTGGCTGAGTGGCAACACTCACAGCAAGAAGTTTGTGGGTTCGATCCCTGGGTCACCTTTCAGTGTGGGGTTTCAGGTGCTATGAGGATTGGGCAGCAAGCTGCCCCCGTGGCCCAGCTGGATTAAGTGGGAGAAGATGGATGGAATTTCCTGAATTCTTAGTAGTGTTTACAGATGCATCTAGATAAGGTGGGAGCAGCTTTCATTATCTCTGAAACGGGTTTTATGGTCTCTCATAGAGTCTCTGACAAGATCTCAGTATTTACAGCAGAGTTGCTGGCTATTATGTTGGCTTTGAATTATGTGGAGACCATGCGGTCCCATAATGTCCTGATTGCCTCAGATTCTAGCAGTGCTATCTCAAGTATATTTTTAAAGCATTCTCAGTCGAGACAGGACATTGTAATTGAAATTTTGCAGTTATTATTCAGAATAAGACAAGGGGGGACTAGAGTGGAGTTTATTTTGATTCCTGCCCACATTGGGGTGGATGGTAATGAGCTCGCAGATAAATATGTTAAGTTAGGTGCGAGGAAGAGAGATGTTACCCTGCCTGTAACGTATAGTAAAGCTGAGGTAAAGGCTGTGGCAAAAGAGGGGGGTATGAAGGAGTGGCAAACCCTGTGGGATGGATGTTGTAAAGGTAGAAACTATCATAAGATCCAGAGGGTAGTTGGGAATATGAGGCCTTCCACAAGGAGCAAGAAAGAGGAAGATGCCACATCTAGATTGCGACTTGGGCATACAGGACTGAATGCAATGTTACTTAAAATAGGAAAACATCTTACAGGACTGTGTCAACGTGGGCAGTCTCTTGAGACTATAGAAAATGTGTTATTAGACTGTAGACTGTATCAGATTGAAAGGCAAGTTTTTAGGGAAAAAGTTACTGAAAAAATAATGAAATTTAATGTTCAGGCATTATTAAGTGTGGAATCAGGGAATATTATTTCTAAGGAACTTCTAAAATATTTATCAAAAACAGGATTAATGAAGCGAATTTAGGGGTAAAGGCATTCTGGTTCACACTCCAGTCCAGCAGGTGGCGGGGATGCACCAATTAACAGTTGTTTGCCTTCGCCAAAAAAAAAAAAAAAAAAACTCAAAAGAAGAAGATGACGAAGAAGTCCTGTGCGGAGTTTAGGTGAGCGGATCAGCCCGGCTTTGGGGCCTGTATCCTCGCTTGTATCCTCGGTCTGTGTCGGTCCTTTTCACGGTCCGCCTCCAGATCGTTCTCCGGAGCCTTTCTGGGCCTTCAGCCGCGCCTGGGCCCGGGTCCGTGCGCCTGGATCCCGGTTTGGCCCCGGGTTTAGCCGCTGTTAGCCTGTGGAACTGTGGTGTTACGCATCAAACTGTCACCTGTGCTGTCATTATTTATCTTTGTAACGCAGAAAACTCTTCTCATATTTACTCATGGATGTTTAAATGTTTAATATGAGGTCTTTTTTTTTGCGGTTTAGTTGGATTTTAAAGTGAGACTGAAATCGCAAAAAGAAGAGGACCAAACCATTTAGACCCGGTGCGAGATTCTGCTTAACACCTGCGCCCAAAACCTGCCCCAAACCTCCCGCAGCGCAAGCGTGGACCTGACATGAAGACCGCGGTGAGTTTGCTGCTTTAGTTTAGACTCGGTTCGTCTTAAAAAATTCTTTGTTTAATCTTAAAATCCGGTCAAATTTTACGTTTAAACCTTCATCTGTGCTGTGCCGTAAAATGAGGCGCTGGTTTGACGTGCCCAGGATCGAACGTGAACGGCTTTACGCAAATTCAGGGTTCCCACAGTCATGGAAATCCTGGAAAAGTCATGGAATTTTGTAAATGCAATGACAGTTTTGGAAAAGTCATGGAATTTTAGTATCTCTTTCACACAACTCCACCGTTCTGTTAAGTTCTCATGAGGCTGTTAGGAATATTTCTGAACGTCTGCAGCAGGACAAACACAATAAGGTGTTTAGTTTAAAAGAGACACAATAAATGCACTGACAGGATTTAGAATGTTAAAAACTATAAGCCAAACCATAAGGTGAGAGGAAAGGGTTCACATCTGAGAAATTCCATACATGTCGGTGCCGTAAAGTCATGGAAAATTCACTTTAGGTCATGAAAAAGTCATAGAAAAGTTTAGAAATTTTGTCAGTGAGAAATAGTGGAAACGCTGTGGTTGGTAATAATAAAATTGTGAAACGACCGCGTAATTAAGGAGAATTGTTCTGTACTCAGCACTAATGTGACTCATTCATGACCAACATGAGTCAGTATAGTCACATTTTCTTTGTGTTTTGGTCATTTTTAAGCAGCTTTTCTGTATTTTACCTAAACAAATGACAATGTATATCTCTTTACTGTTGGCAGGGGTCAGATGGGTCATTTCTGGGACATTTCTTGGATAAAACTTTTGTTTACGGCTCATGCTATTATTTTGTTGGCATCAGTTTAAACAGAACAACAACAAAAGATCTGAAAATTAACAAAAATGCATATTCCAACCATTATTTGTACGAGCAAACTGTACTGGCGCCTTACAGTCCGATGTGAGGAGGCATCGCCGTCTGACTGGGGAAAGGGCATCACACAACTGGTCTGTGGGAAACACTGTTGTCTTTATTGTGTATTTATATTTTGTCTTTATATTTTATTTTTATTTTGCATTTATATTACGTCTTTATTTTGTATTTATATTTCATCTTTATTTAGTATTTTTCTTTTGTATTTATTTGTCTTTATTTCCACTTCTTATCTACAAACTTGTTTTTTCTCGTTGAAGTCCGAAAGAGCCAGAAGACCGCCTATGTCGAGTCCGTCCAGATCCCAGCCCAGACCCCAGGCCAGACCCCAGCCCAGACTGTGCCCCAAGTCCAGACGCCAAGACTGGACCAACAAAACTGGCCAGACCAGGACCAGGACCAGGACCAGGACCAGGACCGGAGCCAAGAGCCGGATCACCATGAGCAAGAGTCCGCCGGCCGACACCATCAACCTGGACTCCAGCAACGAGGGTCAGTGAGACGTGTACCTGGACTTTACTTCTTCTAATCTCCCTGTCCGTGGGGTTCACAATTAGGGAAAATTAGGTCCGTTACCATAGCAACTACAGTTGAAATGTCCCATATTACGCTATTTTCTGATCTTTTTTTACTAGTTTAATGGTTTTCCTGTTGTGCTTTGGTTCATTCTCGCATGTTTAACGCACAAACTTTGCAATGCATATTTAGGCTCTAGTTAGTCCATCTCTCAAGCTGAAAACACTCCGTTTCACCTTGTGATGTCATGTGTGGTGATACGGGAAGTGCTCCACTGTGTTTTTAAAACTCCACACACCTTCACTAACTTCATCTTTTGTTTCGTTTCGTTTCGTTGGTTTCTGGAGTTGCCGATCTGCACTGAGCTGAAGTTTCAAAAGGAGCTGTTCAAAAGCAGAAAAACTACCACTTGATGACATCACAAGGTGGAACAGAGCGTTTTGAGCTTTGGAAAAGTGGACAGACTTATAATAAAGAGTTACTCAAACATGTGTGAATGAAACTAAACACTAAACTATATCGATATGGGTATTTTTCATGGCTGATACAGATTTGTTAAGAATTCAGAATAACCGATACGCTCTGTCGATATTTTTGACCAATTTTTTATTTTATTTTTTCTATTCTGAAGTTTAAATTTATTACAAACTCGCACACAAGGAAACGGCGTAGTCACATTTTCTCTTCTTATCAAAGTGTTAAAATAAAACGTGTGTATTTTTAGGCGGTAACGACCAAAACTAAATATCGGCCCGTGCTGGAGGTTTAAGGCCGATATTCCATACGCTAAAAAGTCCAAATATCGGTCCAGATGTATCGGTCTAACTTTACAAAACACATCTCCAGGTCTGTTTTGGAGTTAAATACTGGACTTTGTGTCTCTGCAGATGGACCAGCAGAGCCCGTCTCCCCCCTGGGCCTCAGTCCCGGCCTCAGTCCCGGCCTCAGTCCCGGCCTCAGTCCCGGCCTCAGTCCCGGTCTCAGTCCCGGCCTCAGTCCTGGTCTCAGTCCCGGGCTCAGTCCCGGCCTTAGTCCTGGTCTCAGTCCCGGCTTCAGTCCTGGTCTCAGTCCCGATCCTGGTTCAGATGTGGTGGATTTGACGTCTCCGACCTCTGACGCTGCTGTGGTGGACCTCACTAACGACACAGTGCTGGTGTGTATGGACGCACACACACACACACACACACACACACACACATACACATACACACACACACACACACACACACACACACACACACACACACACACACACACACACACACACACACATACACACACACACACACACACACACACACGGCTATAGCATCTCCATAGAGACAAGGAAATGGCTCTAAAACCAGAGAAAAGTTCCATAATGTGGCTTTAATAATGTCTCTCTTCTCGTGCTTTGTTTTGTCAGGTCCTCGATGAAGGTGAGTCTGGACTTTTTTCCTAAAACCACCTTCTCCCTCAGTTCTTGTGTCCTATCTAGGGCTGCAACTAACGATTATTTTCATAATCGATTAATCTGGCGATTATTTTTTAACTAATCGATTATTAATCGGATAAAAATAAGGAAAGTGCTCCAAAACTGTGCTAAAAGTAAGTTAGCCGTGCGTCCTGGGTTTACGCACAGAAGCTGTGCTCGCTCTGCCAACCCCTCTCTCTATTACGAACGCGGTCAGATCAACAAAGCTTTGACCAATCACGGTGTTCGTGGGCTTGTACCGCACACTCTGTGATGGACAGGAGCACCAGCGAATCACAGAGGGTTTAAGAGGTTAACTGGACTAGTTAATGGCTTAGAAACACATTGTTCCAATGCAATCGCGGCTAATATGTGCTAACTAGCTAACACCAAGCAACTTCGGTTTAACTTGTATAGTGTCAAACAATACGTTGTGATTAAAACGTTCCTATTAACTTGTACCAGTAATGCAACCCAACTACTTTTCATGTCAAAAAACGGTTGCCAATATGTTTGTGAAACCTCACCAGAGTCCGACTGATTTTAAAGGGGAGACGCCATTTCTCAAGTGTCCTCTTTTTTTCCCCCGTGTTAACGTGTTCTCGCCCCCTAACCGTGGTTGGGGAGCACAGGGGAGATCGTCTTCTCCAGGGCCGGGGATTGCTTCCCTCCGGGGTTAACTCCCTTGAGGACCTCGTGCGTTTGCGGTGTATGAAAATGTAAATAAAAGGAGGCACTTTCGCTGCAGAGTGGGGCTTTATTAGCTCACTACACTGTAGGAGTAGCACCTTTTACCCTCTACGTGCCCGATCGCCGTGCCCGATCCCTGAGAGCACACGCGGACACACACACGGAGCGAGACCCGGCTCCACTGCTCCGCGCGGACATACATCCAGCGCGCCCCCGGCGCGCGCACGCAATCACTCACCCTCTCTCTCTCTCCTGCACTGAGCTATAGACACAATATAGACACGTCTCACAACACCCGATTCTCCCGCTTGGACTTTGTCACGTGAACTAGTCAACTAATCGACTACTAAATTAGTTGCCAACTATTTTAATAGTCGATTTTAATCGATTTAATCGATTAGTTGTTGCAGCCCTAGTCCTATCTCCCTCCTGCTTCCTCAGCTCCTACCACCTACCTGTCTCTTACTTCCTCGTCTCCTACCTTATTCTCGTGCCCTACCTCCTCATCTCCTCACCTTCTTGTTTCCCTCCACATGTCCCATCTCCTCTTCTTGTGCTACCTTCTTCTCCTGTCGTCCGTTCTTGTGTCCTACCTCCTTCTCATGTCCTGTCTCCTTCCAGCTCCCTACCTCCTTCTCGTGTCCTACCTCTCCTCTGTGTTTTCTACTTTCCTGCCTCCTACCTCCTCCTTGTGTCTTACCTCCTTGTGTCCTACCTTGTTCTCATGTCCTCCCTCCACCCCGTGTCCTACCTTATGTCCTACCTCCTCCCTCCGTCCTACCCCCTTCTCATGTCCTACCACCTCCTCGTGTCCTACCTTCTTATGTCCTATCTCCTTCTCGTGCCCTATCCTTCTTCCTGCCTCCTACCACCTCCTCTTGTCCTTCCTCTTTCTCGTGTCCTACCTCCTCCCTCCTTCCTATTTCCTCCCTGTGTCCTGCCTCCTTGTGTCCTACCTCCTTCTCGTGTCCTTCCTCCTCCTTGTGTTTTTCCTCCTCCTCGTGTCCTTCCTCCTCCTCGTGTCCTTCCTCCTCCTCGTGTCCTTCCTCCTCCTCGAGTCCTTCCTCCTTCTCGTGCCCTACCTCCTCCCCGTTTCCTACCTCCTCCCCGTTTCCTACCTCCTCCCCGTTTCCTAGCTCCTTGTGCCCTACATCCTTGTCTCCATGTTTCAGATCAGACTCAGAGTTACGTGTTGAGCAGCGACGAAGAGGAACTGACGGTGACGGGAACCACGACCACGTCCACCACAGCCGCCCAGACGAGGGAGGGGTGAGTGCAACCTGGACCCGGTTCAGACCCGGTTCAGACCCGGTTCAGACCCGGTTCAGACCCGGTTTAGATTCATATCATATCATATCATATACGATACCTGGGGCTATGTTTTTTATTACTGCGCAGAACTTTACTGACAGGAGCTGTTTCCATGACTGAACCAGGAAAGTCATGGAGCCATTGCACTTTTTGTTCGTTTTGGGGCGATAAGGATATTTTTTATTTACTTACAGATTTGATATTTTGCACTTTTGTAGCTAAGGCCCTAAATTAAGCATTTTTATGTCCAAAAAGTTGTTTCTACATGTTTACTGTGTGGTTTACATGAAAGAGTGTGAATTTTATTTATTTATTTTTTCTTCATATGTATTTCTGGTCCTGTAGCTTTTATTACAGTCAAATGACACAACTACAGCAGCAGATTGTGAAATAACTGGTTGCACTGAAAAAAAGGATGTAGAACACTTCATTAGGGGGAAAAGGGGCAGATTGAATCGCAAAATTAAGAGTAAAATCCAGGCAAAGACACATGTACTAAAATACCCCTTAGGCCTGGAAGGGTTGGAAACAGACCCTGTTTAGACCCAGTTTAGACCTGGTTCAGATCTTTAAACCCAGTCCTAACTCGTGTGCTCTGCAGATCGGCTGGAGTCCACATCAGCTGTCCCGTCTGCATGGACTCCTATTTTGAGGTTGGTTTTCCACACTTCCTGTCCTCGTCCCTGTCCACTTGGAGTAGCTCTTTTGTCCACTTTTTTGTTGCTGTTTTAATTTTTTTAATGTGACTGAAGACTTCAATTTTTTTTATTATAACTGCGAAACTACAACTTCCAGGGCGGCTGCGTTTGAGCGTCTGGAAAAGCGCTGCATAAGCCTAATGCATTATTATTATGACTCGAGAGTTGTGTTTGTGAGCCTGTTGTGTTCTGTGCCCCAGATCGTGGACAGCGGGCGTCTCTTGGTCTCGACTCGGTGTGGACACGTCTTCTGCAGTATTTGTTTACGAGACTCTCTGACCCAGAGTCACAGCTGCCCCATCTGCAGGAAGAAGCTCCCCAAAGGACATTACCACCCCATCCACCTATAAGCACTCTAAAACCCTAAACCCGGACGCGGGACGACTGCTGCCACTGTCCTGTTGTTTTCCATCCCACCTGCAGGGGGTGCCGCGCATCACTGCATCTGAAGCCTTAAACTTGAGCGCTTTAGAATGTGCATGTATTTGTGAACCAATGTGAAAATAAATGAAGATGCTTAATTTTTTTTTTTTCATCTTACAAAGTATTTATTAATTTAAACTTCTGCACAAAGAAATAACAGATCACAAAAGTTAAATGGTTCCAGAAGTGTTTTTTGGTGTTATTTTGTTTGGTCGTCCTTTGTAATGCTCTTTAACCAAGATAAAGTCAGTTATGTTTTTTTATTTTCTTTTTTTCCCCTCTGTTTTGTAAACCGGAAACATTTGGCTCATGTTCTGTTGGTTTGCCATATTTATAATTATTCTATTGACAAAGTGGGTTTCATTCCATTCCTGATTGTCAGCAAAGGTTTTTGTATTTGTTTTGTTTAATAAAACACAAAAATGAGAACCCACTGAAACATTTGCAGTATTAGTTTCTTGTTTCCCAGAGGGGCAGATATGTCATCAGATGACTGTAGAAAACTGCATTTCATTCAACATTTATTCTGATTCTGTGTGGCGTCTGCTACATATTTACATCTGTTAAGTGGCAGTTTGAAGAAAAGTGAAGAAAAGTTAAACAAGTTGTAAATAAAATACAGAACGTAGCAGAGTTCTGAAACAGTAAAATCCTTTGACCTGTAACTCAGTAATTGGCTCTATTCACGCTTACCGGAAAACGTGGATCAATAATTAGATTTTATTATAGTTCTATGGTGGAAACACATAATCGGGTCTTCAGCAGGTTTTAACTGTTGATCTGCTGAACATAACACAACACTATAGGGACATCTTAATTTAAAAAAGATAAATTAGACAAATTATAATACACACATTAATAGGGCATTTATAAAAGGAAAATAGAATACAATGGCATCTAGATGAAGAAAACTGGGCCATTTTCTGATTTAAAAAAATATATGTATTGTCATTATTTTTAGTTTTTTCATATTTTTTATTTTATTATTTATATATTTTTTGAATATTTATAATTTTTTATTGTTTTTATAATTCTTTATTATTTTATGTTATTTATTTTTTTTATTATTATTCATTTAGTTTTATTATTTTTTATATCGCCAACAGAGCCCAAAATAAGTCACTATCCGCATGTTTCCAAACGACTTCCGGCTTTATTTATTTATTTTTATTATGTATTTACCGTATATATTTTTATAATTCTTCATTATTTTATGTTATTTGTTATTCATTTCTTCATTTTTTTTTTTTATATCGCCAACTGAGTCATTATCCACATGTTTCCAAACATCTTCTGGTTTTGTGACGCAAGCGTGAATCGAACCCATTCTATTCAAAACAGGCAGTTTATGCACAAGGAAGACATTTTTCTGACACTTTAAACATTGATTTAACTAAATAAAGTTAAAATGTGTTTTTATTTGTGTAATCAGAACTGTGCCATTAACACATTAGTTTTTATCAAATCTGCTGCCAGTGTCCAACCAGGAAGTAAAATTATAAACTTCAGAAGAGACAATAAATATGAAATATGGACAATAAAAGACACTCAAACTCCACAAATAACCTGAAAGAAAATTATGAATATAGAAAGTATTTGTGTCACTACAGTCTGAACAAAATCTATAGGACACACTGCAGAATTCTTACTAAAATCTTGAATCTAAATCACGTTTCAGACTCATGTTTTGTTTTTCCCTCCTTTTTATAAACCATAAGTGGATGAGCGCAGAACAGGCTCCGGAGCACTGAACAAAAGCTCTCAGTCTTCGGTCCGGTTCAGGCTCAGACCCAGTCCAGATCCAGGTCCAGATCCAGGTCCACGTCGTCTCCGCTCTGGAACATGGAGGATACAGAGATCCTGGAGCCTGAGGCCGAGGGAGGCTCCAGGAAGGCGCTCCACTTGGACACGGGTCTGGGGGTGGGTGCACAGGGAGGGGGCAGACCGGGAGGGGGCGCAGTGGACGGGGAGGCGGCTCTGGGGACAGTGGGGGCCGCTCTGGGGACAGTGGGGGCGGCTCTGGGGACAGTGGGGGCCGCTCTGGGGACAGTGGGGGCGGCTCTGGGGACAGTGGAGGCCGCTCTGGGGACAGTGGAGGCCGCTCTGGGGACAGTGAGGGCCGCTCTGGGGACAGTGGGGGCGGCTCTGGGGACAGTGGGGGCCGCTCTGGGGACAGTGGGGGCAGCTCTGGGGACAGTGGGGGCAGCTCTGGGGACAGTGGGGGCCGCTCTGGGGACAGTGGAGGCGGCTCTGGGGACAGTGGAGGCGGCTCTGGGGACAGTGGGGGCCGCTCTGGGGACAGTGGGGGCCGCTCTGGGGACAGCTCTAGGAGGACTTGTGTTGTAGCTTGGTCCAAACTCCTCCTGCACAGAAAGAACAAATAAACAAAATTAAAAGGCAGCGTATTCCAGATGTTTGACAGGGTTCCTATAGGGCCAAAATGGAAGATCTAAACACTTAAATCAATCAGAAAATGACTTAAAATTAGTGAAATGATCTGTCCGTGCAGCAAGATCATTTTACTTGATGAGTTCTCTTAAAATAAACGACCTCTAGACGAGAATGAAGCGTCTCTGTGAGTGTTCATGGGCCGGAAATAACTTTATCAACACTAAATTGAAGATAAACAGACTTAAAACCACTTTAGGATCAGTGTTCATGGCCTGAGAATAAGTTCTCAGAGGCCAAATTCTAGATAAAATGCTTTAAATTCTGCTAAATTCTACATAAACACACTTAAAACCAGTTCAGGATTGGTATAAATGGCCTGATAATAAGTTCAGGGATGCTAAATTGTAGATAGAAATACGTGAAATCAGTTTTACATGACAGGAGTTTGTAGTGAGTCAAGTATGAAGCAAATCTGTGTCACTGAATCTAAAACAAGTGAAGTGTTGCAGGGAAAACTCTGTAAATGGATTGTAGCTTCTTCTTTTAAACATTTATTGGCTAAATTTAAGATTTTCTGACGAGTTGAGTCATGGAAGAAATATATGTGACCGTTTCTAGGATTATACAACCAATTCTGAACGTGTAAGTAAATAATAAATGTGAAAACAAGATGAAGAACCTGACAGAAGGTTTAAAATCTTGGTGGGATCAGAGAAGTTTGCAGTGAAGAGTTTGTGTTAAACATGGACCTTTTGAGCCCATTTGGTAAAACTTCTAGTATCCTGTGAGCGTTACTTTTACCCACCCTCGTCTCAGCGTCTCTCCTCCTCTTCCTCTCCGGACCTGTGGGTGGCGCTCTCCTCTTCACCCTGAAATGTGTTTAAATGTGACTTTAGCGCTGCAGTTCCACCGCTGGACTTTTCCTCAAAAGAACTTTTACTGTGAGCGCGACGTCTCCACAGATCTGAGCTGTAACGTGGACCAGGGGCGTCGCTTGCTTGTCTCCATGGAGATAGATAAGTTTAATACCATACTGTGGAACATTCCAGGCAAAGCAATAACATCTCCGTGGAAACAAGCAGGTGCAAAGACCCACAGTGCAGCTTTAGGTAACAGCGCCCACAGCCTCTGCCCGGGGTAACACACAGAGGGTCACGTCTCACCTCTGTGCGCTAGACTGAAGCACGTCTCTGTCTAGCACCACAGACCCCTCCTCTGGCTCCGCCCCCTCCTGTGTATGCTCCGCCTCTTCCTGTGGAGGAGGCAAGTACTTGTCCCAGCGGCTCACCTGCAGCACACACACACACACACACGCACACACACACACACTTTGGTAAAATACATCAAATCTGCTTAAAAATGACCAAAACACAAAGATGGGCTGAGTGCAGAACAATTCTCCTTAATTAGACACTTGATTCACTTTTTTTTTTATTACCAAACAGCCCAAAACAGGGATGTTTGAGAGCAGTGAGTCCCTCTCATCTTTTATTGAAAGTCAAACTCCTAAACAGGACCATGAACGCTCACACCAACCACAGGAAAATGAAAATTTGCTAATGTGTGCATTATGTCTCCATGGTAACTTCTGAACATTTTTTACTCTTTGTTATTAAATCATATTATGATAGCTCCAAGCTACTGTGTCCAAATAATTTCCCTTGTGGATCAATAAACTTTATCTAAGTCTAATACTAAGTGAGGGTGACCAGATTTTCAAAATAAAAAACTGGGCCATCCCTGGTTTGTGGTGGTTGGTAATAATAAAATTATGAAACGAGTGCAGAATTAAGGAAACTTGTTCTGCACTCGACACTAATATGACTCAGTACAGTCACATTTTCTTTGTGTTTTGGTCATTTTTAAGCAGATTTTCTGTATTTAGTTTCTGCCTCTCTTTACTGTTGGCAGAGATCAGATTAGTCAAAAATAGGGACATTTCTTGTATAAAACTGGGATTTTGGCTAAATCTGCTGGCACAGGGGACACGGGGGTCAGGACTAGGACTGTCCCGGGTAAACAGTAGGCTGTGCATTGCCTTGAGTCTGACGATACGATACATATCATGAGATGCATGTCACGATTCGATATATCACAATATATTACAATATATCCCGATACTAATAGATAAATAGATACCAATAGATATATTAGGATTTATCAATAATTACTTATAATAATATAGTCACCTACACCTTCATGAGAACCAAATTGTATGAAATATAATTTATTACCTTTTTTAAATCATGAGAACAGTGAATGTAACTAATGAATTTTTGTGAAAAATATTATTTAAAAAATTGATTCAGATGCATTTTGAATCGATTCAAGAATTGTGCAATGAAGTATCACAATATATCACTGAATCGATTTTTTCTTACACCCCTAGTAAACAGGGACGTCTGGTCACCCTGGTCTAAGTCATTCCGTTAATAGAGATAAATGTAGAACACCCCCAGCAAGATGTCACTGCAAAGTATGTATTAAATGACAGAATTTTCTGAATGTTTTGACATCACATGAATTCAACGTATTATAAACCAAGAAAAATGTTACCGGTTTGTGTGAAAACCGCTCATCTTCATCAGCCTCTGTCTCGTCATTCCTGAAAAATAACATTGGACCGATGAAGACTGACGTGAACCAGGTCATTCTTGTCTAGAGGTCGTTTATTTGAATAAAACTTGTCCAGTAAAATGATCTTGCTGCATGGACAGATGATTTCACTACTTTCAAGACATTTTCTGATAGATTTAAGTGTTTATAACAAATTTTTGTCAAGCTCTTTTGCAGTGTAAATCGAAGTTAGAGCAACGTCTTTGCTTTCAAATAAACAAGTTTGAAGATGTGTTTTTATTCATTTTAATCTTAAATTACTGATTTATGTAACATGTGAACATTATGTAACATCCTTTGCTGCTTTCCCTGTACTGATACTAAAATAAAGGTTGATTATTTTATCTGATCTCTGCCTTATAAACGCTCTTGAACCCTTCCCAATGGTCCCAAACGCTCCTGAACCATCCAGAACGCTCCTAAATCACCCTGAATTCTCCTGAACCATTCTGAATCCTTCTCAACACTGTGGAACCCTTCTGAACACTCCTCAACCCTCCTGAATGCTCTTGAACCCTTCCGAACTCTCCTCTGAGCTTTGGAACACCACTTAGTATGACACATTTGACTGACAGCTGAAAAACAAAGGATCGAGGAGAGGAATCGAGGAGAAGGAAGAGAGGAAAGAGAAACAAGACGCAGCCATGGACATTTACCACAGAGCCTGGGCATCCATCTTGGCTCTGCGCTCTGCCTCGTCCTCCATCTTGGCTCCTCTGGCGGCGTTGAGTTTCTGGACATGGCGCCTGCAGTCGGCCCCGGAGCCTCGGCCAAACTCCTGTAAAACACTTTCTTACTTCACCTGGGCTCTTCACAAATCAAAGGTTTTTAAACAAATGTGAGCGTGCACCTTCAGCACAGACTGCTTCTGTCCACACACTTTACAGCTCCACTTGTTCGCTTTCTTCACCTGGAACAGACAAAGGTTCAAGAATCCACACATTTACCCTGAATTTAGTTTTATATTACACAAAACTGACTGTTGTGCACTGCAAAAAACCTTGGCCAAAATTTAAGATCTAAACACTTAAATCTATCAGAAAATGACTTCAACGTAGTGAAATTATTTGTCCATGCAGCAAGATCATTTTACAAGTTCTCTTAAAGTAAAGAACCTCGAGACTGGAACTAAACAGGGTCTGGTGAGTGTTCATGGGCTGGAAGCTGGAAGTTTATGGACGCTACATTTGAGATAAACAGACTTAAAACCAGTTTAGGATCAGTGTTCATGGCCTGAGAATAAGTTCTCAGATGCCAAATTCTTGATAAAATGCTTTAAATTCTGCAAAAAATCTAGATAAACACACTTAAAACAGGTTTATGATTAGTATGGCCTGATAATAGATTCAAAGATACTAAATTCTAGATTTAAGTACTTGAAATCAGTCTGACATGATTCTAGTTGAGTCATTGAATAAATATGTGACATTTTTTAAGATTATACAACCAATTCAGAACTAGCAAGAAGATAATAAATGTGAAAACAAGATGAATAAGCTGATAGAAGCGTTAAAATCCTTGCCAGATCAGCGACATTTGCAGTGAAAGAGATTATAGAACAGATCAGAACCTCTGACCTGATGGACCTGGAACACTTGGCAGGAGAAACAGCGCAGCACATGGAACTCCTGGACCATTTCACACCCGAGACGGAACCAGAGCCTGGACCGGGCCCTGGGTGCCGGACTGTGGGTACTGGACGGTGGATTGTGGGTGCAGGTACACTAGGTTATTGCAGGTCGCAGGTTAGTTTCACTGATCTGTGCTGTGGAGCCACTCAATGAGCTTCGCGGGCTTTGTTTACATCCGCCTAATGACGTCACCACGTAAGAGCGTCACGGAGGGGTTTTCTTCTTCTAGTGGAGTTTTATCGGTGCATTACCGCCACCAACTGATAAGGAGTGTGAACTGAAATGCGTCTTGCTTATTAAAAAAAGTCATAATAAATAAATAAATACTACTAATTTTGCACTCTCTTCCTATGACCTCTTATTACTTATCACTTATCTTTCTATTTTATTTTTTGACTTGTACATTTACATCTAAATAAGGACGTTTGGTCATCCTACACTTTGTGTCAGCTTCAGTTTCATGTGGGTAGGCCCAGAAATGACAACAAATCTGCAAACAAAACTACAGGAACTCTAGTTTTTTTTAAATTAATTTATATCTTGAAATGTACATAGCTCTAATAAAATAGGAAAAATTACAGCAAGGCCAGTCTGTGTAAGCTAGTACACTGTATTTGTCATTGCACATTATTAATATTGGGAGACATCATCACACAGTAACTGTAAGTCTTTGTTAGAGTCCTTTAGGAGTGACATAGAAGCAAATCATGACTGTAGTTCAGATTTAAACAACAGAAGAGATGGATTCCTGTTTTGCAACTCTAGAACATTGTGATCTCTTGTGAATGCAAAGGAACTGTGTAAAAGTATCTGCTGTGATGTGGCCACAGACCCTGGACCTCCTCAGTCTGTGTGGATCTGATGATGATGGGGAGGAGGAGGAGGTGAAGGTTATGTATTTGTTATTGTTTGTCACAGTCGCACACACATTCTGCAGTGCTGAGAATCAAAGACAGTAAGAGGCTAAATCTGAGACAGAATCGATGGCTCCAGTGGTCCATGTGAAACCCAACACACGACTGAACCAACAAAAATAACCTACATTTGTTTTTCATTCAGACTAACACAGCACAAGCCTCAAAGACATTAACATGATTTTTTATCGTATTATTTTTTATATGTTTAATTTTATTTTTCTTAATGCATTTGATTTTTTATTAATTTATTATTTGTATTAATTTATTTTATTTTTTATTATTTTATTTATTTATTTATTTATTGATTTATCATAATAATTAAATCATATGAACTCAGGTAAATTGAACCACTTTTAGTTAATTACTTTAGACTAAAGTATTAATTAAAGAATGACAGTGTATAATGTTTGAAGTGCATTATTTACGTGCATATTTTTCATTATGGGTGCATTTATTGCCCAGAAAAACATACAAAAACATGTATCCTTACTCCGCTGGCTTGCATCTCCACAGACCTGACTCGTAGAATGTTCTGAAATGTGGTTTTAACTTTCTATTTCAATGGAAACAAACGGTTGACTTTCCACCTCCAGAAAGTTACATACTATTTTATTTTATTTTATTTTATTTTATTTTATTTTATTTTATTTTATTTTATTTTATTTTATTTTATTTTATTTTATTTTATTTTATTTTATTTGTTTTGTTTTGTTTTGTTTTATTTTATCTATTCACTTACTTACTTGGCCATTACATTATATTAAATGCACTGCACAGATCAGAATTAAAGGTGCTCTGTGTATCTTGTCTGCTGCTTGTTTCCATGGAGATGTGCCTAGAATGTTCCACAGTATGACCATAAACTTAAGAATCTCCATGGAGACTCACAAGGCAAATTACAGGTTAGATTTGTGGAGAGGCAACCCCGCTCACAGTAAGAATGGATGTTTTTTTTAATGCCATAATGTGGACAGTTTAAACTAAACCATTAACATCTCCATGGCGACAAACAGCTTGCAGATGCGCTCCAGGAAAAGTTACACAATGCACCATCAACTACAACTGCATACATGGTACATACTTCATACACTGGGCCATGGAACATTTAAAACAGTTAAAAAAATAAACCCAAGCACCTCTCACCAGCAGAGGGCGCAACTCTTCAGACACAAACGTACACAGGGAAATATTTACCCAGACACGACCCCAGAGAAAGAATGAAAATCATGACACCTGACACTCCCGCTGCAGCCCTGAGCCTCTTCAAGCATCTGTTTAAGGTGGAATGTAAAATATCCCAGAATGCTTCACTCTCAGCGTCACGTGTGATCTTTACCTGTGACGTTCTACTATTCACATCTTTACCTTTGCCCGCCATGGATCTAGAATTTTTACTTTACTTTACTTCTTTACTTTAATAATAATAAAATAAGAAATAAATAAGAAAAAAACAAGAAAAAAAAATAAAAAAAAATAAGAAAATATATAATAAGATGTTATTATGTTATCTCGTCCTCCCTTGAACGGTGAACGGTTGCAATAAGATCTCATTTTTTAAAGAAGCGAATCTTTTTCTGTCTGTTTTTTTAATGCATTTTTACACTAACGCTGAACCAAGACAAGAATCAGCACAGAAGCAGAGCAGGAAACACGAGCGAGAGCTGTGTGTACAAAAATACACATTTGGCATTATTATAAACAGTTTTTCCCCCCATTATTATTATCGTAGTACAAAGTTTTGTTTGGATTCTGGATCATTTCAAAGGGTAAACACACTTCCACTCTTACTTTAGGGTGTCCAGACGTCCCTGTTTCCCCGGGACAGTCCCAGTTTTGAGCCCTGTGTCCCCTGCCCCAGCAGATTTATGCAAAACCAGAGATTTGTCCCAGTTTTATCCAAGAAATGTTCCAGTGTCCCTATTTTAGACCAAACTGATCCTGCCAACAGTAAAGAGGCACACACTGTCATTTGTTTCAGTAAAATACAGAAAAGCTGCTTAAAAACGACCAAAACACCAAGAAAATGTGACTATAGTGACTCATGTTAGTCATGAATGGGCCGAGTGCAGAACAGTTTTCCTTATTTACGCGCTCGATTCACAATTTCATTTTTACCAACCGCCACAGACCGGGAGCTCCAGTTTTTGATTTTGAAAATCTGTTCACCCGATTTTAGTCTGAACTTGAAATCAGGTCTCAGCCTCGGTCAATTCTCTGCGATTAGTTTGGGGGAAAAAAGAGTTCTCACATTGGCTTCTGACCTTTAAATAAATATTAAAATAGGGGGACCAGGTTTTCAAAATTCTAAACTGGGTTTGGATGTTTGGTGTAAATAAAATAGTGAAAAGAGCGCGGAACATTGTGCATTCTCCTGCCAGTCATCATCTGAGGGACATTTGTTTTGCTTTCTGGTCTTTCGCAAACACAATTTTCTGTTTTTTGGCAAAACAAATGACAATTTATGTTCCTCTTTACTCAGATCAGATTAGTCAGAAATTGTGATAGTCCAGTTTTAGTCCTGGTTTAATCCTGGTTTAGACCTGAGATTCTGGTTTAGTCTTAGTTTAGCCCTGGTTTAGTCTTAGTTTAGCCCTGGTTTAGACCTGGTTTAGTCCTGGTTTAGACCTGATGTAGTCCTGGTTTAGACCTGTTGTAGTCCTGGTTTAGTCCTGGTTTAGAACTGATGTAGTCCTGGTTTAGAACTGATGTAGTCCTGGTTTAGACCTGATGTAGTCCTGGTCTGGTCCCCTATATTAAAAGAGCCATGTCTTTTGAACGGCTCTTTGCTATGAACAGATCCCAAAGATTCGGATCCCAAAAAGGAGCCGAAAGTCCCATCACGACCCCCACTTGTCTCCTGCACCCTCCCGTCTCCTCCGGTGACGCGCGCAGCTCTCACTGCGCATGCTCGCTGCATCTGCTGCCGCCGCTGACTCATCCCGGGGCCCACACAAACAAACCGCGTCTGAACCCGGAGCCAACCCGCGCCAAACCCGAGCCAAACCCGAGGCAAACCCGCACCGGAACAGACCCCACACACCCGAGTCCCGGCCCGGGCTCTGCTCTCGGTCCTGGGCATGTGCGTGTGTCCGTGATGCGCGTGCGTAAAGAGCCGCGGTCCGTAAACAACGAGAGCCAAGCGGGATATGAACCAGCGGCACCGGGACCTGACCGGGAATACTGCGTCCTCTAGGAGACAAGGACACGGGGACACGAGGTAGGACCGAGGGGGGCCGAGAGACACGGGGGGAGGACGGGCTGAGAGGCGGGGACGGCCGAATGGGTGGGACAGAGCCGGGTGGGACATGAAGGAGACACGGAGGACACGAGAGACAATTAAGATTAGAGTGTCCAGACGTCCCTGTTTCCCCGGGACAGTCCCAGTTTGGAGCCCCGTGTCCCCTTTCCCCGCGGATTTCCCCCAAACCACTGATTTGTCCCATGCAGGTGTCCCTATGTTTGACCCATCTGATGCCTAACAGTATTTAAAAAGGTATAAACTGTCATTTGTTTAGATAAAAAACAGAAAAGCTGCTTAAAAATGACCAAACCGCAAAGAAAATGTGACGATAGTGACACATGTTCGTCATGAATGGGCCGAGGGCAGAACAATCTTCCTTAATAATTACGCACTCGATTCACCATTTTGTTATTACCAAACACACAAAAACCAGGGGTGTTCCAGTTTTTTTATTTGAAATTCTGGTCACAAGAGGCACAAAGGGACGCACAGAGACACAGAGAAGTGAGGAAAAGAGAAGGAGACAGGAGGGAGACAGAGGGGGGAGGACACTAAACGGAAGGGGTCAAAGGGACACAGTAAACCAAAGCAGGGACACAGGTAAACCACAGTGTTTTTAAAGGGCCCGTGTTACACTATTTTCTATGTTTTAATGTAGTTTCCTCATCACAAACGCACCTGGAGTCATGTTTTGTTTCATTCGCACCTGTTTAACGCACAAACCTGCACATTTAGGCTGTTCCACCTCGTGATGTCATGCGGTAATACAGGAAACGCTCCACCACTGTCTTTTTCAATGGTCCGACTGTTCTTTTCTTTCTTATTCTTTTGGATTTTTGTACATCCTTTTAGGCAAGAGTGATAAAAAAAAAAAAACTTGGCAACGGAAGTGTCATTGTTCCCTGTTCATTCCGATTCATTCAGACTGAACCCGGACAGAAGGAGACGGAGATAAAAACATTTCCAGCACCAAAACGTCTGGTTGTCAGAATCGATATTCTACCGGCGGACTGAAGTTTGAAAGTTTTGCTCACTGAGGATCTGGCAGTCGGACACTATTTGTCACAGGCTTGTTGAGGAAATATTCTCGATCTTTTGTCGATAATCCTGTCACCACTGCTTACGAACACTAAAAAGGTCAATTAAGAATGAAAAACAATAAAATGGGACCTCTATTTCCAATATTTAATTTCAAGTTTATTTCGTCTTGCCTACTTTAATGTGGATATTTGATTCTCTCTGGTTTATTTGAAGTTCTGGTGCTGAAGGACTCACCAGAAGAATCGTTGCAGTTCTGTGGACAAACATGTCGTCTTCTTTTATAGTGATGCGTTCACTTTGGCGTCTTAGGAAGTAAATGTTGAACTCCAGGAAGCAGCGATAAACTCTCCTTTGTTCAGTCGGCTCTGAATTCGCCGGTGACGCTGAGCAGAAGAACTTCATATAAACCAGAGAGAATCAAATATCACAGTTAAAATAGGCACAGAGACGGTTTTTGATTGGTGCTCATTGAAATCAACTTTAAATTAAGCATTGGAAATAGAGGTCGAAGTCTGTTTTTTGTTTGACACTAAAACGGAATCGTGAAATAACAAACTGTTTTCCCATTTTATTGTTTTATGTTCTTAATTGAAATTCAAAAGAACAGATGGTACACAGACCATCATTTGGATCATTTCAGTCCTGGAATTGTCGATCTCTACTGACAGTATTATATCAGGATTATATCAGGATCATATCAGGATTGTATCAGGATTATATCAGGATTGTATCAGGATCATATGAGGATTATATCAGGATCATGTCAGGATTATATCAGGATCATGTCAGGATTATATCAGGATTATATCAGGATTGTATCAGGATCATATGAGGATTATATCAGGATCATGTCAGGATTATATCAGGATCATATCAGGATTATATCAGGATTATGTCTGGATTATATCAGGATTATATCAGGATCATATGAGGATTATATCAGGATCATATTAGGATCGTATTAGGATTATATCAGGATTGTATCAAGATCATGTCAGGATAATATCAGAATTATATCAGGATCATATCAGGATTATATCAGGATCATATCAGGATTATATCAGGATCATGTCAGGATTATATCAGGATTATATCAGGATTGTATCAGGATCATATGAGGATTATATCAGGATCATGTCAGGATTATATCAGGATCATATCAGGATTATATCAGGATCATATCAGGATTATATCAGGATTATATCAGGATTGTATCAGGATCATATGAGGATTATATCAGGATCATATCAGGATTATATCAGGATCATATCAGGATTATATCAGGATCATATTAGGATCATATCAGGATCATATCAGGATTATATCAGGATTATAATGGTCATAAAGGAACAGACTATGGACCTCCAGCGCCTGTAACTGATCCTGTTAATTCCCTGTGCCTCAGGTCATGGCCTGGCCCTGGACTTGGACTCTGGTCCTGGTTCTGGTCGTGCTGCAGTCCGTGTGGGCGGGGCATCGGAACCTGTTGCCCGACGACCACGTGGTTGCTACGGTGAACGCCACGGCCACCGACTCCAAGGGAAACCTCGTCCACATCAGCAGCTCCGAGGACGCTCTGTTTGGTCTGCACTCACCCAAGACCGAAACCCGAGGACTCCTGCTGGCCCCGACACCGCACAACGGAGGTGAGGCTCTCCTGTCTGCTCCTGTCTGCTCCTGTCTGCTCCTCTGTCTGCTCCTGTCTGCTCCTGCCTGCTCCTGTCTGCTCCTGCCTGCTCCTGTCTGCTCCTGTCTGCTCCTGCCTGCTCCTGTCTGCTCCTCTGTCTGCTCCTGTCTGCTTCTGTCTGCTCCTCTGTCTGCTCCTGTCTGCTCCTCTGTCTGCTCCTGTCTGCTTCTGTCTGCTCCTGTCTGCTCCTGTCTGCTCCTGTCTGCTCCTGCCTGCTCCTGTCTGCTCCTGTCTGCTCCTGTCTGCTCCTGCCTGCTCCTGTCTGCTCCTGCCTGCTCCTGCCTGCTCCTGTCTGCTCCTGTCTGCTCCTGTCTGCTCCTGCCTGCTCCTGTCTGCTCCTCTGTCTGCTCCTGCCTGCTCCTGTCTGCTCCTGTCTGCTCCTGTCTGCTCCTCTGTCTGCTCCTGTCTGCTTCTGTCTGCTCCTGTCTGCTCCTGTCTGCTCCTGCCTGCTCCTGCCTGCTCCTGTCTGCTCCTGTCTGCTCCTCTGTCTGCTCCTGTCTGCTCCTGCCTGCTCCTGTCTGCTCCTCTGTCTGCTCCTGTCTGCTCCTGCCTGCTCCTGTCTGCTCCTGTCTGCTCCTCTGTCTGCTCCTGTCTGCTCCTGTCTGCTCCTGTCTGCTCCTGTCTACTCCTGTCTGCTCCTGCCTGCTCCTGTCTGCTCCTCTGTCTACTCCTGTCTGCTCCTCTGTCTGCTCCTGTCTGCTCCTCTGTCTGCTCCTGTCTGCTACTCTGTCTGGTCCTGTCTGCTTCTGTCTGCTCCTGCCGGCTCCTCTGTCTGCTCCTGTCTGCTCCTGCCTGCTCCTGTCTGGTCCTGTCTGCTTCTGTCTGCTCCTGTCTGCTCCTGCTCCTGTCTGCTCCTGTCTGCTCCTGTCTGCTCCTCTGTCTGCTCCTGTCTGCTCCTCTGTCTGCTCCTGTCTGCTTCTGTCTGCTCCTGTCTGCTCCTGTCTGCTCCTGCCTGCTCCTCTGTCTGCTCCTGTCTGCTCCTGCCTGCTCCTCTGTCTGCTCCTGTCTGCTCCTGCCTGCTCCTGTCTGCTCCTGTCTGCTCCTCTGTCTGCTCCTGTCTGCTCCTCTGTCTGCTCCTGTCTGCTTCTGTCTGCTCCTGTCTGCTCCTGTCTGCTCCTGCCTGCTCCTGTCTGCTCCTGTGTCTGCTCCTGTCTGCTCCTGCCTGCTCCTGTCTGCTCCTCTGTCTGCTCCTGTCTGCTCCTGCCTGCTCCTCTGTCTGCTCCTGCCTGCTCCTGTCTGCTCCTCTGTCTGCTCCTGTCTGCTCCTGCCTGCTCCTCTGTCTGCTCCTGCCTGCTCCTCTGTCTGCTCCTGCCTGCTCCTCTGTCTGCTCCTGTTTGCTCCTGTCTGCTCCTGTCTGCTCCTGTCTGCTCCTGTCTGCTCCTGTCTGCTCCTGCCTGCTCCTGCCTGCTCCTGTCTGCTCCTGCCTGCTCCTGCCTGCTCCTGTCTGCTCCTCTGTCTCTCTAAATCTTGGTGTTGCTGCTGTGTCCTTCGGTGTAACATGACACGAGACGCTCTGACCTCCTGTGATACTGCAGCCTCCACAGTCACCACAATAAGAGCCCAGTCTTCACAATAAGAGCGCCCATCCTTCACAATAAGAGCCCAGCCTTCACAATAAGAGCCCAGCCTTCACAATAAGAGCCCAGCCTTCACAATAAGAGCCCAGCCTTCACAATAAGAGCCCAGCCTTCACAATAAGAGCGCCCATCCTTCACAATAAGAGCCCAGCCTTCACAATAAGAGCCCAGCCTTCACAATAAGAACACCCATCCTTCACAATAAGAGCCCAGCCTTCACAATAAGAGCGCCCATCCTTCACAATAAGAGCCCAGCCTTCACAATAAGAGCCCAGCCATCACAATAAGAGCCCAGCCTTCACAATAAGAGCACCCAGCCTTCACAATAAGAGCCCAGCCTTCACAATAAGACTAACCCTGGTCTAACCCTGGTCTCTCTTTGGTCTAACCCTGGTCTAACCCTGGTCTAACCCTGGTCTCTCTCTGGTCTAACCCTGGTCTAACCCTGGTCTCTCACTGGTCTAACCCTGGTCTAACCCTGGTCTCTCTCTGGTCTAACCCTGATCTCTCTCTGGTCTAACCCTGGTCTAACTCTGGTCTAATGCTGGTCCCTCTCTGGTCTGTCCCTGGTCTAGCTGTGGACCTTCAGGGCTGTGATCCTCAGACCCGGTTCAGTCCTCCTCGCTCTGTCCAGTGGGTGGCGCTGATGCAAAGAGGAAACTGCACGTTCAGAGAGAAGATCCAGAAAGCGGCTTCGTACAAGGCCAGTGCCGTCCTGATCTACAACAACAGCAGCAACGAGACCGTACGCATGGGACACGAAGGTACTACTACTACTACTACTACAACTACTACTACTACTACTACTACTACTACTCCTACTACTACTACTACTACTACTACTACTACTACTCCTACTACTACTACTACTATTACTTCTACTACTACTATTACAACTAATACTGCTACTAATACTACTACTATTACTACTATTGCTATTATTACTACTACTACTATTATTTCTACTATTACTACTATTTCTACTACTACTACTACTACTACTACTACTACTACTACTACTAGTATTACAACTACTACTACTACTACTGCTACTACTACTACTACTACTACTATTACTTCTACTACTACTATTACAACTAATACTGCTACTAATACTACTACTATTACTATTACTACACTACTACACTATATATATTTCTACTATTATATTACTACTATTGTATTATTACATATATATATTATTTTACATATTATTATTATTATACATATATATATATATATACATATATATTATATTACATACTATACATATTACACATATACTATATATTACACATATATATTTATTATTATTATTATTATTATTATTATATATTTTATTATTATATATTAATATTATTATTTTATATTATATATATTATTATTATTATTATTATTATTATTATTATTATTATTATTAGCAACATAACAATTATTATTATTATATTATTATATTATTATTATTATTATTTTATTATTATTATTATTATTACTAATATTATTATTATTATTACAACTATTATTATTATTACTATTATTTATTACAACACAACAACACATTCTACTAATACAATTATTACTCATTATTACAATATATATTACTAATATTACTATTATTATTACTACTACTATATTACAATATACTACTATTATTATTACAACAATTAATATTACTTATTACTACTACTAACAATTATATTATACAATTACTATTACTATTATACTACAACTACATACTACTATACACATTATTATTACACTATATATTATTATTATATATTATTACAATATTACTATATATTATTACAACATATTATTACTACTATTACATACAGCATAGCTACTACATATTATTACTATACTATTATTATTATTATTATATATTACATATTATTATTACATATTACATATATTATTATTATTATATATTATTATTATTATGTATTATTACTACTATATTGTACTATTACTATTATTGTACTATACTATTATATGTTACTAGTACTATACTATTATTACTTATACTATATTATTATACTACAGCATATTATTATTATTATTGTTATTTATACTATTATTATTTATTACTATTATTATTACTATTAGTATTGCTATTATTATTATTATTACTACTGTTACTAGTACTACTACAGCAACTACTGCTACTCCTACTACTACTACTGTTAGTACTACTGTTACTACTACTACTACTACTGCACTAATAATCTAAAACAACAGCAGTATCAGGACTGTATGCATGGTATAGTTACAGGTCAGATCCGCGATTTAGTACTGGTTCAGTCCTGGTTTAGTCCTGGTTCAGTCTTGGTTCAGTCCTGGCTCAGTCCTGGTTTAGTCCTGGTCCAGTCCTGGTTCAGTCCTGGTTTAGTTCTGGTTCAGTCCTGGTTCAATCCTGGTCCAGTCCTGGTTCAGTCCTCGTCCAGTCCTGTTTAGTCCTGGTTCAGTCCTGGTTCTGTTTCAGGTACCGGTCCGGTGGTGGCGGTGATGATCCCAGAGTTGTTCGGCAGGGAGCTCCTGTCACTCCTGGAGAGGAACCTGTCGGTGCAGGTGCGGGTCCTGGTCGGGGCCCGGTCTCAGAACTCGTCCCGGTCTTCGTTGGTCTTCGTCTCCGTGTCCTTCATCGTCCTGCTCGGGGTCAGCTCGGCCTGGCTCCTGTTCTACTGCGCGCAGAGGCTCCGGGGGTCCACCAGGGGGCGCACCCAGGTGAGAGACCAGACCAGGACTAGGACCAGACCAGAACCAGGACCAGACCAGGACCAGACCACTTCTCTGAGTCCATAGTCCTGACTGTGTGCTCCTGTGGTGTAGAGAGGATTTGGAGACGCAGCGAAGAAGGCGATCAGGAAACTGACCACACGGACTGTCCGGAGAGGCGACAAGGTGACAACACAACACTGACACAACACTGACACAACACAAAATGTCATTGCTTCGGGTCGGGTCGGGCTTCTCTCTCGCTGACTTTTTACAATAACATATATGTTAAACAGGACTCCTGATTTAGCAGTTACATAACAATGCACAGAGCACTGAGCCAGAGCCAGAGCAGAGCATGCTAACAGGAGCCGCAGAGCCAGAGCATGCTCTGCGGCTGACGCAACGTGAACCTAATTTGTTATCATAAATCACCCTTCCTCCTCCCGAGTCAACTCAGATAAAATATGAAATTTCGGGTTTGCTTCGGGCACGGGCCTGCAAATCAAGTTAATTGGTCGGGCTCGGGTCGGGTCGGGCTTTAATACCCGCGGGTCGGGTTGGGTCGGGCTGGATTTTTAGGCCCGATCTTACCTCTAGATACAACACTGACACAACACTGACACAACACAACACTGACACAACACTGACACAACACTGACACAACACTGATACAACACCACACTGACACAACACTGACACAACACTGACACAACACTGACACAACACTGACACAACACTGATACAACACAACACCACACTGACACAACACTGACACAACACTGACACAACACTGACACAACACAACACAACACTGATACAACACTGATACAACACCACACTGACACAACACTGACACAACACTGACACAACACTGATACAACACAACACTGACACGACACAACACTGGCACAACACAACACTGACACGACACTGACATAACACTGACACGACACTGACATAACACTGACATGACACTGACATAACACTGACACGGCACTGACACAACACTGACATGACACAACACTGACACGACACTGACACAACACTGACACAACACTGACACAACACTGACACGACACTGACATAACACTGACACAACACAACACTGACATGACACAACACTGACACGACACTGACACGACACTGACATAACACTGACACAACACAACACTGACACGACACAACACTGACATGACACAACACTGACACGACAATACTGACACAACACAACACTGACACAACACAACACTGACACGACACTGACACGACAACACTGACACAACACAACACTGACACGACACAACACTGACACGACACAACACTGACACGACACAACACTGACATGACACAACACTGACACGACAATACTGACACAACACAACACTGACACAACACAACACTGACACGACACAACACTGACACAACACAACAGTGACACAACACAACACTGACACAACACAACACTGACACAACACAATACTGACACGACACAACACTGACACGACACAACACTGACACAACACAACACTGACACAACACAACACTGATACAACACAACACTGACACAACACTGATACAACACAACACAACACTGATACAACACTGACACAACACAACACTGACACGACACAACACTGACACGACACAACACTGACACCACACTGACACAACACTGATACAACACAATACCACACTGACACAACACTGACACAACACTGACACAACACAACACTGATACAACACTGATACAACACCACACTGACATAACACAACACAACACTGACACAACACAACACAACACTGACACAACACAGCACTGACACGACACGACACTGACACGACAACACTGACACAACACAATACTGACACAACACAACACTGACACAACACAACACTGACACGACACAACACTGACACAACACAACACTGATACAACACTGATACAACACAACACTGACACAACACAACACTGACATGACACAACACTGACATGACACAACACTGACACGACAGAACACTGACACGACACAACACTGACACAACACAACACTGATACAACACTGACACAACACAACACTGACACAACACAACACTGACACAACACTGACACCACTTTAAGCTCAGAGTGAGACACAAACAGGCCTCTGGATCAGACCTTTCTCACTTTTGTCTTTTGTTTGTTTCAGGAGACAGACCCAGACTTTAATCACTGTGCCGTGTGCATCGAGTCCTATCAGCTCAACGACGTGGTGCGGATCCTGCCCTGCAAGTACGACCTCTGACCCCGGAGCAAAGAGGCTTCAGGGTTTCATTCACACACGTTTAACACACACATCCTGCAGATTTAGACTGTGCTCTTCTCTTAAACTGAAAACATCCTTTACAGCGTGCCTCTCTTTGGCTGTAACGCTGTGTGTGTTGTGTTGTGTTGCAGACATGTGTTCCACAAAGGTTGCGTGGACCCCTGGCTGAACGAGCACTGCACCTGCCCCATGTGCAAACTCAACATCCTGAAGGCGCTCGGGATCGTGGTGAGCAGCAACGACCCACACAGAAGTCACCATGACAACAAAACACTATGATGACCAAGCACCGTGACAACCAACCACAATGCTAACAATCACCATGAAAACCAACCACAATGCTAACAATCACCATGAAAACCAACCACAATGCTAACAATCACCATGAAAACCAACCACAATGCTAACAATCACCATGGCAACCAAACACCGTAGCACCAAATCTCCATGACAGCAAAACACCATAGCAACAAATCACCATGACAACAAAACACTATGATGACCAAACACTATGACAACTAAACACAATGACAATCAAACACCATAGCAACAAATCACCAAGACAACAAATCACCGCAGCAACCAACCACCATGACAACTAAGCACCATAACAACCAATCACCATGACAACCAAACACCATAGCACCAAATCACTATGACAGCAAAACACTATGACAACTAAACACAATGACAATCAAATACCATAGCAACAAACCACCATGGCAACAAAACCCTATGACAATCAAACACCATGACAACCAAACATCATGATAACAAATCACCATGACATCCAAACACCATGACCACAAAAACACCATAGCAACAAAATACTACGACAACCAAACACTATGGCAACAAAACACCATGACAACCAAACACTATGTGGCTGTGTGTGACTGTCCACACTATGATGCTGATGAATGAATGTTTATTTGGACAGAAATGCATTAAACTTGCATAGAAAACGTAAATACGTTGACACATAATAGATACAAAAAATAAATACTTCTTTTATATAATAATAAACAAAAGCAAATGTCACAGTGTCCGAAAAGGAGTAGGAGGAATTAGTTCACAATGTCCTACTTAGTGCACTATTTACAGGTCACATATTTTTAAGGGTGTCCAAATGACCAGTTTGTGAAAAAGTTGTGCACTCAAAATTTCCCACAATGCACTTTGAAAAGTAGTGGGCATCTGTGGTCACTAGGGGTCAGTATAGAGCAGAATGCACCGAAAGAATCGGGAAAACAGCGGCGTTCAGGTGTTTAACTGGACACAACACGACTGAATGAAGCAGATAAAAGCGCTGGTTTAAGCTCTGATCCTGATTCTGAATAAAACACAACAAAATAAACCGTTATGGTGTTAGCAGTGCTAGCGTTAGCCACTTACCTGAGCCCGAGCTGTTAAAAGACTGAAGCATTTCCACATATCAAACAAAAAGTGTCCCTCACCTCTCCGACTGTCCTAACCGAGCTGTTTCTCTTCCAGACCAGTATTCCATGTGTGGACTCTGTCTCGTTGGATGGATCCCGGTATAGTCCCGCCTCCCGGAGCCAGAGGACCCCACTGAGTGACTCTCTACAGCCGTCAATCATTCTGGAACCAAGCCCCGCCCACCCAGAGGCCACACCCACTGACATAACCATCACTGTGACCAGTAAGGGCCAAATAGAGCAGTGTTTCAGTCCAGGCCACGTCTCATTTCTCTTTCCTCGCTTCCTCTCCTCGATTCTGCAGGAAATGAGTGAGGAAGTCCCGCCCACAGAGGAGACACGGGGAGGAGAGAGGATCTAAACTCCTCACTGAGACCAATAAAGTTTGATTCTTTTCTCTGATGTTTGCTCCTGAAGCCTCCTCAGGTTTACTCCTTCATTCCCTGGTTTTCTTTGGGGCACTTAAAGGTTGTATAGAGGATTTTCCAAAGAAAGAGAAATCCAACGACTGTTTGTCCTTTTACAGATGTTGCACATGTGTGACACCCCCTCCTCCACAGCTCCCTAAGTAGAAATACCTCCCTTCACCACCTCCTTACGCTAGAAATCATGCTTGTTTACAGCCGGCGTGCGTTCAGAATCACTGAACAAACCGCTATTGAAGTTTCCTGTCCAACGCGACAGTCTTTAGACCCTTCGTCTGCTTCAGTCACGCCATCGCTGGAAGGAACCTCCAAGAATCACCTCAGTGAGGGGAAAAGGCTTCACTCCTCTTCCTCTTCTCTTCTTCTTTCACCAACCTCAAAAACGGACTTTCATTTGCGGCGCACTAGTCGTGGATTCTCGTCTGCCAACGCAACAAACTTTGTGCAAACTGCGAGGAAACTCCAGTTGGAAAAAGCCTGCGTCGGTCGAGTAAACTGCGTCTTGAGTGTGTGGAATGTGTGAGAGGCGAACAGAAACCGTGTAATTCCAGCGCTGCGGCGAGTCAATTACACTAGAAACGTAGGGAGTTTGATTGACAACCTAACAACCAATAGGAATGTTTATCTGGCCCCATCACGCCCACAGTTGATGGATTTTCATTCTTTTTTATCATCATCATCACAAGGTTGCTGCATCTTTATAATACTATCACTTTGATGGACAACTTGAAAATAAAAAAATCCTCCATACAACCTTTAATATGAGACATTTGACAGCTGAAAAATGGCGAAGCGAGGAAAGAGAAACGAGTCGGAGCCTGTGAGCGGAGCGCGTAACGATCTAACGCTGTTCTCTGTGGGTTTCAGGTGGAGTGCAGCTCTTCTCTCCTGTAGCGCCCCCTCGTGGAGTGGCGGAGGTGGAGCTCCCAGAATCAGACTTTTATGAAGACAAATCCTGATCCTGGCTCTAGGCTCTCGGTCCGTGGAGGTCTGCACCAGGACCTGGTCTGGAGCTGTGAGCCTGCTGTGGAACGGTTCTTTTGAATCCACTTGGGACTCGATCAGACTGGACCTGGACCTGAACCGGATTTTGTAGGACTCCTGCCGAACAGTATAAATACCGGCTGTATTTAAACCACTGAACGTATCCTATAAACATGTGGCTAATGTAGTGAGCCACAGCCTTATACTTGGTCTGTTCAGATCCATAGACCTGATTCCTCCTCTGACCTCCAGCTGCTCTCTCTGAAGCCCTTTAAACAGCTGAAAGGTGGATTTGGACAGGTCTAAAAGTATCTAGCTGAACACTTTATAATGGTCCTTGCCTCATAATCTCTTCTTGTTCTTCTCTCTCTCTCTGTCTCCTTTTTTCCTCCTACTTCTCTCTTTTTCCTCTCTCTTCCTCCTGTCTTTCTGTTCGGTCTGAACGGCTCTATAATGGCCAGCATTTATACAGTGTATCGGTATCTGTAACACTCAATAAACTCTTCAGAAAGGCCGTGTGCTTCTTCTCTCCGGACTCTTCAGGAGCCTGTGCCGAGCCGAGCTGTCACTGGTCAAAAAAGATTTAATTGTGTTTTTAGACAGGTTGTTGGCCCCGTCAGGTTCAGCATATGTCTGTATCAACAGTATCAGCAGCTGGGCTCTTCAGGCTGGGTCTGCTGCAGCTTTTAAAGGTCCTATATTACACTCAGTTGACTCTTGTGAGCTTTAATCCGTGCTTTAACGCCGTTTCCTCCTCAAAAACAGATCTGGAGTTATGTTTTGTTTCATTCACACATGTTCTTAGCCTAAATCTGCAGGTGTGTGTGTTAAACGTGTGAATGAAACAAAACACAACTCCAGGTCTGTTTGTGATGAGGAAATTATATTAGAACAGATCAGAAAACAGTGTAATCTGGGCCCTTTAAATGAGCAGATTGTCTTGGTTTCGAGTAAAGGACGTTTGTTTGTTCAGATCAGACTGAGATTCTTCCTTAAGCACACAGGGAGGAGTGTGGTCTGAATCAGACTCCCAGAACAGAGACGTGTTTGACATGTGCCATAAGTCTGTGGGAAAACACAACAGAAGCCTCGAACATACTTGGATTCATATCGGACCTGTCATGATAATGCACTTATGGTTCAATATATGAAAGCTGGAGCTATGTTTTTATTTAGATCATATTAAAGATGCAAATAATACACGGCAGAATTAGCTGATTATTTATTTATTTTATTCTACTTTATTCTGCAGCTCAAATATTAGATCACTGCATAAAAATAGCAAAAAAAAAACACCACTGCACTAATGCACCCACAATAAATACTGAGCTCCAGAACACATAGTTCCATCCATTTTGTGGACAAAACGTAAGAAAATGGATGGAACTATGTATTTTGGAGCTCAATATTTATCCAATCCAACTTTATTTGTACAGCACATTTTACCAACACAAAATCTCCAAAGTGCTGCACAGAGTTGGCACAATAAAGAATGAACACATTAAACAAGATAAAGCATAAAATAAATAAATAACCAAGTCAATCAATATAAATAAATCAATCAAAATGTTCATTGTGGGTGCATTTTCTTTGCATTGGTGCAGTGGTGTTTTTTTCTACATTTTTATGCAGTGATCTAATATTTGAGCTGTAGAGAGAAGAATAAATAAGCCTGACTAATTATCAGTTCATTCTGCGGTGTGTTGTTTGCATCTAAAAGTTCACTAAGATGATCCTGCATTATTATTGTTTCAGTGGTGTAAAGCAGGACGCTCCAACCTGGACCTCGGGAGCCACTGGGAGCTCTCCACCTCCTCCTAAGGTGCTCGCCAAAAGTTTTCTGAATTACACGTATTGTGCTGAATAAATAAAATTTGACTGATTAAATGCCTATTACCACTGTACATGTATAATTTTGATGCCAAACTTTGTACACATGGATAGTGGTTTATGTTTTCTAGACATTTAACTCTACCCTTATATTTACGCTAAAACTAGGAGCTCTGTGGCATTTTCGCTTTGTAACAGTACCTCAGACCTTTGGCATGAAGTTATGTCATTATTAGTGTTTATCGCAGTGATACAGCCACACAGGGCAGTAGATGACAAAGGGGTATGTTGTCCCGGGCCCCAGCGTCTTAGGGGTCCACAATTGGCTCTAATCACACTTACCAGAAGACGTTAGAAACATGCGGATGACGACTTCCGGTGGAGTTGTCGATAGTTGTAATGTCGCTTACAGGCAGCGGGTTGGAACTATCGATCTGCTGAACATAACGGAACGCTACGATGACGTCTTTTCTCTTTTAATTAGACAAATTATAATACACAAATTAATATGCAATTTATAAAAGAAAAAAAAAGAAAGAATACAACGATGTCTAGATGAAGAAAAACAGGCCATATTCTCCCAGATTTTGTCAAGAGTTTCTATCACCAGCAGAGCCTAGAGGAAGTCGTCTTCCGCAGGTTTCCAAACGTCTTCCAGTTTTGTGATCCAAGTGTGAATAGAGCCCATTGGAACCTCTGCCGATTCATTAATATTAGAGGGGGGCCCATGGGAGGCTTCTTCTTCTGTCGATGGGCCACATACAGAATAATGCTTCAAAATGTGTTCTCGTGACAGGCTTAAAGTACTCACTGTATCATGTGGAGGTGCAAGTGAAACACAGACACACAGAGGTAGAGAAAAGGAGAGCTTTACTAGAAAGAAGGCATTGCTAGCAGTTCTCTTCTTAGACGCATACATCGTGTGAATATAGGAGCTTTTTTAAGACCTACAAAAGCATTTACTTTGCATGAACAGACCGCTCTGGAGAACAGTTTGACCACATGAACATAAAGAACTATTCAAACAAAGGTGGACTCTTTGCAGCTTTGGAAGTGGACGACAGAACGACATGTGTAAGACGAACGGACGGACTAAACGAAGCCGGTCCAGAGCACGGAGGGACGCACATCGCTGTTTACGTGGAGCGGACATCAGGACGTGATTGTTGTGCATTTGTTATGAGGTCATCGCTAAATCGTCCTACAAGCACGCAGCTCTGCCGTTACAGTTCTGCCCTGTCCACCGGGGGGCGCCTTTACACCCCCCGGTTATATTATTGAGAAGAGCTACATCTAACCTAAAGGCACAGAGCAGCCGTGCCGCACACAGACGCACTTCAGAAACAGTGACTCAAACATGTACAAAGATATGATGTACAAACACTTATTAGAACAGTGAAATAAATACATAAATAATCTTTTTCTGCGTGGAGTAAACATAATAATAATAATAAATGGTGCTTTTTCCTCTCACAGCCGGGTCTCTGTGTTATCCCTCAGTGGTCCAGGTAGGTTCCATAGTAGTCCAGTTATAAACCAGGTCTAAACCAGGTCTAAACCAGGTCCATGGGTGTATACTAGTCTATGTGCTCTTAGACTTGTTTAAGATGGTTCTAAAGCTATTCAGAAAAGGTGGGACTTCTTTTTTTAGGATCAATACCTGCGAAAAATGAGGATCTAGTTTCGGCACTAGCTTTGGAATTGGTTTGTATCCGATTTTCGATACTTTATATTGGGATTAAACTGTTTTTTTAGCAAGTTAATGTTCAGATGTAAAGTTGGTTTGAAGAATTATGGCGTAGTCATGATTAGTCATGACTTTTTTGGACCATTTTTCCCGGATACTTGGACATTTGTACAACATAAACAGACTGCGTGGCCCTGTACACACCCACAGAGTCCACACCTGTACACACCCGCAGAACCCACACCTGTACACGCCCACAGAGTCCACACCTGTACACACCCGCAGAACCCACACCTGTACACGCCCACACTAAAACAAACAGTGAACAGTGCGGACAGAATTGGCAGATATATTAATACTATACAATGTGTAATAAATAGAAACATTAAATAATAATAATAATAAATATGTGACAGCGCTAGCAGCAGACGGAGTGACCCAGACCTGTCCTGTGAGGGTTAGAGAGGACAGAGTGGAGGAGAGAGGGATCAGCTCTGTCCTGTGAGGGTTAGAGAGGACAGAGTGGAGGAGAGAGGGATCAGCTCTGTCCTGTGAGGGTTAGAGAAGACAGGAAGGGCTCAGAGACACAGAGGACACAGACGTCTCATGTCCAAAGTGCAGAGGTGGGTAGATTAGCCAGAACAGGTATGCAAAATAAGTAAAATCTTATGCGAAGGACAAAACATTCAATAATAAATAATAAAAAAGTCTGGTATTCTCAAAAGGATTGACACAAAAATGAGAAAAACTGAATTGTATCTGAAGGAGCGCCGCAAGAAACACAAATGTTTAAATCAACAGGAAACTTTTGTCACTTTAAACCGGGCATGCACTGTGCGATTTTTGGCCCTTTTTGAGCTGATTTTTCACTCGTGCGACTGTTTTTGGGATCGAGATTTGGCTTAATCGTGTGTCCTGCTTCGTGTAGTAAACATGGGGTAACGAGAACCGATTAATACCCCACGACCAGCTCCCAATTGGCAATAGTAAGTCGTGAGAATATCAAATCCAGTCGCCTCTCGTGAGCGTCGTTCGTACAGTGTGAGAACATGAATCGTGAGCTGTGAACTTTTAAACCCTGCAATTTGGTCGTAAACTTTGAGCTGGAGTGCAGTGAAACCATCAAAAATATACACACAATGCCCGGCATTAGACATACTCACAGTTGGAAGAGGAACAAAAGTTTTACTCAAACTAGAGCACTTTAACTTCAATCAAATATTAGTCAAAATGAAACATATGTCGCTAGAAAAGTACCACCCACCTCTGCCAAAGTGAGACTGGACGGACCCAAACATGGAGTGCATAAAAGACCCGCCTCCTCTACAGAAAACGTGTAAGTTCTGTCCAATCAGAGCGTGAGTTTAGTGAGTGAGCTTTAAGCGAGCCAATGAGGGAGTAGAGTACAGTCGTATACATGCTCAGTCTGCGTTCTTTTTTACATCACTCGCTCACAAGCATCACCGGGGTCAGAGGTAAGCGGCTATTTCGAACGCAAATATAAAACGCGCGAGCTTTTCTTCTCATTCAGAACTTTTCTACAGGATGAACGGTGGTTTTGTGTAAGACTGACGGCTTCTTTGGTGATGTTAAAGAAACGAAAAGACTGGAGCACCAAACCTCACGGCCGTAGCTGCTGTGGGGAAGCGCAGCGTCGCGTGACTCTCTGGATTTACACCCCTCCAACCTTATGTCAGTCCTCTATTTGCACACATAGCAAATGGGAAAACATGCGAGCTGCAGCAAAGGTCCAGGAGAGCCGCACTCTCCGTGAACAGTACCACATGGAAGGCAAAGTGTTATTAAAGCACACTGCGGGACTTTTCTGGTGGAGGGTCGGACACTGGCTCGTCTCCGTTCAGACGTTAAAGCGGATTTCTTAAACTTGATCGACTTTTTAGAGTTTTTCGCTATGTTACAGTAGATTCTTCTGACACTCAGAAGCTGTATTTGGAGTCAGTCCTGGTTTAGTCCTGGTTTAGGCCTTGTTCAGTCCCGGTTTAGTCCTGATACACTTACAGCTTAGTTCTGGTTTAAGTTGAGTTTTGGTTTAGTGCGGGTTTTGTCCTGGTTCAGTCCTAGTTCAGTGCTGGTTTAGTCCTGGTTTAGTGCTGGTTTAGTCCTGGATCAGTTCTGGCTTAGTCTTGGTTCACTTGCAGTTTGGTTCCGTTTTAGTCCTAGTTGAGTCTTGGTTTAGTTCTGGTTTAATCCTAGTTGAATCTTGGTTTAGTTCTGGTTTAGTCCTGGTTCACTCCTGGTTTAGTCCCGGTTCAGTTCTGGTTTAGTCTTGGTTTAGTCCAGGTTCAGTCACGGTTTAGTTCTGGTTTAATCCTAGTTGAGTCTTGGTTTAGTTCTGGTTTAGTCCTGGTTCAGTCAAGTTTAGTTTTTGCCTGCGCTCCCCCTGCAGGTGTGGGCTTGTAAGTGCAGTTTGAGTCAGATGCACAGCCACTTTTTAGTCAACCAAGAATTTCTTTAGTGGAATAACATGTGCACGGAGATGAGCAAACGGAGAGCCCCTGACCCGGAGAAGTTCCGCAGTGCTGCTTTAAGTGAAGTGTGGTAAAAACAGGACCCATGCACCGGAAGCTGTGAGTGCATAGTTACAGGTAGAGCGGAGAGAGAGGACCAGCTGAGCGTATGTTACAGGCGAGGTCGGACAGTCGCTAAAGGGAGGCAAGGGATCGTAGTGCAAGCTCAGAGTCTGAAAGTGAGTCCAGACTGTGATGTCCAGATGCTACAAGGCACACCAAGAGCCCCAGAAGAACCCAGAGGAACCCAGAGGAACCCAGGAGATCCCAGGTGTCCGTGCAGGCCCTGGCTCCGGTACAGTCTCCGGTTACAGTCTCAGGGCGTTTGTGTCCATCCCCCGGGGCCACAGGCTGAGGGGAGGGGAGGGTCCAGCGGGGGGTCCACACGGGGGACTCTTATGCCAGGGAGTAGATGGCGTTGACGGGGGACGTGGCCTCGGAGCTCTCGTTGCCTTCCGTCTCGTCCTTGTCCTTTTTGACGGTGTACTGTCCGATGAAAGAACCGTCCTCGTTGAACTGGCCGTCCCCCCCCTCGCCGTAGTCCACCAGGCTGTCGTCGCTCTCCTTCACGTTGCCGTCCAGCGAGGTCTGACTGCCCTGGAGGGGTTTGTTATCTTCGTCGCTGCTGTAACAGAAGGACAGAGGAGCTGGTCTCAGGTCAGTGTTCTAACAGATGAGCTCAACTAGATGATCAAAAATGAATGTGTAAATAAATACAAGAAAAAAACAAATTGAAATATATATGAAAATCTTTTCTGTTAATATTCCAGAGGAGAAAGTATGGAGCCGCCTCTCTCCTCAGCTACTAATTTTACACTGTTTTATGCACTTTACACAACCGATCAAAAGTTTGGACTCACCCTCTTTCTATATGTTTACTACTTTGTACATTTTATATAGAAGACATCAAATATGTGAAGTAAGACGTAGGGAATTTACTGAAAAATATTCAGTTCAGTTATTTAACTTTCTTTTAGGGTTGTTCCGATATCATTTTTCGGGATCCTTGACCTTGGTGTACTTGCCGATACTGATACCAATCCGATACTGCATAGTGGGAAGTTTTGTTACAGTAGAAAAGCAAAAAATAAATCTTCTAAAAGGCTATTTTTACAGAAAATCTAGAAAAATAAATTAGATTTTGGCTACTTAAGTATTAGTCAAATGTATAATGGTCTGATTTAAGCTCTTATTATGGTGATTTTTTAAAAACGTTTCAAGTTTGTTACTTTCTGTAAAAAGACGCTCATCTTCAGAGCACAGGGATCATTCTGCAGCCATTATGGGCCTGTATGATTATCATCACCCCTCACTCAACAGTTCAACAGACCTAGAAACTGTAAACAGTCTGTGTGTTAGTTTCAGAGTAGTTTCAGTGTAGTTGCTCCTCCCTGCAGGCAGATATAAGGCAGTGTCCTCCAGCGTCTGACCACAACTGAAGAGCTTGGATGTGTTATCGCTGTTGTCAGGCTGAACTCTCTGTAGCTTAGTTATTTTACCGTGTTCAGTGTCCACGCCAAAGGGTAAATGGAGTCATCAGAAACACAAATGTCTTTTCTGTCATTATCAGCGTGTTTTAAGAGTCTGCAGAGCCTCTAGAGTCTGTTTAACCTGCTCTGGGCGTTAGCGGTAGCATAAACCCCTGAGGTAAACAGCGGCCGCACCTCTGCAGGTCTGAGTACTCGCTGATACGATACCTGAAAAATGTGCGTTATCGGAGCCAATACTGGTACTGGTTTTGGAACACCCCTAAATTTTTCTCTACAACACAATCCCATATATCTTACTCTACATATTTGATGTCTTCCATATGCATATAAAATGTAGAAAGTGGTAAACATATAGAAAAAAACTGAAATAAACTGAAGTAAACAGTCAGTGGGAACATCAGGGGACAGGGACAGAACAGCAGACAGGGACAGAAAAAGGACAGAAGGCTTTTTCCTCAAGATTACGTTTTTTTTTTCAACATACCATATAACTAATGCAATTACAGAAGAATAAATAAGTAAAATAAAAAACAAGAAAAAAAACGAAGCAAAATAAGAATATATTTTTAAAAAAATCCATTTCACATTTTCAGTTACACCAAACTGAATAGTTGAGTGAATATATAATAGTTCCAGATTTTCCATATATTTTCAAAATCTCCCATTCTTCCATTTGAAAGACGGTTTACATTTGCAGTGGTGCAGTCTCGTCCTGTAGACCACCACACATTGTATGCATGTGTGTGTGTGTGTGTGTGTGTGTGTTCGGTCAGTCCATGCAGTTTGACAAAGGCTCCGGCTGCATGCAGATCTGAGGCTCCTTCAGTGTGTGAGAAGAAGCAAAGGGTCACAGCGCCCCCTTCAGTACAGACCCTTTAAAATGCTAATGCTAATGCGCAGCGGGAAGTTCGAAATTCCAGAACCGCGGAGACTGGAGGCAAAAGAAGTCGATCACATGTTTCAGTGATGATCTGATCTAAGGAGTGTGCGCAGCTGCCATTTCTAAATAAAACAACTGAAACTTTGCAGCTGCCGTCGTCAATATTCTCTGCTGATGTGATGCTAACTGTAGGCTCTGCTCTGTCTGAAGCTCTATTATTCAAATTAGACTTTAATCTGAGCTTCGTTTTAACACAATCTGATCAGAAAGAACGTACTTATCTGAGCTCCAACAGAGGAGCTGATTTGTGCAGTTAAACACACCACAAGCTCGTGCTGCCAGCAGTTTTTCAGATAGTTACTCTCACTGTTTGTTGAAAATCAAATTAAACAGGACCCTGAACGCCTTAAGGCGACCAGATCTTCAGAATTCAAAGCTGGTACATAGCGGGTTGGGATGGTTGGTGTAAATAAAACTGATATAACTTACTTTGTGGGTCAGTCATAATCTGAGGGACTTCTGACGGTGATTTTTTCTTTTCTAATGCTCATTTTCAAGCGATTTTTAAAATTTTATTTCAACTAAACAAATGACAATATATCCCTCTCTTTCCTGTTGGCAGGGATCAAACTGGTCAAAAATAGGGACACTGGGACTTTCTTGTATAAAACGGGGACAAATCAGTGGTTTTGGATAAATCTACTGGGACAGGGGACACAGGGTCAGGACTGGGTCTGTCCCGGGTAAATAGGGACGTCTGATCATCCTGTCCTACTCCCCCACTGAATGCTCTTCATTTTGCCTCCAGTGAATTCTGAAATTTAGAAAGTCGTAGTTTAATTTTAAAGGGTCCAGAGCCGTTCTGCAGCGAGAGTTTGATCACAGATCTTCACTGTTCTGTTCAGATTTTCTCTTGTACATGTGGCGTTCACAGCGGTTTAAATAAAACAAAGATTCATTCTTGGCCAAGTCCAAATGGCAGCAGCGGTTCCATGCACGTGCGGGCCCTGGGCCCCTCATGCACGGGCCCCTCAGCAGCAGCACAAGGACCTGGGACCACAGGGACGAGGGCTTCATGTCCTGAGCAGGCTCATACGCAAATATGCACAAGACGCTTAAAGAGGGGTAAGAGTCACCATGGGGTATTAAAGAGGGGGTATGTGACGCCACGGGGTATTAAAGAGGGGGTATGTGACGCCACGGGGTATTAAAGAGGGGGGAGGTGACGCCACGGGGTATTAAAGAGGGGGTATGTGACGCCACGGGGTATTAAAGAGGGGGTATTAAAGAGAGGGTATGTGACGCCATGGGGTATTAAAGAGGGGGTATGTGACGCCACGGGGTATTAAAGAGGGGGTATGTGACGCCACGGGGTATTAAAGAGGGGGTATGTGACGCCACGGGGTATTAAAGAGGGGGGATGTGACGCCATGGGGTATTAAAGAGGGGGTATGTGACGCCATGGGGTATTAAAGAGGGGGTATGTGACGCCACGGGGTATTAAAGAGGGGGGATGTGACGCCATGGGGTATTAAAGAGGGGGTATGTGACGGCATGGGTTATTAAAGAGGGGGTATTTACTTCTCTGGGGTATTAAAGAAGGGGAGCACTACAGTATATTTCCTGAAAACAACCTATTAACATGTTTTATAAGTTTCACTTTTGTTTTTAACGCTCGAGTCAGAGACAAAAGTCACTTCCCCTTCAGAGGGTGTGGGCGGAGCCTTGTACAGGCTGGTACTGCTAACTGTAATTAGACTGTGAAAAGGGTTAGGGGCCGTTTCTGGGGGACAGGACCATGTAAAAAGAGTCAGTTTATGTTTACACTTTGGAAAGTTTAAATCAGAGTAAAATGTTTCGCTCGTGTGTGTCGTTCCAACAGAAAAGGGAACAGTCCATACCTCTCCACAGACCTGCGCAGTGAATGAAACAAAAACACATGAGGCACGTGAGATCAGCTTGTGAGAAACAAAACTTGAATAAAAATATGACTCCAGCAGGAGTAAAATCATGCTGAAGTAAATGTAACTGAGTACTGCCCACTGCTATTACTAATGACAGTCAGAACCCTCCTACCATCGGTGTCTAAATGGAATCCCTCTGGTGTATTTTCACCACCGCTGCCCTTCCCACACCTTTGCCCCACCTTTTCCCCCTCTGGCCCTCCCATACATGCACAGCAGGCAGAAGAGGAGTGTACCTGTTGTCATTCTCGTTCCTGATTGGGCCATTTCAGCGTGAAGAAGAGAGGGTGAACATGTGAGCATAGTGGACAGAGGGTCAGGGTCAGGGGTCAGGGTTCAGGGGTTAGGATCAGGGTCAGGACACAGGGAGGACACACAGCTCCTAAGGCAGCTCTCACACTCCAGATACCATCTCCTCTTCTCCACTTTTCAGTTAGTGAAGGCAGTTTTTGTGCTTTGATTATTGGGGCTGCAACTACAGATGTTCTGAGGGAGGTGAAGGGTCATTATAATAGAAACGACTGAGTGTAAAATAAATAAACATGTTAATGTGCAAAGTGAAGGTTTAGTTTCAGCACAACTAATGAGAATGAAAGCTCTGTGGAAGGACTGATGTGTTCATGGAACAGGACCACAGACTAAAGCCCACTCTGCACTTTCCTCTGATCTGGCCAAGGTTTTAAACCTTCTGTCAGGTTCTTCATCTTGTTTCAGATTTATTATCTACTTATTAGTTCTGAGTCTGCTTCATTCTAGTCTAGAGGTAGTTTTCTTTAAGAGAACCTGTCAAGTAAAATTATCTGTCCATGCAGCAAAATAATTTCACTACTTTAAGTCATTTTCTGATAGATTTGAGCTTTTTGCAGTGTGGTGGACAGTAAAGTTAAGGTTAAATCTTCGAAAGAAGAAGACAGCAGAGAAGGACCAGCTGTTAGAACATGTGGATGTTAAAGGACGTGTAAGTACAGACAACACGAGCTGCTGTCCACAGGCCAGAGTCTAGTGGAACCTGGAGGAGCATAAAACAGAGCGGTCACCAAACCTTAAGAGCAGCAGCTGAAGCACCAACACAAGGCTCCCACAGGGTTTCGTTGGACGTTATGTTCATTGCTCTGAAACCTATGGATCATTTTTACATGCATCTTGCTGGTGTTGCTAGTGCTGCGTCAGGGGCGTCGGGTTTATATGTAAATCTATGGGGGACACGAGTCTGCGCCAGCGAGTTACATTTTTTCCCAGTTTTTGCCTGAACTGTTGAACTACTTTTACCCCCGAAACCTCTGGAACATGACAGACACACATCTGCGATCTTAAACGACTCTGTGGAGTTTGAGGATTCAGAAAAGTATAAAATGTCTTTACTGTTTCAAAGCAGGGCCTCATATTTTTCTACCGTTCCAGGGTCTAATGGTGGGTGGACTTTATTTTTCAGGAAAAGTGTGAAGCAAAGACATGTCATTTCAGAGAGAGACTCAACAAGGACAAACAAACATGGAGGCAGGAGTCCACCCACAACAGGGTCAAATACAGAAGTTCTGATGTTCTAAGACTTACTGGTAATCGAAGGATCCATCTTGGTCTTTGTGGTCCACAGGGTCCAGGGGCAGGTCCTTCTTATCGCGCACTGATGGAGACAGAGAAAAGACACAAGAGTCGGACCAGAAGCTCACACTGTTTCTGTTTGAGTTTATCTTAAAATAAAGTTATTAAAGAGCAAACACACCATTTAAAGGCGTTCAGAATATGATGTTATTTTTGTAAAAAGTAAGGATTTGTTATTCTTGCAACATTTACTGAGTCTGCATGAGAAATACTCAAAAAAAAACAATTTGACAGTTATTAAAGAGGCATTACTGTGTGTTTGTAGGTATAAAACCAGTTAGTTTCCAGCCCTGGTTACTGGTTATGAGTTTCTATTTGCTCATTGACAGAAGCAGCATTATTCAGACAGGGTTAGTAACAGTAACACTCCCAGTACAGCACATACCCAGAGGTTTTGTGAAAGCAGCTGTCCAACCTCCACCTAGACATCACACACACTGAAAAACATGAGACGAGTGGGACCCTGCTCTGCGGAGGAAGGTCACCGTGGCAACCGTAACCATTCAGGAACATTTTTCTGAAGTCTACACTCACACACAGGTCTGTCTTGTTCATGTATGACAGAGGAATCTTTAATCAGATCTGCAACTAACTGTTATTTTAGTCGTCTATGTTTGTTTTGTGTGGTACATTAAGATTTAAAAATAAAATGTAATTTCATATAGTGTCCAGTAGGGGTGTTAAAAGTGTTGAAAAATCTAATACTAAAACTAATACTGAAACTAGATCCTCATTTTTCACAGGTATCGATACTAAAAAAAAGTCCCATTTTCAGAACAAAGCAGAACCTTTCCTGAATGTGTTTAGAACGATCTGGAGCTGGAGCAGAACAAGTGTAAGAGCACAGAGATGAAGATACACCCATGGACCTGGTTTAGACCTGAGGCCTTTGTGAGTATTAAGTGTAAGATAATTTATGCATTATCACGGTATGTGTAAACAACACATTGGTCTGTCAAAAAGAATCTTAATTTTAAAATTGTAAGAGCGCAGTGGGTCTCATTCATGAATCTTTTCTTAAAAATGTTTTGTAACTTCCACTTTGAGGTGCTGAGAGAACTCTTTCACAAAGCGTTCTTAAAGAAAGTCAGAAATGTTATTGGATCACATAACAAGATGTTCATAGAAAATATATGACTTCAGTCATGGAGGAATTAGATTTTTTAGTTGCATTATCAGAGTAATAATATTACAGTAGAATTTTGGTTCTTATGAGTGCTCCTGACTGTTTGTAGGATTTGTTTTTCCAGAAGGTTATTTTCAGTTAAGAAAAGATTTATGAATGCCAAAAAAATCATAAGAACACCTTAAGTACAAATTTGTTTGTAAGAACGTTTCATGAATGAGGTCCAGTGTCTTTAAAAGTCCCATATTACCCAGAATTTAAGTCATAAGTTATGTTTCCTCCTGAAAAACAGACCTGGAGTTGTGTTTTCTTTCATTCACCCATGTTTGAGTAACTCTTTATTATTAGTCTGTACATCTTAAAAGCTTCAAATGCTCTGTTCCACCTTGTGATGTCATGAAGCAGCAGTTTTCAAGTGAACAGCTCCTTTTACCTTTAGTTCAGTAGAGATCGGCAACTCCAGAGCTGAAATGATCCAAATGATTCTAGTGAAGGTGTGTGGAGTTTAAAAACACAGTGGAGCACTTCCTGTATCACCACATGACATCACAAGGTGGAACAGGCTGTTTTCAATTTGGGAGAAAAACTCTGCCTAAATCTGCAGGTTTGTGAGTTAAACATGTGAATGAAAAAAAACACAACTCCAGCTGTTTGTGATGACAAAACGACATTAGAACAGATCAGAAAATAGTGGACTATGGGCGCTTTAAGAATCCCTCTCATTTGTGACGGGTGTGACGGGTGTGGCAGGTGTGGCAGGTGTGGCAGGTGCGGCGGGTGCGCGGTCTCACCTGGGTACTTCCCTCCTCGGCTCCTCTTGATGAAGCACACGATGAGGAGGATGAGGATGATGAGGGCGATGGCGCACATGAGGCCGATGAACCAGCCCTGAGTGGCGATGTCCACCTGGTCCATGTAGGCTGGGGACAGGGACACAGGGACACGGTGAGACACAGGGAGAAGAAAACGCCGGAGAAGAAACCGTTTATCAGGGATGGGACGAGAGGTACGAGATTGGGTCCACAAGAACGAGACAAGGAGAGATTTTGTTTCGATTCTACTAGTACTGCTTTTTAGAACTGTAAGAGATGGAGAAAACTCATCAACCTGTAACCGTTTTTTGCCCAATCCAAATGTAAACACAAGAACATTTTTCGCATGTCGTCTCAGGAGATCTTGTCCCGTCCCTACCGTTTATAAAGCAGCATTTGACCCAAACAGGACGGGCAATGGAGATCCAGTTGTCTGCATGTTCCAGTTCTTTCCCAACCACAAAACGAAGGTGTTAACAAGGCCCAGGAATTCCCTTAACGTACCTCTTAACCACTGATCAAGAAATCATGTGTAACAACATCAGTGTAAACCTCTGCAGAAGCCTGTTAGAAATACAAAGAGACTGTGGCTCGTCTGTAAACCGTCACAGAACACCATGGACTGAAACTCTAGACCAGACCTGGGCCTTGTACAGATCCTGGGTTGACTCGTTTAAGCTCATTTGGAATTACAAAATAAACAGGCTTTTATTTTAGAGATGTTTTTTATTCACTTACAAAGAGCGCCACGTGACCTGAGAGCAGGGGCTGCACCAGAGGGGGCTGAGGAGGTAAGAGCCTCCTCTAGAACAGCCAATGCACCCCCATAGTTCCCTCAATGAGTTCTGAACATTTTCATTGCACAACCTCGACTAAAAATGTTCAAATGGCGACCGCAGAGTGTTCAAAATGAGACAGTAAAACAATAATTCCATATTAGTGTTTATAAATCACTACAGTATGGGGTTACTTTTGTCTCATTAATATTCACTTCAGGTGAGAGAAGCCATAAACAGAGACGGTCAAGAACTGTCATCATCCTCCACTGTAAGTACAAACAATTTACCTCGTTCTAAATTAACACAGGACGATGGTTTCTCTCACCTGAAGTTTTGTACCAGGAAAAATGCTTGCACTTGCTACTTCCCGTGTCAACGCCTAAAACAACACTGCCCTCTAGTGGACCTGTGTATTTGTGTGTCCGTTTGTGTTTGCGGATTTCTCAAATAGCCCAAAAAATACTTCACAGAGGAAATCTGTGAATTTGTGTAATTGGTGATCCACAAATGTGAATCGCATTTTACAAACTGAACAAAAAGCTATTTTTACAAATACGCATCTATTTGCAAAGACCAAAATATAAGTTACCAATATTAAATTTGCATTTGTGGATATCTAAACACATGTATAAACCAGTGACTATCTGTAGATCAGCCTCATTGCATTGGTGAAGATCAATGAGGCAAAAGTAACTCCAAACTACAGGGGATAACAGCATTTAAACTGTATAAAACAGCAAAGCAGCCTGGTAGAGAGAAGGGCTACGCTCACATCCTAAAAAGCTCTGAACATGTTAGTGAGCCCCACCATGAAATCCTTAGACCCCCACAGCACCTCCAACTGAAAGATGTCACACAGAGGTCATGTGACAGCCTGACTCCGCCCCTGTAGAGGTCATGTGACAGCCTGACTCCGCCCCCTCAGAGGTCATGTGACAGCCTGGCTCCGCCCCCTCAGAGGTCATGTGACAGCCTGGCTCCACCACCTCAGAGGTCATGTGACAGCCTGACTCCGCCTCTGTAGAGGTCATGTGACAGCCTGACTCTGCCCCTGTAGAGGTCATGTGACAGCCTGGCTCCGCCCCCTCAGAGGTCATGTGACAGCTTGACTCTGCCACTGTAGAGGTCATGTGACAGCCTGGCTCCACCCCCTCAGAGGTCATGTGACAGCCTGGCTCCACCCCCTCAGAGGTGACGTGACAGCCTGACTCCGCCCCTGTAGAGGTCATGTGACAGCCTGTCTCCACCCCCTCAGAGGTCATGTGACAGCCTGGCTCCGCCCCCTCAGGTAATGTGACAGCCTGGCTCCACCCCCTCAGGTCATGTGACAGCCTGGCTCCGCCCCCTCAGGTCATGTGACAGCCTGGCTCCACCCCCTCAGGTCATGTGACAGCATGGCTCCGCCCCCTCTGAGGTCATGTGACAGTTACCTGGCTTGGTCTTAAAGCTGTACGTTGGGCTGTAGATGCTGTTGAGCTCATGGGAGTAAACCCGCAGGTGGTACATGGCACCTGCCGCCAGGTCCGCCACCGTGACAGGGGGCTGTTTCACCTGGACATTTTTCACTGTCTTGTCGCCTTGGAAACACAAAAGAGGGCCAAAGATACTTGAGGGGTGTGGCCTCGGTTCCACAACAACAGAGAGCGTGCAGCACAGGCCTATGGTGCCTCACAGAGGACGGGAGGGGGACTGCAGTGCTGTTCACATTCAACACACTGAGCACTTTATGGAGAAGAAATACATCAGTGTACATGACCAGGCAAAAATTTATTTACCATTTATTTATGATTTGGTTGTGTTTGGTTCAACACTGGTTTATTCAAGTGCATTTTAACAAGTCCTCACTGTGAGCTAGACTACATGGGCTATTCTTATGTTAACAAGTCTAGTTAATGTAGGCCGTTTGTTTTTGGTTGTCTTGCAGTTTCTGTGTTAAATGTTCTGAAGAAAGTCAAGTTTATTAATCTTTGAAAGGGTGCATTTGCATTTTTATTCCATTGTCATTATATGAGCTGAAAATGGTCTCAAAATGTGAATATTATCGCAATAATTTCTTGTACTAAGTGTAACATTATAATAGTGTTTTTATTTCTTGTATTTGTGTGTAACATTATAATAGTGTAGCTGATAAATAAACATCTGTAATAAAGCTGCTCAAATGTGGATTTGAATGTACCACAGCACTGGTCCTTCCTCTGCTCATCAGGACCGTTCGTATGTCCACAAATAAAACACACTCAGTCATGCGCTGTGAGCATGACTGTCCAGCTCTGTGGAGAGACGTGCCCCATGCCAACGTCCATCATTCAAAGCCATGCACCTTCAGCTGAACTCCAGCGTGACAAAACCATGTGTCCTGTGAGGTCCACATAGAGGAGACATGGAGGAACCATAGAATAAAACAGCCAATCCTACAGTGTATTTCACATTCACCAATCACAGCCAGGACCGAGCAGTGACACAGCACCAGAGCAGATGACAAAAGCGATGAAGCAGCACCCAACAGTGCCCTCTGCAGGACTGCCGAAGCACAAAGATAATACTCATGGATGAAGCAAAAATCAAAGGAATAAATGAAGTAAATGCCAAAGAAAAGCAGTGCAGGGTGAGCTCAAGCAGAAGAGTCAGTAAGAAATGCACATCCGCCCCCTTACAGTAAAATTTCTCTGTCTTTCTCTCTGTTCACTGCTCTATCCTTACTTTCATGGTTTGTGTGTTACTTTAGGTCTTGACAATTAAGTGAGCACCATCAATAACTATGTTACACTGGAAATACGAGTGTATGCTTTAACAAAGTGCTGAATCATACCTAAGCAACAGGGACTTCTGTGTTTTCATGTGTGTGTTTACATCTCCACAGTCACTGCATCTAAGTGTCCAAGCAATGAAACTGTACTAAACTTTCACTTAAACCTAAATCCCCTGTCCCTGGGTGTTGTGTGAAAAGGCTGCAGGCAGGTGTGTCAGTGTTAGTGGGAATACAGCGCCCTCTGGTGGCAGGCTGCTCTGAGTCTTACTGTCCAGTGTGAACTCTAGCACAAACTGGCTCCTGCCGGCCGGGAGGTTGTGTCTCCAGCTGACATTAGCGTAGTTACTGTTAGGCTCCACCGTGAGGTTCCAGATCTCCCAGCCCGACGCCACTGCAGGGTCACAGAGCCAGCATTACCACTAGCACATCAGGTTAGCAGTCCTAAGGGTGTACCACTAACATCTACTGTAAGAGTGCACCACTAACATATACTGTAAGAGTGTGCCACTAACATCTACTGTAAGAGTGCACCACTAACATCTACTGTAAGAGTGCACCACTAACATCTACTGTAAGAGTGCACCACTAACATATACTGTAAAGTGCACCACTAACATCTACTGTAAGAGTGCACCACTAACATCTACTGTAAGAGTGCACCACTAACATATACTGTAAGAGTGTGCCACTAACATCTACTGTAAGAGTGCACCACTAACATCTACTGTAAGAGTGCACCACTAACATCTACTGTAAGAGTGTACCATTATATACCACTACTATATAAGAGGGCACCTCTACTATATAAGGATGTACTAGTGCTTTATACTGTAAGTATGCATCCCTGTGTGAGGACGTTAGCATTATCAGTAAGTGCACTGCTGTCACACAGTGTGCCAGTGCTCTCCTCGTGCTCCACATGTGAGTGTTAAAGAGCCCACTCTGCTCTGGAACAGCAGCTGTAGGAGGAGCAGAGGGTTTCCATGGCCTTTTTTATTGTCATTTGTTGGGTAATAGAGAATACATGTTATTCCAGGAGTATGTGGCATTTAAAACATGTCATAATCTAATCTGGATCTAATCTGCTGACAATGTGTGTATAATATATACAGTAGATTTAAAGTCTCTGATATAATCTGCACAAATGTAATGTTGCTGAATGAAGCTCAGAGCATGAAGTAAGAGGATGTATTCAAACCAATGTCTCCCACTGGACCAAGAGGACAGCGGCTGCATTTGGACACAGCTGAGTACTGGGGACACCGAGTACTGGGGACACTGAGTACTGGGGACACTGAGTACTGGGGACACTGAGTACTGGGGACACCGAGTACTGGGGACACTGAGTACTGAGGACACTGAGTACTGAGGACACTGAGAACTGAGGACACTGAGTACTGAGAACTCTTAATACTGAGGACTCTGAGTACTGAGGACACTGAGTACTGAGGACACTAAATATTGAAGACTCTGAGTACTGAGGACTTTGAGTACTGAGGACACGGAGTACTGAGGACTTTGAGTACTGAGGACACTGAGTACTGAGGACACTGAGTACTGAGGACTCTGAGTACTGAGGACACTGAGTACTGAGGACTCTGAGTACTAAGGACTCCGAGTCCAGTGGACATAGGCCCACACAGCCCTGTCCTCTGTGGTCCATTGTTAAGACAAAACAGCCCCGGTGGGACGACAGCATGTACCCAGGACATTCGCATCGGTGTGCCTGGTGATCGCCGCCGTGGTGGTACTAGCCGTGGTAGTACTAGCCGTGGTAGTAGAGAGGGTGGTAGTTGTAGTAGTAGCAGCAGCTGTAGTAGTCGTAATAGGAGTCATAGTCGTAGTAGTTGGAGAAGCAGTGGGAGTAAAGGCGGTCGGAGGAGGGGGAGGAGGAGAGGGAGTGAAGACTGAAGACAGGGACCCGTCCGTCTGCTCCACTGAAGATCAGAGTCACAGAGACAGTTAGGACACAACATGAGGAGAGACAAACAGAGACACACACACACACACGCGCACACGCACACACACACACACACACACACACACACACACACGCACACACAGGGTTACCACACACACACACACATTCTACACTAAAGGCTGAAACATGCAGGAAAACATCTGTGTGGCAAAAATTACCAAAGCTTTAACACTGGGCTTCAGTCGGAGCCAAAAGCAAAAACACACATCAGCGCCCTCTTGTGACCGTGTATGGGAGTGGATACAGCAGGCAGGTTCAGGCGGACTGACTGTGGAACATGACCGTGGCTCTAGTTTCAGTGGGTATGTGGACTGTGCCATAGATGCAGACACTTCATACTGTGAGGGATTTTTACAGGGTTTGACTAAAATAATGGAAGATTTACATTAAGTCTAGTATTTAGATTAGACTTGGTTCACTGGGGGTTTCATCAGGGCAAGTACGGCACTGAGACAAAATCCCTGACAATATACAAACTATAAAATCCACTTATGATGCAATGAAATCAGAAAAATACAAGAATAAAAAAATACATGATTTCCTGTGGTTTAGTCAGAGGTGGGAGAGTAGCCAAAGATTGTACTCATTTGGAAAACTTTAAATAGCGCAACAAATCTGATATTTTCAAAGGATAAACACAAAAACACAAAAACACAAAAAAAAATACCTGAAAGAGCTACAAGAAACACAACTTCAAACTAATTTCAGATTGTCTCATAAAACTTTTGTCACTTTAGACTCACTCACACTGAGAAAACTTTTACTCAACTAAGAGTACTGTTACTTCAGTACAAACATTACTCAAGTAGGAGTAAAAGTACAGTGTGTTGCTGGAAAAGTACTCTGAAAAGTACAATTTCTTAAAAAAAAGTTACTCAAATTCCTGACTACTCCCCACCTCTGGGTGCAGTCCATAAAACCAAAGGGACGGTACATTTCTGTGTCAAGACGGGTGAGGGCCAGTGGGTGAGGGCAAAGTGAGTGAGGACCATGTAGGTGAGGGGTGAATTGTGTAAGGCCCAGGTGGGTGAGGGATGATGTAGGTGAGGCCCAGGTGGGTGAGGGATGATGTAGGTGAGGCCCAGGTGGGTGAGGGATGATGTAGGTGAGGCCCAGGTGGGTGAGGGATGATGTAGGTGAGGCCCAGGTGGGTGAGGGTTGATGTAGGTGAGGCCCAGGTGGGTGACGGGTGATGAAGGTGAGGCCCAGGTGGGTGAGGGATGATGAAGGTGAGGCCCAGGTGGGTGAGGGATGATGTAGGTGAGGCCCAGGGGGGTGAGGGATGATGTAGGTGAGGCCTAGGTGGGTGAGGGTTGATGTAGGTGAGGCCCAGGTGGGTGAGGGTTGATGTAGGTGAGGCCCAGGTGGGTGAGGGTTGATGTAGGTGAGGCCCAGGTGGGTGAGGGATGATGTAGGTGAGGCCCAGGTGGGTGAGGGTTGATGTAGGTGAGGCCCAGGTGGGTGAGGGATGATGTAGGTGAGGCCCAGGTGGGTGAGGGTTGATGTAGGTGAGGCCCAGGTGGGTGAGGGTTGATGTAGGTGAGGCCCAGGTGGGTGAGGGTTGATGTAGGTGAGGCCCAGGTGGGTGACGGGTGATGTAGGTGAGGCCCAGGTGGGTGAGGGGTGAAGTGGGTGAGGGCCATGTGGGTGAGGGGTGATGTAGGTGAGGGCCATGTGGGTGAGGGGTGATGTAGGTGAGGCCCAGGTGGGTGAGGGTTGATGTAGGTGAGGCCCAGGTGGGTGAGGGTTGATGTAGGTGAGGCCCAGGTGGGTGAGGGATGATGTAGGTGAGGGATGATGAAGGTGAGGCCCAGGTGGGTGAGGGATGATGTAGGTGAGGCCCAGGTGGGTGAGGGTTGATGTAGGTGAGGCCCAGGTGGGTGAGGGTTGATGTAGGTGAGGCCCAGGTGGGTGACGGGTGATGTAGGTGAGGCCCAGGTGGGTGAGGCCCAAGTGGGTGAGGAGTGAAGTGGGTGAGGGCCATGTGGGTGAGGGGTGATGTAGATGAGGCCCAGGTGGGTGAGGGTTGATGTAGGTGAGGCCCAGGTGGGTGAGGGTTGATGTAGGTGAGGCCCAGGTGGGTGAGGTCCAGGTGGGTGAAGGGGGTGAAGTGGCAAAAGACGCACATTCCAAAACACATTCTCGCTTTGTCCAAAAATGAAAAACTAGAAACACATCAAACAGGATCCGAGGAGCTCCCAGATTTGCTCGTTTTTTTCTCCTCACACCACAATGCGCAGAACCCCAAACCCGACGCAAAGTCTAACTGTTTAGTGATGGATAATATTCTAAAGGCTCCATATTACACAAAACTGACTGATCTAATGCTGTTCCTCCTCAAAAACAGACCTGGAGATGTGTTTTGTAAAGTTAGACAGATATATCTTGGCCGATATTTAGACTTTTTAGCATAGGGGATATCGGCCTTAAACCTCCAGTACGGGCCGATATTTAGTTTTGGTCGTTACCGCCTAAAAATACACAACGTTTTTTTTTTTAACAAGTTAATAAGAAGAGAAAACTGTACAAAGTGTTATGCCATTCTCTTATGGGTTGTGTGTGAGTTTGTAGTGAATTTAAACTGCAAAAGAGAAAAAAGAAAATTAGCGAAATCCCTCAAAAAATATCGACAGCGTATCATTTATTCTGGATTCTTAATAAGTCGGTCGAAATAAATCTGCAGTTTATGTGTTAAGTAAATGTGAATGAAACAAAACACAGCTCCAGGTGTGTTTGTGACGAGGAAACTATATTAGAACAGAGATGAGAAAACCGCGTAACATTACATGACCTAAAAAACGCTCAGACTGAAGGGCGGCTTTGTTCGTAAATGTTATACTGCCCCCTTGTGGTGTGATTCAAATCTGGTAGCATCGTGTGTCTCGTGGATCCTTTTGACTTTTTGCATTTCTGAGCTGCGAGCGTCAGCGTGAGGAGGAGCGTGAGTCATACCTAGACCAGTGTCATCTGTGAAATCCTCTGCCGAGACAAAACACACGTCAAACATCCCCTGTGGCGCCCCCTAGTGGCAACACACTCAATTCTCTTGAAACCAAACACCAAAAAACCCCCAAAACAAACAGTGATGCTTTAAAGGTGGATTGTCTGCTACCTGATGTCTCCATGGTAACGTTATGGCTTTGTCGAGAATGTTCCGCAGTATCTATCATGAGGGAGACAAGCAGGTTACAGCACTACGCTACATTACAGGTCAGATCTGTGGAGAATTATTATGTTTTTGAGTGACAGAAACTCCCGTAATGAATAAACGCTACATGTATATGTTTAAAGTCATACCATGGAACATTCCAACCAAAGCAATAACATGTCCATGGAGACATAAAACGAGGGAAGTGCTCAAATCTGCCAAAGAGCAGCTCAGTTTAAGTCCACATGTTAAACACTGTTATTACATTTGTTCTTTTCAAATCAGCGTTTAAGAGTTTTTGTGCTTTTGTTGACGGTATTTCTAGGTACATGTTAGAGAAAATTACTTTTGGGTTAGGGTGACCAGACTTTCAAAATCAAAAAGTGGGACTGGTGGTTAAGAATAATAAAATTGTGAAACGAGTGCGTAAATAAGGAAAACTCTTCTGCACTCAGAACACATGACTCTTTGTTTTTTGGTCATTTTAAGCAGCTTTTCTGTATTTTACCAAAACAAGTTTATGCCTCTCTTCAAAAATAGGGACACTTCTTGTATAAAACTGGAACAAATCACTGGTTTTGGATAAATCTGCGGGGACAGGGGACACAGGGCTCAGGACTGGGACTGTCCCGGGTAAACAGGGCCGTCTGGTCACTCTATTTTTGGGCCCCTGAGCCCCTGAGCCCCTGAGCACAGGCCACTGAAAACAATACGAGGCCATCTTGGGCTCAGCCTCAGATTTGATTCGAGTCCTGTGGTCTAACGGCAGAGGCTCAGAGTGCGGACAGGAGCCTGGAGGGAGCAGCTAAAGGTGAAATAACACTGGTCCAATCAATATTTTAACGGTCGAATATCAAACTGTACACAGAGGCAGCCATGTTGGATTTTCTAAATCGAGACCAGCGCAAGTTCTGAAATGGAGCTCGATAGTGACCACACACCCCTCCACTCTGGAAGGAAAGTTCCCATTTGTTTTTCCCATAGACTTTATGAAAAAAAGGATATTAAAAGTTCATAAATTAGCTCAGGGCAAATCAACTCTGTATGGAAAATAAAAGCCTCACAGAAAGTCACAATTATGAGTTTAAAAGCCATAATTACGGATTTAAAAGTGATCATTATGAGTTTAAAAGTGATCATTATGAGATTAAAAGTGATCATTATGAGATTAAAAGTCATAATTATAAGTTTAACGGTGATAATTATGAGTTTAACGGTGATAATTATGAGTTTAAGAGTCATAATCAGGAGTTTTAAACTCAAAATTATGACTTTCTGTGAGGCTTTCATTTTTTATTTACGAGCGGAAAGGGGCTTCCACAGCTCTGTGGTGATGACAAAACCTATCATTTTATTTAATATTATATATCATGTTGGATTAAAACAGCTGCGTTATGGATAACTGTTAGCACGTAACTCTTAATATTTGAAAATGTGGCTCCAGTCAAATGGAGCTCATGAGGCCAGCGTTTATGGGGCGACTTTGGAGTTTTATATTAGGAACAGAGAAAATGCTATTTAAAAACCCCAGGATCATGTAGAGTTAATATGAATATTTAAAGACCAACATGACGAGGCTCACAGCAGCAGAGAAGAGCGACAAGCGACACTTTTTCAATGTAAAGTCAAGTGGAAACAGAGTGGATGGAGCCGGAGCTGCCCCATGCACACTTCCGGGTTAGCCTTGTGGGGTTATATAAAGCGTGTGGGTGGCGTACCTTCGTTGGTGAACAGAGGGGCCTCTTCTGCGATCACCTCTCCGGACCCCACCTGTGTGCGCGCCGACAGGTACAGTTTGTAGCGGGTGCCGCGCTCTGGGAGTCTCAGGACAAACTCTGTGACGTTTGGCAGAAAAGTCTCCACCAGGGGGCGCCCGCCACGAGACCCGTTTACTAAACACAAAACAAAAAGAGATATTGAATTAACTGTAACTTGGCACATCTTCAGAACACTGTGGTTATTATGAATTATTCTTTTAGCTCTATATAATCTGCATTAAGAGATGATCCAGTGGTGTTGATTTCTCCAAAGTGAACTTTGGTTCCTTTGAACTCGCTAACCTGAGAATAACGCCAGCAGTTCCACATCTGTGTTTACCTTTGTGTTACATAAATGTGCTTGAATCAATATTCTTATCTGAAATGTGCAAATAAATAGAGGCGTCTCTGGTGCTGTTGAGAGAGAGATCAGAGACACGTCTCATAGAATCAAATGTAAGGGCCTATACCTCTTGGAAATAAAAGTCCGGTGCTTGAACACGTCATGCCTTCTGATTTATTGTTTCAAGGGTCCTCAACCGGAGAAACTCACCATGTGCATTTTATAATTTTGAAACTGTTATATTGCCCAAAAACAACAGCAGATGTCCTCCCCTCACTGTGAACAAGACCCCGAGATACTTGAACTCCTCCACTTGAGACATTATAGTTTAAATTATTCTTTATTGCTTCTTCTGATATCGTCTGATTTTGGCAATGAGGATGATCTCTGAAAGATCTAGATATTTCTGCCTAAACTGCCCTATCCTTTCTTACAGATAGATACATACGTTATTGATCCTGAAGGAAACTTTTTAAATGATATGTATGTGTGGCTGTAACATAGCGTGTTTACCTGGTGTGTATTTGAGCTGGTAGCCGATCAGGATCCCGTTGGGCTCCAGAGGTTTGTCCCACTCCAGGTGCAGAGTGTCCAGACCTTTACGGTTTATCCGGAAGAATTTAGGAGCGTCCGGCACTGTGCAAATATGAGACACGAACATGAGACACAAACAGGCTGTGTTAACATTAAGGCTAATTCATGAATTAAAGGGCCCATATTCCTCTATTTTCTGATCTGTTCTCATCACAAACAGACCTGGAGTTGTGTTTGGTTGGGTTTGACTATAATCCGGTGTGTTTAAATTCATGTTGTATCAAGTCTGTACATTAACCTGCACTGTCCCAATCAAATGAATAAATACATAAATAAAAACATTCTAACATGACTTAAAGATCACAAGGGTCAGTTTTGCATAATATAGGACCTTTAATAATGCACTGCAAACCCTCTGAGTGCCTGAAAGGCGCTGTATAAAGCCACTACGTTGTTATTCTAAACGCTGTAGTGAGCAGAGCGCCCCCTACCTCCCT
>CM060656.1:8073016-8313016 GCA_030686955.1 Odontamblyopus rebecca | reverse complement strand
GCATTACACCCAAATGTTACACCTGAGCATTACACCCAAATGTTACACCTGAGCATTACACCCAAATGTTACACCTGAGCATTACACCTGAACATACACCTGGGCATTACATCTGGGTGTTACACCTGAATGTACACCTGAGCGTTACACCTGAGCATTACACCCAAATGTTACACCTGAGCGTTACACCCAAATGTTACACCTGAGCGTTACACCCAAATGTTACACCTGAGCATTACACCCAAATGTTACACCTGAGCGTTACACCCAAATGTTACACCTGAGCGTTACACCCAAATGTTACACCTGAGCGTTACACCCAAATGTTACACCTGAGCGTTACACCCAAATGTTACACCTGAGCATTACACCCAAATGTTACACCTGAGCGTTACACCCAAATGTTACACCTGAGCGTTACACCCGAGCGTTACACCCGAGCGTTACACCCGAGCGTTACACCCGAGCGTTACACCCGAGCGTTACACCCGAGCGTTACACCCGAGCGTTACACCCGAGCGTTACACCCGAGCGTTACACCTGAGCGTACCTGTCCCGCTGGTCTTGTATCGCGGCGAGGGCAGGCTGGGTGAGCTGGGGCCCACGGCGTTGATGGCGATGACTCTGAAGTGGTAGTTGACGAAGGGCGCGAGCTGAAGGATCACAGAGTTGTGGTCTCCGGGGTAAGAAGACAAGTTCCTCCAGACCCCAGGCTCATAACGGTCCTCCTCGAACTGCACCAGGAACTCTGCACACACAAGTGCACACACACACTTAGCTGTGGTGGAGTTGTACTTATGCTTTATTTTTTAGGAATGTATTTATACTGTACTTGTAGAGGAGTCATTTCTTGGACCTTTTCATTGTCCTTGTACTTTAGTGCAATATTTTTACTTGACTTTGTACTTGTACTGTGGTAGTGCAGTACCTGTTGTACTTGTACTGTAGTAGTGCAGTACCTGTTGTACTTGTACTGTAGTAGTGCAGTACCTGTTGTACTTGTACTGTAGTAGTGCAGTACCTGTTGTACTTGTACTGTAGTAGTGCAGTACCTGTGATGGGGCTCTGGTTGTCCTGTCCTGGGATCCAGGTGAGTCTCACACTCCGAGCTGCAGGATCTGAAAGCTCCAGGTCTGTGGGGGCATCCGGCCGCTCTGCAACACAACACACTCAGTAACACAATAACACACACACACGCACACACACACACACACACACACACACACACACACACACACACACAAACACACTCAGTAACACAATAACACACACACACACACACACACACACACAAACACACTCAGTAACACAATAACACACACACACGCACACACACACACACACGCACAAACACACTCAGTAACACAATAACACACACGCACACACACACACGCACAAACACACTCAGTAACACAATAACACACAATAACACACACACACTCACACACTCAGTAACACAATAACACACACACACACAAACACATTCAGTAACACAATAACACACACATACACGCACACACACACACACTCTCTCTCTCTCTAACACAATAATAATAATAATAATAATAATAATAATAATAATAATAATAATAATAATAATAATAATAATAATAATAATAATAACACAAACTCTGTTCTGACGCACAATCACAGATACACAAGAATAATAAAACCATAAACTCTACACTTTGGGTTTAACATCTATAATATGATGTCATGAATTCTCAGATGAAGAGTGGAGGATTCACATTTTTAAATTCAGAATCACACTTTAGAATTCAGAATCACACATGAGAATTCAGAATCACACTTTAGAATTCAGAATCACACTTTAGAATTCAGAATCACACTTTAGAATTCAGAATCACACATCAGAATTCAGAATCACACTTTAGAATTCAGAATCACACATCAGAATTCAGAATCACACATCAGAATTTAGAATCCCACTTTTGAATTCAGAATCATGTGCTCTGAGTGACGCCGTGTGCAGGGCTCCTGTACGGTGCTGCCGGGCTCATCAAGTTCACGTTCAAATATTTTGGTGATTCATTTGTTGTGTTAAGTTAAACATTAAAACCCTGTCATTTGTTCAGTGGTGAGTCCACGGGAGGGCATCTGTGTAAATTAATTTTTGTCCCTATTTGTCCCTATTTTTGACCAATTTGATCTAAACTAGGACTACATTAGGTCTACAGCAGGTCTAAACCAGGACTAAACTAAGACTAAACCAGGACTAAACTAAGACTAAACCAGGGCTATCTCAATGTTTAACTAATCCGATCCCAACACTAAAGAGGAGCAGAAATTATCATATGTTTAGAAAAAAAAAAACAGAAATCCGTGTTTGCGAATGACCATAAAGCAAAAGAAATGCAGAAGTCCCTCAGATTATGACTGACACGAGAATGCACAATCTTACAGGCTCTTTTCACTTTTTAGAAATGTGAAAACCCGGTCGCCTTAACTTGAGTAACAGAGCTTCTAACAGAGTAGTGCCTACAGTTAGCTTTATGAAAGAGAGAAGAAAAAAAAAGTGTTAGAGTGTGAATAAAGTGGTTACCTTGAGGCAGTGAGCTAGACACAGAGGGGAGCAGGGAGGCGTGCTCTGTGGAGGAGGGCAGGGTCAGTCCGGGTCACAAGCACAAAACATTATTATTAGTATTAGTAGTATTATTGTTATTAGAGTTTTATTGTAGTCTAGTGTGTCTATGTGCACAAACAATCATCTACAACAGCTACCATCACTTTCAGTCAAAAGTGTTGTGGATTTTGTGGGTTTTAAATGATCTCTGAACACAACAGCGCCCTCAGCCTCACTGTGAGCGTCACTACTTCCTGTCCCGTTTTATCTCCGTGGGTTTTTTACTGATTCGTGCTTAAATTCATAAATATTTAAAGATAAGGCGGTGGACAGGAGCTGTGCTGGATGTCCCTGACAACATGTTAAAAAGTACACAAATAGAATGTATACTTCAGCAGAGGAAACTTCTGCGTTTAGAAAGAGAGAAGTTTGTACATCAATGCTAACGCTAATGCTAATTTTGAAGCACAATAAATATTACAACAATGCCTCAAACTGATGTCATCTACATTTAAAAATTATGATGTAGTCTTTATTGTAATGAATTAGAATTTTAATAGGTTGTTTATTTAGTATTTTACTAATTTAATAAAAGTGACTGTTATCTTTGAGACAAAACAGTGAGGTAGCTAGCGCGCTGCTGTGTACAGAGTCATTCTGTGACATATTTAATGCAGTTTTCATTGGAAAAGTTTAACTAAGGTGTTGAATAGCTGGTTTTATATTCTGAAAGACATTGGCTGTGTCTGAATGTCCACCCTAGCCGCTAACCCCTCCACTACATATTCGCTACATATTCTGGCACTCTTTAGCGCCCCCTACAGTGCACTCGTTCACAGAGAAATTCGAGCATGCAGCTCAGTACATTCGGGTAAAGCTTCTAAGTGAAAAAAAGTTAACAAAACTCTGATAAAACTTGATTTCTGACATAAATACAAATCAGATCAGACTGACACGAGTGTTTATGGACTAATAATCATAGGAGTTTTTGTCATGATGGATTTCATGTAAATTTTATTATTTGTTTTTTATCTGAAATGTGTAAATTATCGATCTATTAACAGCTGGAGCTAAAGTGGTTAAAGCTTAAGTGTTTTCTTCAAAATCAGGGATCAACAGAGCCATAAACCAGCGCTTTTATCTGCTTCATTCAGTCGGGTTGGGTCCAGTTGGGTCCAGCTGTTTCTTTTTCAAGGTGCATTGTGGGAAATTTTGAGCGCACTACTTTTTCACCAATTGGACATTCGGATGCCCCTGAAATAGTGCACTGAGCAGGGAACGGTGTGGACATTCGGACACAGCCGAATGTTATAACATTAGAAATCTGTGGTTAGTTTATTGGTCAATCTGAGGCTGTTCTAAAGCGGCAGCAGGGGGCAGTACCGAGCACAGTGAGGCGTCCGGAGGCGGAGTCCTGGTCAATGCTGGTCTGAGCGCTGCAGGTGTACGTCCCCTCGTCGCTCTCGTCCACGTTGGAGATGGTCAGGGAGTCCTCGTCCTTCCTGAACCTGCAGCGTGGACCGGCCAAAAAAAGGTCAAGTAAAATAAATAAAAATGTTTACCAAGAATATTTAAGTCATGAGAAGACGCTTCTGTGGGTGCCCTGGTCGTGTTGGCTGCTTTTGTGGCTAACAGATTGGCACACTGAACAATTTAAGTTATTTTAACTTAATTTTTGAGATTTAGAGAAAGAAGCCGATATATCATTTAGCCAATATTTGGAGCTTTTAGCATATGGGCTGTTGGTAAAAATCTCAAGCACAGGCCGATATTTTGTTTTGGTCGATCTGCTGCCTAAAAATTCACACTTAAAGTTTTATTTGAACGCTTTAATACGAAGAGATATTTGGGGGTAAAAAAGAGCTTGGAGGGAGTTTGTAGTAAATTTAAAAGACATAATTTGGGGAAAATAAACAAAATCTGCCTCAGCTCAAAAATATTGGCGAGTTTATCAGTCAAAGGTTCGTCTGGATTCTAAACAATCGGTATCAGTATCGGCCTTGAAAAACCCATCTCTGTAGACCTGTATCTTGTGTGAGCGTGAGAGTTGTGCAGAGCCGCGGGCCTCGTACCTCCAGCCCAGGTGCAGGGGGTTGTCATTCTTGGACCAGGTGACGATCAGGGTCAGACTGGGGTCAAAGTTCACCTTACAGTCGAAGCGCACGGTGGAGCCCCTGACCACAGACTGGTGCTCCGGGGCCCGCACGATCCGAGTGGCCTCTGGAACAGAACGCACATCACGTGTGAACCAGACACTGTAAGCTAACCCTAACCCTAACCCTAGTGAATTTGGAGCCAGGTCCATATTAGGTAAAGGAATTTATTTACGGATAAAATAGCAAAACAAAAACACCAAGATCATGTAGCGGGTTGATACGAATGTTCTGCCTTTCAGGTGTTGTCTAGTTCATTTTACGGAAGCCGGAGGAGCTCACAACAAATACAAATGCCACAACTCAACAAAATGCCATAACACACCAAAAAAAAGCCACAACAGAAGTGGCCACGGGACCGACAGACAAAGTGAGGAGGATCAAGCGGGAAGTGAATGGGAAATGTTGTAGAAGAAGAAGAAAAAGAATGTGAAAAGTAAAGGAACGGAGAAGTGAACGAAGTTGGAAATGTGAGTAAAAGTAATTTATTGTAATGTGATCAGGATCGATGTTATTGTCTGACCCTCGTAAATAATTTCCAGCTTGATCCTCCTCGCTTGGTCCATCAAAAAATAGAGTCCCACGGTACCTTCTGCTGTGGCTTTTTTTGTTGTGCTGTGGTGTTTGTCCGTTTACATACAGTACAGTGTGTGGTCCTGACCTTTGATCTCGAGGCGGACTTGGTTCTCGGCGGTGCCCAGGATGCTGTTGGCCACACAGGTGTAGGTGCCCTCGTCCTCGGCTCGCGCCCGCTTGATCTCCAGAGTCCCGTTTCTATGCACGCGGTAGTGCCCTCCGTCCAGACCACTGCCCTGCCCATTCTTGAACCTGCACCCAAAGGACCCATGTCAGTGTCTGGACTCTGCATCTTCAAACATTACACTTACAGAACAGAGCTGAACCATTTGGGCAAAAATATGTAATTTAGATTTTTCTGAAAAACAGTGTGATTGTGCTTAGATTTGCGATTTACGGTTTAATAATAGGATTCTGTTCAAAGTTCACACTTTAAATGTGGTATACTAGTCCATAGTTCCTCGTATTACATTATTACAGTTATTACATTGTATAGAATTAGTACTGCCTCCTTTGTATTTAGAGTAGGGTGACCAGACTTTCAAAATGGAAAAACTGGGACATCCCTGGTTTGTGTTGACTGGTAATAATAAAATTGTGAAACAATAATTAAGGAAAATTCTGAACTTGGCACTAATGTGAGTCCGTATAATCACATTTTCATTGTTTGGTCATTTTTAAACAGCTTTTCTTTTTCTTTTATTTCACCAAAACAAACAGTTTATGTCATTCATTGGTCAAAAGTAGGGACACCTGGGACACCCCTTTTATAAAACTGGGACAAATCACTAGTTTTGGATAAATCCACTGGGACAGGGGACACAGGGCTCAAAACTGGGACTGTCCCGGGTAAACAGGGACATCTGGTCTCCCTAATTTAGAGACTGTATTCAGTAGTGCTCATTACTATTCTACGCTGCATAATTGCTACACATGTCTCTGCATCCAAAGCTTTCCCAAAGGTCAGATTTTGTAGGATTCTTCATTTTAGAATGTTTGTATCATCAAAGCGCCTAAAAGTGATCTCTGTGATTTAGCCTAGCCTCGCTCTGAGCCCGCACTAGCTCCGCTCCAGCACCTCTCGCTGGGTGGGCGGGGCTAGGGCAGCATTCGAGAAGTAATGTAACAGATAATACTCCCTATAACTTAAGCACTACAACATTTTCTTTGGCTCCTACCATCGCAGCTCAGGCAGCGGGGACCCGAAAAACGGACAGTCCAGGAAGGTGCGGTTGTTCTCGATGACTTTGATGAGCTGGTTTTTAGGAGCCAACATCCGCGGAGGCATGTCTGAGAAGCACAGGCGTCATTAGAACGGGCTGGAGCGGAAAACGTTTCTTACACAGTGTAACACAAAGAAAACATTCAAATAACATTCAAATAAAACGCAAAAAATGAAAGCAATTCTTAAAAGGAACGGGCAGAAGCAGAGGCATCCAATACCAGAGTAAAAGAGTCACAGTCGAAATACCAAGTTTGGTTACGACAAGTGGAAAAAAACAAAACAAAAAAAACAACACTATTCCATTTGTAGATTCTGTTCTTTTGTTTTCTGATTGTTTCAGTGTGTGTGTAATTTTGCAGCATCAACAGAACGTCTCCAGGATTTTTAACAGGATAAAGGAACATAGTGTCAAAATAAACTTCCGATGCCCTTTCCAAATATCATATATCACCATCATGTCGCACCAGGAGCTCAGGGAATGACTCGTGATGGACACGGAAAGTTTACAGTTGTGGAGGGTAAATATAAAATACTTTACGACATCAGCAGCTTTACAAGAACGACTTCTGAACGAAAAGGCGCGAGGAGCAGACGGTCAAAGTGAAATTATGAGCGGCTCCACAGATACGACTCGTTATTGCCGCAAAGCATCGCCTCCCTTGTTGTTAACTTTTGTTTTGTGATTTAAAACACATAATTCACCCAATCAACAAAGAATACATAAACAGTTCTCTAAAGTTTAGCGTTTAAACGTGAGAATACACAGATGCTGGTGTCACAGGAGCAGCTCTGTGTCTCTGGTGTGAACTGAAGCTATTAAAAGTACATGTGTCTGACAGTGTTACATGTCGCTGACGCTCTTGGTGTAAATTTCGGGTAAGTGTGTGTTCGTACCCAGCACATTGACGAAGGCGTTGGCGAGCAGGTACCCGTGGGGGTTGGAGGCGTTGCACTGGTACACGGCGCTGGAGCCCATCTGCACCGAGCGGAACAGGATGGTGTCCCCCAGGACCTCACGGCCCTGAGTGGGCGCAGAACCTGGACAAGAGACCGAGGTCAGAACCAACGTGCAAAATACCAGCACCAAGACTCTGAACCGCAGAGTGACAGTTTGACTGATTAAAGGTGTGTAGTGTATTTTCTCCGTGGAGATGTTTTTGCTTTGTTTGGAATATTTCAGTATGGCATTAAATCTTCATGGAGAGCAAACCAGACCAAGTCGCAGGTCAGAACCCACTCACAGTCAGAATGTCTGTTTTCCTAGGGATTTCTGAGCTATAAAACCACCTGTAACTAAATACATGTAAGTGTAATCCGCATTTAATTTTTTTTATTTTTGCGGGTCCACTTCCTGAATTTTCCAGTTCCTTTAAGTTTCTGTCCCCTCTGTCTCCGCTGTGGCACAGTCTGTCAAGTTCAAACAAAGTACTGGACCTCTTTAAAACTGCACTTAAACAAACATTTTAACCAGTCAGACCGTGCAGCCTTAGCCCGTGGCAAATCAAGGTCAGGTTTTTATGAAAAACTGAAAAATGTACTCAACAAACCACCAGATGGCGAGCTAAACAACTGTTAGGACAAACGGGTTTCCCTTTTTTCACCTTTTCTCGAATCGTGAAGTATAAATTCAAATATTTGAACTGTGGATTATACTGTGAACTCTTGCGTGAAGAGAAAAATATTTTTGTTTAAAAGACTCAAACTTATTTCTGAACCCTGGAACATTTGTGTTACCTTTTTGCCTATAATTACACCTGCCAGTCCTAATAGGCATTATTAATTACCTCTCACTTTAATAAACACTACATAATAATTACAATACTGTTGTCTGGTTTTCATTCACACATCGGGCTCCTTCAAAGAACTGAGGCTGGTCAGGTGTGTGGTACTCACTGTAGAGGTGCTCAGGTGTGTGGTACTCACTGTAGAGGTGCTCAGGTGTGTGGTACTCACTGTCCAGAGGTGCTCAGGTGTGTGGTACTCACTGTCCAGAGGTGCTCAGGTGTGTGGTACTCACTGTAGAGGTGCTCAGGTGTGTGGTACTCACTGTAGAGGTGCTCAGGTGTGTGGTACTCACTGTCCAGAGGTGCTCAGGTGTGTGGTACTCACTGCAGAGGTGCTCAGGTGTGTGGTACTCACTGTCCAGAGGTGCTCAGGTGTGTGGTACTCACTGTCCAGAGGTGCTCAGGTGTGTGGTACTCACTGCAGAGGTGCTCAGGTGTGTGGTACTCACTGCAGAGGTGCTCAGGTGTGTGGTACTCACTGTCCAGAGGTGCTCAGGTGTGTGGTACTCACTGCAGAGGTGCTCAGGTGTGTGGTACTCACTGTAGAGGTGCTCAGGTGTGTGGTACTCACTGTAGAGGTGCTCAGGTGTGTGGTACTCACTGTCCAGAGGTGCTCAGGTGTGTGGTACTCACTGTAGAGGTGCTCAGGTGTGTGGTACTCACTGTAGAGGTGCTCAGGTGTGTGGTACTCACTGTAGAGGTGCTCAGGTGTGTGGTACTCACTGTCCAGAGGTGCTCAGGTGTGTGGTACTCACTGCAGAGGTGCTCAGGTGTGTGGTACTCACTGTTCAGAGGTTGCCCGTTCACCAGCCACTGGATGTTTGGTTTGGGGTTCCCGTTGGCTCTGCACACCAGGCGCCCGTTCTCATCTGGAGCCAGGACCAGGTTTGTGGGTATGTCCAGCCAGTAGGGGGCAGCTGTGACACAGGAGGGGTCAGGGGAGGGTTCATATGAAACATTATTTTAAAGAATGCCTCAAACTGGATTCATTGCGCTGTTTTGTGGACTGGGGGTCGTTATTCGTGGAGAACAATTTCTCTGGATAATGTGGGTGAGACGCTGCACTTTAAATTTACCACTTTACGAGACGCCAGGAATAAAGTCTGAACATTATTTTCACTATATCCCCAGTTTGTATCTTGTGTCTCTGTGTCCGTCGCTCCTCTGCCCCTGACGCTCTGTTTTATCGGCTGTTACCGTAGCATTGTTGATGTTTGGTGGTTCTGATCTGACACTGACTCCACACACATGAGGAGCAGCGGCTTCAAAATCGCACACAAAGACACAAAGTCGGGTCACACCTCCCTGAACTCCGGGAGAAGAAATCACAGCTAAAATTGGGCAAATTCTCCTGTAGTGTGTGGCGGCCTTAAGAGTAAAAAGTATTACTAGCAGATTACTACTCAAGTAAGAGGAACTTCAGTTTTATTTATATAGCCCAGAATCAGTTGTCCCAATGGGCTTCACAGTGATACAAACTTCACAAACTTAAAGAGTAACTGTACAAATTGTAATTTAATGGAAGGACAAATGAAGTGAATTTCTCTGGAATTATCGTCCTATCAACACAAACTAAAACCTGTAGTGACCCTGATGCCCTCCTTTTATGTCTGAAGTCCACATGTCTAAGTTTTTAAAGATGGAAGAAGAGCGAATCAAAACTCGAGATCGATCAATATGGTGAAACAGTTGTGATTCTTAGTTTTTCCCGTGTCGCCCAGCATCAGTAGAGAGTGTAGATCTTGCTCTCTGACCTTTGACGTTCACGGTGATGGCGTGGCGGATGCTGCCGAGGCGGTTGGTTGCCATGCACACATACTCGCCGGCGTCCTCCTCGGAGACGCTGGACATGTTCAGGGTTTTGTTGAAGTTCTTCAGGGAAACCTTCTGCTCTGGAAGTTCTCCTCCTTTTTTAAACCAGCTGATGGTGGGAGTGGGCCTGAACACACACACACACACACACTTTACACCACAGCATTTGGGAAAGAGATATAAATGTGTATAAATAGAGAAATATCGATATATCGTAATATTGAATTTGGTGATATGGTATCGTTATCATGGGCTGCTGGAGTATTTTTTGGTGTCTTTTAAAGTTTATATGATTGATTATTCTTTAATTTTGACTTAACTTGGTGCAATAATACCTGTTGTAAATATTTATTATAGTTTTACACCTATAATGAAGCAATTTGTCACGAAAAGTTGAAAAATATGTTGAAATAAAATAGAGATTTCTATTTTAGTCCCACACTGACACACTGGGAGAATTCTGTCTACAAGTTTGTCACAATTTAGACAAGAAACACATGTTTCTGTCATTTCCAATATGATTTCAGCAAAATAAAGTTGTTTTCTTATATTTTTATTTGTCAAATATTAAGTATTGAGTTTTGGCCTACTTACTGTTAGAGCTAGGCAACAGTTACAGATTTTTAAACCTAAAAAATGGTCAAACTGGGAAACGATTTTGTAAATTGTTAACACAATCTTAAATCTAATAATAACTGTTAATTGTGTTTTAGTGAAATGAACAGTCCAACCTGTCACTTGAACTATTTTTTGTTACTATTCACTGTTTTGATAGTAAAATAGATGCATTTCATATTAACTTGGCAGGTAGTGGATTAATAAAGAAACATTTGTCTGTCTGTATGTTTTATAATGTCAACCTGTAAGGTTTGTATTCTGTCTATTGTATTGTATTGTATTATTGTATTATTATTAATGTTTTGTGTTTTTGGACCCCCTCAAAAATAAGATGGCGCATCTCAAGGGGCATTCCAATAAAATAAAATAAAATAAAAACATTTATTGCAATGGAAAATGCTCTGTTCCACCTTGTGATGTCCACACACCTTCACTAGAATCATTTGGATCATTTCAGCCCTGGAATCTCTACTGAAGGTAAAAAGTAAAAGGGTTCACTTGAACAGTACCACTTCATGACATCACAAGGTGGAGCAGAGAGTTTTGAGCTTTGAAGATATAGACAGAGGAATAATAAAGCGTTAATCAAACATGTGAATGAAACAAAACACAACTCCAGCTCTTTTTGTGAGTTAACAGCATTAGAACATGACAAGAAAGAAATTTTGCATCGTATTTTCCCTTTAAACTTTTCTTTTTGTCTCCATGGAGATGTGCTTTGGTTTAAATTGCCCACAGTATGGCATTAAACGAATCTGTGTTCCATTTATTTGACCACAGGAGTTATTTACTGCTTAAAATAAAACAAATGTTACCTGTAATTTGTCTTGCAAGTTTTCACAGCAAAAACTGGAGGGTTAAAATGTCAAGATCAAATATTTCAGATTTGTTTTTAACACAAAAAGTGTTATTTTAACTATTTGAAAGTTAAACGGGGTTTGAGTTGGGGTTATAGTTGATATGGTTGAAGTTAATTCAACTTCCCTTAGTGTTAATTTGGCTCCTTCCGCCCACCACTTCAAACTATCGCCAGAGACGACCAGTTTGAACCAGTTTTGTACAGAATTTCATCTTAAATTAACTCAAATAAAGTGTAAAAAACACATCTCTGTGTGTTTAGCTATATTATGATAACTGTACAAAGTGTTATGTATTTACTCTCAAAACGTTAATATAACTCTTGATTTCGGGGTTAAACGGAAACTTTCATCCAGTGTTATTTAATTAACATTTCCAAAAATATTAAATTAGCTCTAAAAGAAATTGGACTCATATAAACCCTGAGAAAATATTCAAATTGATTCTAGGAGAGTCAATTTTAACACTTCACTTTTTGCTTTAAGAAACAAAGATTCTTAAGTTCATGGTCATACTGTGGAACATTCTAGGCACATCTCCATGGAGACAAGCAGGTGGCGGACCCTCCAGCAGACAAGTTACACAGTGCGTCATTAAGTGTACTCCTTAAAGTGCTAAGTAAAAATCCAAAATGACAGATGTCCTAAAAGTGTAGAGTGATTGAAGCTCACCTCCCCGCTGCGATACACTCCAGAAGAAGATTCTGGTCACGCAGAACCGTCTTGGAGCTCTCAGCGCCCGATGGAGAGAGGAAGGAGGGCGTGGACTCCGGCACCGAGCGACCTGCACGGAAAACACCATCAGCATCCAACAGGTCTGAGCCGGATGCCCTCCCTCACACTTCCTCTGTCTGTCCTCTGCTAAGACCGCCAGAAGTTCAACCTCAACAACTGGGACACTCTCAGTTTGAGGTGGCTGGTAGAAATAAAACTGTGAAACGAGTGCGTAAGGGAAATTGTTATGCACTCGGTGAGTCAGTATAGTCATGTTTTCCTTGTGTTTTGGTCATTTTTCAGCTGCCTTTTTAGTATTTTACCTAAAAATATGACAGTTTATGTCTCACTTTACTGCCAGAATCAGACTGGTCAAAAATAGGAACACCTGGGACATTTCTTTGTATAAAACTGGGACAAACACTGGTTTTGGATAAATCTGCTGGGACAGGGGACGCAGGGCTTAAAACTAAGACTGTCCCGGGGAAATAGAGATGCCTGGTCACTCTGCACAAACAGTACCACATACAGTACCTATACTCAGTATGTCTTTGCCCCAAAACCTGCCAGACTCTAGTCCCATTCTACAGAAGGTCAAAGCATTGAGCCGTGAGCATTAGCATTAAATCTTTGCAGCTATACTTACCGTAGACTGTAAAAAGGACCTAGCCGCGACATTCCAAACAGGAAGTGAGCATGGGTGCACTTCCAGTTCCATCGGCTCCAATTGAGTTTACCCCCTCTCTCTGTACGTGCTGTTGTGAGCCTCATTTTGGTCTTAAAATGTTTGTATAAACCCGCCCTACATGATCCTGGTGTTTTTATTTTTGATATCCGTAAATAAATTACTATTTCTAATTCCTTCCAGATTCGCTCCAATAACTGCTAACCTCGTGAGCCTCATTTGACTGGACATGTCCACTTCTTTACTCAGTCTATGATAACAGACTCTGTCAAAGCTTATGTCACAAACCAAGAAGGCGTTTGGAAACATGTGATGACAACTTCCGGTGTAGTTAAGTCAAGGTGTGTAGAATCCCTCAGTCGTCCAGGGAGAATCCAGGGCAAAGGAGAAATTCAATCTGTCAACTGGACAAACGTTTATTTAAATCAAAAAGTTTCGCAGCTTGGATGAGCAGCGAGGGATTCTACACACATTTACTTCAATGGGTTTTATCCCCATCGTAGGTTGAGCCCTTCCTGGTTTGTGATATAAGCGTGAATAGAGCCTATTACCAATAAAAACGACTCTCTTACATATAACCACACTAAAATAAGCAACATCTCATTTATTTTTCTTTATTTTCAGACCTGTTTGGAACTGCGTCACTCACAAGTAACAACCAAAACAGCTCACACTGAAGCCCTGGTAAGTTTCATTTCCGCTTTGACATAGCAGACCAAAATAAAACGACACAGGCTCAGTGCAGAGGCCGTAGTCTTCGCTGCAGGTCTGAATTGAGATTGATTTCTGCAAATGAAAATCAGTTCTCTTTAAAAGTGACATAAACATGAGCTCAGATGTCCAGACAGCAGTGAGTGACCCCTGCCTGGCGTCCATGCAAACACTGTGGGGAACATTGGACAGAAGAGAGGCCTGAGGGCGAGGAGGGCCTGATGGGAGGAGGGCCTCAGTCTAACCTGGTTACAGGGAGCAGATGTCCCCGGCTCTTCTCACAGATCCGCTCATCACTCTCACTCTGCCAACCACAGACTTACACTAAACGCATTAGACTCTGGCTAATAGAATAAAATACTATTCTCTCTTATGTCACCGCTGCGTGGATTCTATAAGAAGAGACATTTGCATTGGACAGTAACAACCTGGTTCGTAACAATATTTTCTGTATTTGACCCATTAGTATAATCTGCTGTGTTATTTCAGCTAAAGCCTGGTGTCCACTGCAGGGTTTCTGTCTCAGATTTTTGGATGTCACACAATAAGACAAAGGGGATCTACAGTCATAAGACCACAGACATCAGGCTCTATACGCTCGGTGTTAATCTTGCCATTAGCTGAGGCAAGAGCTGAGTGTTCTTGTGTTTGTACCGGTTTGACAGACAGATACGTTATTGATCCAGAGGGAAATTCAAGTTTTGCTGCTGTAACATTTCCACTGCTCTTCTCTGTCTTCTTTCTGCCTCAGTCAAAGGTCTCAGGTCAGTTTAACAGGAGGACTGGTCAGGGAGGGTCAGCAGGTCTGTGTCAAGGCAGGTGAGCAACAGCCCTCAGGACAAAAGTGTCCATCCTCTGTGTCCTGCAGCATCACAGCAGCCTCCAGATAAACAGGAAAACCTCTTCTAAGCATCGCTCTCACGCCGCTCTGGTGTTTCTGGTGGTGATGAGTCAGGACTGTTCCTCTGTGGATTTCCGCTGGAAAATCTTCTGACACATTTGAAAAAACCTTGTAGAATCTCAAGGGTCCAAATCTACCTGCTTAGTGGATAAATCCAAGTCAGTTTTTCCGACATCTGCTGTAAATGTGTTCCATCGCAAGAGGAGAAAATATGGATGCCTGAGAAAGTTTAATGTTTATTTTGTTCACTTATGAATCCCATAGATTCTGTAGAACCACATTCGGGACAGGCCACAGATAACTCACTACGTAGAGCTACATCCAAATCTCAAAGAACTCAACCCTCTGACTGAACCCTGAGGTAGTTTTAACGTCTCACTCGCTCCTGCTAATAAATAATAGTCTGTTAGCTAACGTGAGCTGTCGGCAACTCAATTATGGCAGTTTGACTTCAGAAAAAAAAAAGTCATATGATGTGAAAGAAAGTCTAAATGTCACGACAAAGTTTTAAGACATTTTTCTACACAGATACAACTTAACATAATATTAATAACGAAAAGACAATTCTCCCCATTTACTGTGTGCACCGACATTTTCTCTGTGACGTAAATCCAACCGACTTGGTCTGCGTCAAACTGGCCCGAGTTTGTGTTTCAGAACAACGATTTGATTGGCCGTTTTGTTGCACTTTCTCGAGGTGGAGAACGTTTTTCTCTGAGTCCCGAGCACAAGAAAAGTCGGACAAAATCCCACAATATGATGGTAAAAACTGAGCTAAATGAATGCAAAAAACTGCTCATTGAAGCAGCCACCTACACATCAATGAAAAAGCAATACAGCTGATACAGCTGAACTCTTGTGTTTCGTATTGTTCACTAGTCTGTCGTCAAAACTACTTTCGACTGCAACTCAAGATTTCCCCCATGGTCACTTTTAACACAGACAAAATGATGCAGTGGGATTAAGACATTTGTTTACACATGAATCAACCTCTGAATACTAAAGAGCAGAGTTAGTTGCAGCCTGAGCTCTGGTCACGTTTGTACTGACCAGGGTTAAATCTAGAAGCGTGTTTTGCACATAGTTTGAAGTTCAGTTAAGTTATTTTCTAACGCTGTAGAAAACTGTAACTAATAAACTAAGAGACTGTCTCTGTGTCAAGGTTAAGTACAAGGAAACAGATCCAGATTTAGAAATGGTGCCAAGGGCTGTGTCTCATTTCTCTTTCCTCGCTTCCTTCTCCTCGATTCTTCAGGAAATGGGTGAGGAAGTCCCGTCCACAGAGAGAGGATCTAAACTCCTCATTGGCCACGTTTACATGATGTTTTTTAAGTCTGAATTAAATAGTTTGGAATTAAAATGTTCCCCTTGGAGTTTACATAGAAATAATAATTCTGAATTGAAGTTTCCGTGGAAAACACGTGAAATCACCTTTATTTAATTGGGTTCAGTGTCTGGTGGTGGGGAAGGTTCTGATTGGACAGCGACACAAACGTATTTCCGTCTTTGGGAAGAAAACACACACTTCAGCTGCTCCCGGCTTTTCTGTCATCTCGGTTTGTCGTTACGCCACCGACACAAACACCATCAAAACTTTTTCCACAGTCGTTCCGATGATAATGAAGCAACAGCTGGAGAATTCTCTCCTCACGCTTTACGTCTGTAAGCTGAGGAGGAGAAGGGAAGAGTGTCGGAGAAGGAGGAAGAAGACAAACTGAGTCTGAGGCTGCCACACCTCAGCCCACTCCCACATCCCGCTCACAAATCCAAAGAGACGTGGAGGAAAGTCCGAAGAGACGACTGGAGGAGCCGGATCGAAGGACGACCCAATGAGCATGAACCACCGGGATTATTTTGAAGAAGAAGAAACGTTTACATGATCCAGGAAGAAATTATCTCGGCTTTAAAATCGGAATAAACCCCCACTTACTTCAGGATTAAGTTTATGTAAACTCATGTAAACGTGGCAAATGAGACCGATAAACTTTTATTATTTTCTCTGGTGAAGCATCCTTCAGGTTCACTCCTTCACTTCTTTGGGCAACACTTAATATGACACATTTGATTGACAGTGGAAAAATGGAGGATCGAGGAGAAGGAAACAAGGAAAGAGAAAGGAGACGTGGCCCCGGTGATCCGAAGAGGGACCAGAGACAGAGCTGGAGCACACAGAGGCTTAGCGACAGTGAAGCTCAGGTGAATTAGTGCCACTCTACTGTCAGCTAACAGGCAGCAGCAGGTTAGAGCGCCCCCCCCGTGTGAAGGGAAGGAACTACAGACCACGGAGAACACAACTCACCACTAGAGGGCGAAGAATCATTATAAGAGGTCTCATTGAACTCCTCGGCTGAAAACACATGCACAAGTATTCACAGGCTCCTGGGGACTGAGCGGGAGCTTTGGATTCATTTGTGGAAACATATTTGAGACTACGGCGGTGTCCGAATGTCTCCCCCAGGCCCTAGCCCCTCATTCACTACATATTACTACAACCAGGTCACATGAATTTGGTGTCTGGGTGGAAAAAAAGTCAGTTAAACGCAAATTCGACAGTGTTTATGGACTAATAATAATTGTTTTTGTTTAGCTTGATCTCACATAAACTGATTAAATTATTTGATTTTGGTCTGAAGTGTGGAAATTATCGATTTTATTAACAGTTCAAGAGAGTTTTATTCAGAATCAGGCTCCACATAAAACATAAACCAGCGTTTTTATCTGCTTCATTCACTCGGTTTGGGTCCAGTTAAACACCTGTCGCTGTAAAATGTTTTTCTGAATCTTGCAATACATTGTGGTCTATACTGACCCCTAGTGACCACAGATGCTCATAACTTTTCAAGGTGCTTTGTGGGAAATTTTGAGTGCATGACTTTTTTATCAACTGGACATCCGGACACCCTTAATAATGCTGTGACCTCTAAACAGTGCCTTTAATAAAGAATAGTGTGGACATTCGGACACAGCCTATCGCCAAGAGTATTTTTTGTAATATTGTACTAAATTATTTTGCGACATTGCTAGAATTTTGATGTTTCTTCAGAAAAAGAAACTTGTTTATGTAACGCACTTGACATATTCAGTTTTAATGGTTATATGTGGTTTATTTTTTTCATATTGACTTTGCACAGGTCGTGTTTTAAAAAAGAAATACTGTTTCTAAAATGTGTTTGGCTCCTAAAAACTATGATCATGTGAAATATATCAATTATCTCATGTATCGCTGTATCGTGAGACATTTTTCGAGTATAAACCTTTTCACAACAGTCAGAAGTGTCCTGCTGTAGGTTTGTGGAGCTTCCGGTTAATGGTTTTCTATGTCAAAATGTGTGTGTAAATGTGTGTGTAAATGTGTGTGTAAATGTGTCGTATTCTCCAGCAGCTTCATAAATTTGCCCCATCACCAAATCTTCAACCAACAAGGTTCACAAAGGAGAAACATTCTTCATGAAGAATTTATCCACAACGATCAAGGGAAGAAAGACGAAAGCTTAAAGGAAACAAACACGAGCATCAGTGAACGACTGAGCAACACTAACGCTGTGATCCTAGAGACGTGTCATATTCCAACTGCACAAATATGTCTCTGCTGATATCCATTAGGGATGGGCATTCGATTAAGTTCTTAATCGATCGTCAGGAAAATTAACGATCGATTTTCAATTAATCATTAACATTTCATATTAAAGTTATCATCACTATTATTACTATCACTAATCTGCATAAATAAACTCAACTTTACAACATATAAACCATAATCACTACAGAGCCACATCAGCCCGTGTGAGATTAGAATGTGTTTAATGCAGCTTTGGCACATTTGTTTACGTCTTACAGAAACAAAACTTAAAACCACATGGCAAAAAAAAAGTGTCTCTTTCCTTGTGCGCTGATGTGGTCAGCTTCTGTTGGACTAAAGAACACGATTCGGTGGAATCTGAGTGTTCTTTGTGTGTGACATGTTAGTGCTGTATGAACCATCTGCACTCTGAGGACCTCAGGCCCACAGAGTCAGGACTAAACTCGGGGAGTCAGCATTTCAGACTCATGCAGCTAAAACCTAGAACAGTCTGAACATGTGAGACAGACTCTACTCTGACTCTGTTTAAATCCAGGCTAAAAACTGTTCTGTTTAGCTGTGCATACGACTGAAAAGTTTTCATTTTCCATTCCGCCCTCTACTCTACTCTCTAATTCTTTCTAATTTAATGTTGCATCTCTATTTTAAAATTTTATGATGATTATTTATGTTTTAATTTGTTTGTATTGTGATTTTAATATATTTCTTATTCTGTAAATCACGAATTGTGCTATACAAATAAATGTGCCTTGCCTTCTTTCTGTGACAGAGGATGTGATGAGGCTGGTGAGTCTGTTCTGTGCGTATGTCACGTTGGAGATACTGTGTATACATGCAAAACCGGGATACTCAAAAAAAAAAAAAAAAAAAAAAAAAAAAAAAAAAACGGGATACTGATGTGCAGGTAAACGCACTCTGAGGAATATAGTGATCTCCAAGGAGCCAGAGCCGAGATGTGGGACTGTCCAGTGTTTGTGCTCAGACGCAGCCTCGACTCCTTAAGCTACGTTACGCACAGACACCTACAATCAGTTTGTCGATTAAAATGGACCTGATCAATGAAATTCTTAATGATCAATTATGGATTAGTCGACTAATCCTGTCCATCCCTAATATCCGCATCATGAAATTGATTTTAATTTTGATTGTAGAGTCAATCTGAGTGAACAAGTTCCTTCTGTTTTATTCATGACCGTAATGTTAGTTTTGGAAGAATGTTTCTCCTTTGTGACATTGTTGGTTGAAGATTTGGTGTTAGGGCAGATTTATGAAGCTGCTGGAGAATACGGCACATTTACACACACAATTACCACAGAAAACCATTAACCAGAAATTCTGCAAACCTACAGCGCGAAACATCTCTGTGAAAAACGTCTATTGGATGAAATCGTGAGGGACCCAGCGAATCCCAGTCCTAGTGTAGAAATAAGACAAAAGACTGCGCCCACTGGCCTTAGATATACAACTATACTCTATACCAGGCATGTCCAAACTATGGCCCGGGGGCCAAACGTGGCCCTCAGACCAATTGTTTTTGGCCCTCAGGCTTCCAGGTGAATTGGCCCATATTACCATAAGAAGTACTTTTTACTGCATGTTTTTGAAATCTACCTTGATCAAGTAAATGTAGTGTGTCCTTCTGAGGGTCTCAGCCTGAACAAAGGTCTGGAGGGTCATTCAAACCTGTTATAAATGCACAGATTTGAATTACTCACGGTTTTGATCATCAGTCTATGACCCCGATCGGCCCTCACGCTGGTTTGTGTTTTAATATGTGGCCCTAGATGAAAAAAGTTTGGGCACCCCTGCTCTATACACTCCAGTCAGTCGATATGTTGCACTTCTAAAAGAATGTGTAGTACTCACTGGTCTGGACTTTGAGGTAGTAGGGGTTCTTCTGTTGGATGGTGAAGAGGAAGCGAGCGTTACAGCTGTAGTCCGTCTGCGCGTCTCTGCTCATCACGTGGGAGAAATACAGGTCTCCGTTCAGCCCCATGGACACGCGCTGGTCCTGCACGATGGACGTCATCGCTGTGGACGGTTCAGACGAGACACGCGCAAATTACATTCTGTTTATTCAACTGGACATAGCCTCAACCCAAACAGGAAGTGAGCACGAGGTGACTAACTTCAACTCACTTGAAAAACATTGAAAAAGGTCCTATATGACTCAAAATTAACTCTTGTGAGCTTTAAGTCGTGTTCTAATGTTGTTCTCTCCCCAAAAACACACCTGGAGTTGTGGTTTGTTCATTCACATGTGTGAGTAACGCATTATTATTAGTCTGAATGCTCCGTTCCACCTTGTGATGTCATGAAGCGGTAGTTTTCAAGTGAACCGTTCCTTTTTACCTTTAGTTCAGTCGAGATCGGCAATTCCAGGGTTGAAATGATCCAAATGTTTCTAGTGAAGGGGCGTGGAGTTTAAAAACACAGTGGAGCACATCCTGTATTACCACATGACATCACAAAGTGGAACACAGTGTTTGTTTTCTGTTTGAGAGAAAAACTCAGGCTAAATATGCAGGTGTTTTTGTGTGAATGAAACAAAACACAACTCCAGGTCTGTTTGTGATGAGGACACTGCATTAGAACAGAGAAAATAATGTAATATGAGTCTTAAAGAGGAATTAAACCCCCTCCTTAAGCTTCACTCTGAGCAAAATCTGAAAAATCCTCCAGAGTGGATGGTGCCCAGAGGTGCCAGGTTGGGGCAGGGCTGGCAGGGTCTGCTCACGTACCCCCCATAGACGCCAGTGTCTGCACTCATCACCTAATAACCTGTGTCTGACTCACTGGGGCCATCAGTCCAACACAGAAACTCAAATGTTCTGGTGAGCCTAAAGAGGCCGATACAGACACAACTTTGACCCAAAAGTCCCATTTTTAACGAATATGCACTAAAACACCAACATAAGGCCAGTGAGAGGGGTACACTTCTATTTTAGAGCCATTTACACAGAGAATCAGTAGAAAAATGTGATTTGGGCCCTTTAAGAACACTGGAAGAACTGAAGGATGAGTGAACAAATGTGTCCACTGCAGCTGAACCTGGACGACTGAGGCATTACACATGATCAGAGCGTTCATGGAGCCCGTAAACACAGACTCTCAGACAGATGTGTGCGGCCGGGGCCCTCACATTAACACTACGTGACATCTGGCATATGGTCGTCATAGCGATGCCCCAGAGCCAATCAGAGGCGAGACTCGTCCCATTAACATGTCACTCAGACTTAAGAACGAAAGAACAGCCATGTGCACTGACACTGGCTGCATCACTACTATTACTACTACTACTAGTACTACAACTACTATTACTACTACTACTACAACTACTATTACTACTACTACTAGTACTACAACTACTGCTACTACTACTACTACTACTACTACAAGTACTACTACTACTACTACTTACTACTAGTACTACAACTACTGCTACTACTACTACTACTGCTACTACAACTACTACTGCTACTACAACTACTACTACTACTACTAGTACTACTACTATTACTAGTACTACTACTACTGCTACTACTACTACTACTACAACTACTGCTACTGCTACTACTACTAATAATACTACAACTCCACAAATATTGTAATAGTACATAATGTTTGAGTGCTGTAGTCGTACTCACTGCTGCTCATCCAGAAGGTGTGGGGCGGGGGCAGACCGGGGGGTGGGTTACAGGGCAGGACCAGAGGGGCCCCTTCAGACACCTGGACCTGCTTCAGCTGCTCCTTTGGCCACAGCGGGGCCTCTGTCAGAGAACACGAGTTAGGGTCACAGTTTTATATATTTTTATCACCCATTCACACACACATACGCCAGAGAGCGGGATTCGAACTGGCAACAGAGCACTTTGTCTGTTTCGTGCTCATTTCGTGCATACAGAGATCACCACTTTAAATTTGGAGGTTTCTCTTAAGCAAAGTCCATAAATTACTCAAAAACAACGCGGAAAGAAAAGAAAGAGAAAGAAAAGGTGCAATTACAACAACAAACACTGGGATGCAGATTCGCACCGGACAAGTATTAATACTGGACGTCTGTGTTTGGCGAAATATAGTAGGTCATTTTCGGAAGAATTTTACTTTACAAATTACAGACATGGAGCATTCGCACAGGATTAAGATCTGAGAATAGGGCTTAAGAAACCCTACTCGCACGGGATTAGTGTTACCTGTGAACTTTTGGTGATTTGTAATAATTGCGGAGGACGCCTGAGATCTTAATCCCGTGCGAATCCTCCATGTCTGTAATTTGTAAAGTAAAAATTCCTCCGACGTCCGGTGATATTCTTTTTCTTTTCTTTCCGCATTCTTTTCTCTTTCAATCTCGGTGTCAATGTCAGTAAAATAGAGGAATTCATGGACTTTGTTTATCCCGTGCGAATGCGCTGAGAGTAACACAGGGTTGGGGCGGTAATTTGCAAATTACCAGACATCCCCGGGTTGCACTTATCCAAATAAGGCTTTAGACTCAATATAATGATCATAAAATACCTCGTTTCTTAGCCAATATTCTGTGATTTTCCACATTAAATGGTCAAACTTTCTTTTCTATTCCCATGTGGCCTGATATCTGTGTAGTCCCTCACTGGTCCAGGTAGGTTCCATAGTGGTCCAGGGTCTAAATCGGGTCTAAACCAGGTCTAAACCAGGTCCATGGGCGTATACTAGTCTCTGTGCTCTCATACTTTTTCTGATGCAGTTCCAGATCGTTCTAAACGCATTCAGAAAAGGCTCACGTATGCCCTGTGTTGATCTACTGTCAATACAGATTTGAGTTTCTAGAGATGATCTGTGCGCGTTCTTACTGGAAACACGGAGCAGGATTTTGTGGGACAGCGCCACCCCCAGCTCGTTGCTGGCGAAACACTGGTACTCCCCCTCGTAGTCCTCTGGCCGGTCCCCGCTCCTGAAGGCGATCTCCAGCGTCCCCGAGCGCTTCCTCACGCTCACTCTGGGGTCCTTCGCCGTGTTGAAGTACTTCCCGTTCTTCCGCCACATGAACCTGCGGAACATCACGAACACAGCTGGTGAAGGGCCAAGCGGACCCAAAACACCCATTTGTGACGTCATGTGGTGAGGCAGGAAGTGCTCCACTGTGTTTTTAAACCCCACACACCTTCACTAGAATCATTTGGATGATTTCAGCCCAAGAATTGCCCAAACTCTACTGAAGGGTAAAGGCTGCTGGTAACTTGAAAACTAATAATAAAGCGTTACTCAAACATGTGTGAATGAAACAAAACACAACTCCAGGTCTGTTTTTGAGAAGGGAACAACATTAGAACATGACTCAAAGCTCACAAGAGCCCATTCGATGTGTGTTTTGACTTGTTTTTGGGAGTTAAAACTTCAATAAAACAGACTTAGAATTAAAGATAAACAAATCCCACAGTATGATCTGTCTAAAATCTTGCTAAATACACAATTGTACAGTTTGTTGTAGGTCGGAGGGTCCAATACTTGTGTCTATATGGGAGAAAAATGGATTTTGAGAAAACGTTTTTTTAAATTACAATGTCCCACTTAAATTTATCTCGCCAAGATTTTAAAGCTTATTTCAGGTTATTCATCTTGTTTTCAGATTTATTATCGACTTTCTCGTTCTGGGACTGCTTCATTCTAGTCTGGAGGTCATTTATTTTAAGACAACTTGTCAAGTAAAATGAGCTGTCCATGCACCAAGATAATTTCACTAGTTTTATGTCATTTTCTGATAGATTTAAGGGTTTAGATCTTACATTTTGGTCAAGCTTTTTCATGGTTTATGGAGGCAGGTGGACTACATGTAATAACACTTGTTTCCTGTATGAAGGCCTCTCCTCACAGTGGGTTATGTCATGTTTGCTTCCAGGCTCGGGCCCCTCTGCATGTGACCGAGACAATGGCCCTCTGTGGCGCTGGGACAGGTCACATCGGAGGCTGCGTGTTTGATGAGCGTTCACAGTCCAGCGGAGACATTGTGCGGCAGGGACAGTGTGGCAGGGACAGTGTGGCAGGGACAGTGTGTGGTCGGACACTGGACATGGGGCTCTTTGTCCTCTGGAATCTCGGTGCCCACACAGGGGTGACGCAAGAGTCTGGACATCAGCCACTCTACAGGCTGGTCCTACATGACACAAACTGTGAGCTTTAAGTCATGTTCTAATGTCGTTCCCTCCTCAAAAACACCTGGAGTTGTGTTTGTTTCATTCACACGTTTGAGTAACTCTTACACGTACATCTCCAAAGCTCTAAATGCTCTGTTCCACCTTGTGATGTCATGAAGCCATAGTTTTCAGTTGAACAGCTCCTTTTATCTTTAGTTCAGTAGAAATCGGCAATTCCAGATCTGAATTCATCCAAATGATTCTAGTGAAGCTGTGTGGAGCTTAAAATTTATCATTTAGTCTTCTGATAAGTTATGTAATTCGGTTCTTTTTTTCCGACCAAGAGTTTGTTTTCATCCCTGACAGTTTGGTCTGCTCCCTGCGCTCTTCCTTAGAGTCACGTGATGTTGCTGTGACGTGTCCACTCAGCCGATTTATACAGATTTTTGCGCTGTCTTCCTGCAGGTGAAGGTAGGACGACAGCGCCATCTGCAGTCTTCATTCTTCAGGACGGTATCTCAGGTGTATGAGAGTAAAAAAGCCCCTTCATCCTGGTTTATCGTCCCGTGGGCACGTTTCCGTATTTCCGTATTCTGTATTTTTGCCTCTTTAATCCAGAGCCGATGTTTGTTTTCCTCTGTCCCAGTGATGTTTGCTCCATCCATAATGTGGTTCTCTCTTTTACAGTGGTCAAAAATGGCCGATTTGAGTTGTTCCTGCTCTGCTTTGTGTTTTGTTGCTCATGTCTACACCTTTGCAGTCTCATTCTCTTATTCTGTCCTGTGTTCCTTTTTATGCTCCGGTTCTATTTTATCTGGATAAAAAATTGGCCTCATCCTGCCTCCACTGGTAGGAAGACAGCGCCAAAACCTGTACAAATTAGCTGAGCGGACCCGTCACAGCAACATCACGTGACTCTGAGGAAGAGTGCAGGGAGCAGTCCAAACGGTCAGCTATATAAAGAAACTCTGAAGAACCGAATAACATAGAGCGCTTCCTGTATTACCACATGACATCACAAGGTGGAACAGTGTCGAGAGAAGCCTGAGCGATGAACTCAGCGTAAATATGCGTGTTTTGTGTGTTAAACGTGTGTGAATGAAACTAAATTCCCAGCCTTCCTCATTTTCTTTTCACGTTTTCTTGTAAAGGTTTCTTCTTTTTCTTTGTGTGCTGACACCGTCTCCGTCTGTTTTCATCGGGAGGTTCAGTCTGAGCAGTGAATGAAGCATCAAACGCCTCGGATCAATAACAGCTTCATCCACCCCACACCTGCATCTGTCTCCTGTGTGTGTCTGGTGTCTGTGGGAGCCTCATTTCTCCAGGTGTGAGTGTGTTCACGCCCCACAGCTGCTGTACGAGTCTGTGTGAATGAAACCGTCACATGATCCTGCTCCTCACTCTTTCTCCCGTGGTGATGTGTGAAAATGGCTTAATTGCGATTCACATTTTAATAATAAGGACTGACAAAAAGAGTGAAACCTGAACTGACAAACCAACACAAGGACCACGTTTCAGAACATGTTTGTACAGAGCTAAACTACTGGGCTGGCAGTTTTTATGCAGAATAAAACAGGAGAAAGTGTCGTTTGTGAAGGAAATTATGGGACTTTAAAAACTGGAAAAAACATCTAGAGCATTAAAGACTCTAATATCCGAACACAGGAGCAAAAGCAGAAATTTAAACCTAAGAAACCAATTTTATAGCTGCCAATTTTAAAGATCTCCTCTGGGCAAGATGTTTAAATTTCTACCAGGTTATTCTTCTTGTTTTCAGATTTATTATCTAGTTCTGAGACGCTTCATTCTATCTAGAGGTTGTTTTTAGAGAACTTGTCAAGAGAAATGATCTTGCTGCATGGACAGATCATTTCACTACTTTTAAGTTGTTTTCTGATAGATTTAAGTGTTGAAATCTTAAATTTTGGCCAGGCTTTTTTGCAGCGATACAAGAACCACATTTGAGAACATGTTTGTACAGATCTAAACTACAGGGTTTGCAGCTTTTATGCAGAATTTGTTGGAGATTTTGTTGTTTGTGAAGGAAATTATGGGGCTTTAAATATTTCAGGCCTCGTGATTTGTTCATTGCGTCGACTCAAATTGCGATTTCGATTCAAATAAGATAAGATATCCTTTATTTGTCCCACAATGGGGAAATTTCAGTATTGCAACGCACAGTTAAGAGAATATCAAGAAAACAGTAGCAGCAATAGAAGTACAGAATTACTTAAAAATAGACAAACTCTATAAAGATCTATAAAGATAAGGATTATAAAATTATATATACAATAAACTGCTATCTTAGTGATCACAGTGCAGTTTCAGACTGAATACAGTGGCTACAAAGTCATCAGGAAGTCCAGCTCTGTCCTGGGCTGTGCCTTGGACTCAGTGCAGGAGGTGGGGGACAGAAGGGTCCTGGCCAGATTCACTTCTATGCTGGACCTGGAGTCTCACCCTCTTCAGGGCCCCGTCTGCTCTGGACCTGGAGTCTCACCCTCTTCAGGGCCCCGTCTGCTCTGGACCTGGAGTCTCACCCTCTTCAGGGCCCCGTCTGCTCTGGACCTGGAGTCTCACCCTCTTCAGGGCCCCGTCTGCTCTGGACCTGGAGTCTCACCCTCTTCAGGGCCCCGTCTGCTCTGGACCTGGAGTCTCGCCCTCTTCAGGGCCCCGTCTGCTCTGGACCTGGAGTCTCACCCTCTTCAGGGCCCCGTCTGCTCTGGACCTGGAGTCTCACCCTCTTCAGGGCCCCGTCTGCTCTGGAGAGCAGCTTCAGTGACAGACTGATCCACCCTCGCTGTGTGAAGGAGAGGTTCTGCAGGTCTTTCCTTCCTGCTGCTGTCAGACTTTACAATGAACACTGCTAACTCTGCTGCCTGTGCAATACTGGGACCCTGTGCAATAATGTGAAATGTAAGATAGAATTTATTGTATATATAGTTTTTAGATTGCAATTTATTGTATATATAGTTTTAAGATAGCAATTTATATTATACATAGTTTTATAATCCTTATCTTTATAGATCTTTATAGTGTTTGTCTGTTTTTAACTTAACTGTACTTCTATTGCTGCTACTGTTTCTTGCTGTTCTCTTAACTGTGCGTTGCAACACTGAAATTTCCCCATTGTAGGACAAATAAAGGATATCTTATCTTATCTTACAGTTTGTACAGTGCTATAAAAAACATATCTTTAAAGTGGCTACAGTATCTTACAGTAAATAAATACATTTGTCATGGATAAAGTGACTGCTGGTGATAAATGTGATAAATCTGGACCATAGACTGAACCACGAGGCTTTTCCTTTTTCTTTCTTTTTTCTTTTTCCAGCACTGTGAGTGTGGTGGTGTCACTGTTGGAGCAGCTGCAGCTGACAGGCAGACTGACCTCTCAATCCCAGAACGCACCAGGACAAAGGAGTGTGTGAAATGCCCGGGGGGAATACACAATCTACGACATTAGCATCAGCGAGTCCATGAAAACAGGAGAAAATCCTGCAAGTATTTGAATCCAGTTTGCAGCAGAACAGTCGGTGTCGGCTCTGTACAGGCAGCAGTAATCTGACTATGGAGGTGCTGTTAAGCTCTTCTCATCATAAATCCTGTTAAAATTTGAGTAAATCAATAAAATTCAGATTTCAGAGCTGCCAAAAACGACTTCAAATTCAAACTTGCAGCCCTCAGAAAGCAGAGCAAGGCATTTGTTTTGCAATTTAAATATGGGTGTTTTAATTAATCTGTACATGCACTGCAAATTCCTCTGATCTGGCCAAGATTTTAAAACTTATATCAGGTTATTCATCTTGTTTTCAGATTTATTATTTACTTAGTAGATCTGAGGCTGCTTCATTCTAGTCTAGAGGTTGTTTATTTTAAGAGAGCTTGTCCAGTAAAATGCTGCATGGACAGATCATTTCAGTACTTTTAAGTCATTTTCTGATAGATTTAAGTGTTTATATTAGTGCTGTCAATTATCAACTGATTAAAATGAATCGTGATTAATCTTTACTATTAATAAATGTTAATTAATGGCAAATGAATCGCACATTTTTGTCCCTTGAATCATCATTTTAATACTCTTATAAGCACAGAAAAGTAGATAGGAATGGTTTGTGCAAATGTTTTTTTTGTTTGTTTGTTTTTTGCAAGTTCACAACCGTGTTTGTCTGCCTCATCTGTCCCAACCATAAAAATCATAAAAAAGGTTTTATTATAGATCCAAGGTTCCCCAACGCTGCTGCACTGTGGGCGCTGACGTCATCACACGGAGCTATATGTTTACATGGAGCAGCAGCTCGTGGATCTGCGGGAGTGTTGCTTTAGAGGAGAAAATAAGTCCAGCGACAGAAATATCTATTAAAACAGTCACAGACAGATGTGAGTCCTGCTGTGAATACGCTCCTCCCTGAGTATGGAGATTAAAAACAGCTCAGAGCAGTGAGGACAGGCGGAGAAAACTTCTGCCTCCTATCAAAGGTCATAGATATAATCGAAGGTAAATGCGTATTCACCATATGCTTTGAAGTGGACTTTATTTTGTGTTTTCCTCGTATGAATAACATCAGCGCACACACAGGTCTTCTCAGTTTCGTAATGCCGTTAAAATTGTTTTGCGTTAACTTGTTAATAAAATTATATTTTTGACAGCACTAGTTTGTATCTTAAATTTTAGCCAAGGTTTTTAAAAAGTACTTAAAATAAAAACAACAACTTTTTGTGCTTAAAAATAAGAAACAAAATTGAATGTTGCTTGAATGAAGAAAACACATTTGTTCCATTCCGTAATTTTACTTGTCAAGTTGAATTTAAAATTAAGTAAAATGTTTTTCATAATTTAGGTAATTTTAACTTACCTAAATATTGCTTTTTCCATTGTGTAATATTTTGACTCATATAGTTAGCAACCTGTGTGTTATCAGATTTTATTTCACTGCGAAGCGACTGAATTTGTTGTTTATTCTTTCCCCTGTAGTTTTCATGGTGCTTATGAAAACCAAAAATAAGATTTTCATCAAATAAATGGCTTCAATCTGTAAAATATTTGTCAGAACTCGCTGCCTCTTCATTCGTTCTGAGGGACCCGCTGACAGACGTATGCAGGCCCGGGGCCAGAAGCCTCACATGGGCCCCCTCTAATATAAATGAATAGGAAGAGGATCCGGGACAACAGACCCCTTTGTCCCCCCGTCCACTGCCCGGGGCATAGGGACTAGGGGTGTGCAAAAATATCAAAATCGATATGTCGTGGTACTAAATTTGGTCGTACAATAGGCTTTATCCACGCTTATGCCACAATCCAGGAAGATGTTTGGAAACCTGCGATGAAACTTCCGGTGTAGTTCCCGACACTGGAGCGACTGTGATCAAACCCACTGAAGTAAATGTGACGGTAAAATGAAGCCTGCAGCCGTATGTGCTGTTTGGAATCATCCTCGTCCCTTCTAATCACACGGACCCAGTGTGAGAGACAGTTGTGCCTCAATGATGAAAACTGAGGTATGGTTGGAATTGTTGATGAGCCGAACATAACAGAACACTACAACGACGATGAAGATGAAGAAAACTGGGACATTTTCTCATTTTTCCTACATTTTGTCAGACTTACAACCGCGAAAAGAGCCCAAAGGAAGTTGTCATCGCAAACGTCTTCCTGGTTTGGGACGTAAGCCTGAATAGAGTCTATATTCTTACCATGAGCTGCTTTATCAATATATATCAGCAAGAGTATTTTTTGGTTTCTTTCAGCAATTTTTTTGTGACTGCACTACAATTTTGATGCTTATTTAGTCAAAAGAAACTTAATTATAGAACACACATGACGTATTCACTGTTGTGATTTGAATTAAACGGACAAATAGTGGTTTAACAAAGACATATTGTTGCTAAAATGTATTTGATTCATAAAAACAGCGACACACCACAGAGTATCATGTGTGTCATGTCGTTCTGCTGCACGACTTTCAACTTTCAAGCGCATTACCCTGATTTTAATGTTGCTGCACTCGCTTCTGGTTCATTTTAGAATTGATTTGAAGATTTTATCGTTTGTTTTTAAAGCTTTGAATGAACCGGTCTGACATTACATCTCAGATCTCATCCAAATTTATACTCCCCACATGTGGTTTGAGGGTTTTAATTATTTTTATGTTTTTTTATCTCCCATAAAATACCAAATAAGAGCAGAGTTTCAATTTACCGCCGGGTCCACTTTAGGTGTATATTTTGATAAATAAGCGTTGGTCCCAAATAAACGGTGAGTCTAATGTTGGTGCTGAAGACAGAAGTCGAGCTGCACCAACAGGAGCAGGACTGGTGCTCGCGTCGGCTCTACACAAACCAAACTTAAAACCGCACAGCTCATTTGCATAAACTATAAGCGCTGAAAAAAGAGCTGCTCCTCCTGATGCGGTGGATGAACGTTCTCACTCTGCTGCTCCACGCTCGATGCGTCTGTCGTTTATTTTAAATGCAGACTTTTTTTGCCAAGTTGGGAGGGTTTGAATGACTCTGTAATTCAGGAGTCTCTTTCAAATGTGGGAATCTCTCCTGAAACGCTCCAGAGAGAATTTCTAACATACTAACAACATCTAACAACATTTCAAATTAACTCACCTATGTCTATATAGAAAGTCGCATAAATTATCGTCATACCGGTTAAAACAATCTGAGTTCCAGATTTTCCCAGTTTTGTGGAGCAAGATTTTGAAGAAGGAATAAATCGCCCCAAATTGCCGCCTGGTCTCAAATAAAAGCCTGGTCTGTTAAGTGATTGAAACAAATTTGGTATTTTAAAGTATTTTATTATTTGTTGGGATTCTTACGCTTATTTAATTTGACTAGTTTTATTGTCTTAAAGTAGATTTAAATAGAGCTTTATTTTATATTTCTACTGGATGTTTTATTTGTATCTGTGCCGCACTTTGGAAACGGTTTTGTTTATGAAATGTCCTACAGAAATAAAGTGGATTGGACTGTGTAATATCGTATCGTGAGCCATGGATGGAGTATCGTATTGAATGGTGAGGGGCCGTGTGACTCCCAGCCCCAGTATGGAAGAGCTGGAGGGTGTCTTACGTGGGCGGGGGGTTCCCTTTGGCCTCACACTCGATGATGATGTTGTCTCGGGGGTCCACGATGTAATCCTTCACCGACTGCTTTAAGATGGTGGGAGGCTGCTTCACTGTGGGCACGACCGGGGCCAAAAATACACAAAGAAATGCAAATTAGACGAGATTCAGACAAGTGGAACAATGGGGGGGAAGACATAATAATAGGTGTGTTCTCAATATCACAACAAGATTATTACAGGCAATATTAATATCATAATGTAGATCATATAATATTCTGGACAAATACAATCCACTGGCTTATTTTTTCACTTTATCTCCAGATTATAGCACACATTTTACTATAAAGGATACTTATTGAGAAGCTCAGGCTTGAAAATCATCTATTCTCCAGCCTTCACACACTTCTACCAAGGAAATTCATAATCATTGTTTGTTTTGAATAATTAAAACCATCAGCATTTAGATTAGACTAAATTAGATCAGATTTCAATGTTTTTCATTAAGAAAATGACCGATTGGAATAACAAAATCGTCCATGCTGACAAATAATCACCAAAAATGTTGATATTTGGTGCGTGCTGCTTTGTTTTTATGTCGTTTTGCAAAGTCTCTTTTGTACTTGAGTTCCAGATAGTTTCAGCTGTTCCCAGAGGCTTTGGATGAGACTTTGGGGTCATTTTTGGAAAACATTAAACTTGAAAATGTACGGACAGCAACACTAGTTCTATTTTAGCATTAAAGATATGGCTTTGATAAAAAGATCTTGCAAATACTGGAGGATTAACCATTTTAGAAACATAAAAAGATACAACTACTGAATATCGTGCATTATTGTAAATTACAGAAGTAGGATTAAAATAAGATGCTTTTTCCTACTCCTATTTTGAACATTGAATTCTGTTCTCTTTATTATTGTTAAATTATGGCAGCAGTGGGAAACACCTCAGATCGGGTGGTGGTGAATACATTTGTTAAGCTCTGTATGTAATAAATTTGAACAAAGAAAAAAAGTTTTTCTTAGTTATTACATTGTACTTTGTCCTGAAGTCTCCAGAAGCTAAATTCACAAATGTTGAAATGTTGAATAAATCCTACAATAACTCACTATTAGAAAACAATTTTGCATTATAACAGTATTAATTTCCGCTGTCCCACATATATGTTAAATAAAATTGGCCTATAGAATGTAGTGAAGTCATCTGAACCCAACACTAACAGAAGGACTAAAGGAAACGGTGCGACAGACTCTCTGCTCCTTTGCCCTCCGTCTGAAATCATGTAGATTTTGGTGAACAGGCTCCGGCTCCATGTCCCCGCTCGGCTCTCCTCTCCGCAGCTCACTGACACTAATCTGACCCAGAAAAGCCTGCGGTTACCACGGCAACCCTTACAGCCTATTTAGCGCGTGCTCGGCTGGAATCAAAGGACTCGGAGACGTTCGGCGTAATTGGCCCCGAAGACGACGTTTTACATATGAAAACGGGGCTTTTCTACGAGGACGGATGTGAGAAGCACGACAATGATCCCATAATCACACAGGCAGCACTAAATGTGAGTTAGTGTGAGTTAAGTGTGAGTTAGCGGTTAGAGGTGGCACTTACGCTCTTGTTCGATCTTTGCTGTTAGTCCAGGAGGCGTCGTATCGGAGACAGAACAGGGAGACAGGTTAGAAAAGGTGCTTTAGTTAAATCTACGTTCAGGGATGGGACAAGATCTCGGGAGACAAAACGAACGCAAGATTTATTTCGTTCTGATACCGTTTTTTTGAGAATCCGATCGATACTTGGCATTATTGTACTCACCGATACTGATACCAGTCTGATATCGCATAGTGACAAGACTTTTAAAATCAAAAACTGGAACACACCCGCATGTTGGTAATAATAAATCTGTGAAACGAGTGCGTACTTAAGACGCATTCATGACGAACTTGAGTCAGTATTGTCATATTTTCTTTGTGTTTTGGCTGTTTTTAAGCAGCTTTTCTGTATTTTACCTAAACGAATGACAATTTATGCCTCTCTTTACTGTTGGCAGGGATCAGATTGGTCAAAAATAGGGACACTGGGACCTTTCTTGTATAAAACTGGGACAAATCAGTGGTTCTGGATAAATCTGCTGGGACAGGGGACACAGGGTCCAAAACTGGGACTGTCCCAGGGAAAAAGGGACGTCTGGTCACCCTACAAGACGTACGCAAAGGCTAATCATTTTTGTCCTGTACAGAAATAAGAAATAAAAGGTTGTCTCTGAAGAAAATCAATAAATGAGAGTTTGAGGACTTAAAGGTCTGTTTGCTACAGATATTCGAGTGAATTCCATTAAGAACAGGTAGAGGGCGCTCTCTGTAATTGCTTCTCGCACGTATGGTCCTCATTCAGAAAATACAGAGTGGTATCGGATCAGTGATTGGTTTGTGTACTCACTTATACCATTACCTAATGTGCGGTATCTGAGCTTTTAACAATACCAGTATCGACATCGGTATCAGAGCAAGATCGCGAACACATGAGAAAAATGATCTTGTGAGATTATTTTATCTTTTGGATTGGACAAAAAGAGCCCAGAGTCCTAAAGGCGATGCCAGAATGGGAACAGAATGAGAAATAAAATAAACACGATATTGCAAAGCCCAAATTGAGAAATGAATCACACTATATTTGAAATGGCGTCGAAATCTCATCGTCGTGGGTTTAATCTCGTGTCTCGTCCTGTGGAAAGTGTCTGGTCCCATCCCTGCGGTTATGTTTGTGGCATTATTCATTATACAGTGGAGGGTTTTTCAGGGAAATGGACTTACCTGTGGGTGGATTCCAAATTAAACAGGAGCAGAAAACAGAAGAGAAGAACATGTCAAAATTAGCATCAACAAAAATGTGCTGATGAATATATTAAGCAGTATTCTAAGCGATTGGGGCTGGTAATTTTATATTTATGTCTGTTTTGTGGTAGTATAAATAGGCCATGCACCATTAATACACTTTTAAGTTTTTATTTTGACCCAGTTTGTCTAGTAAATGTTTTAATTTAACTGAACATATTAAGCGGGAGAAGATGGATGGATGGATGGATGAACATATTGTGCGAAAATGTATTTTATTAGAATCAGAAGTTATCAGATATAGACTCTATTTCCTCCTTTTCTCATATCGTACTTCTGTACTTAATGTTTCTACTGCTTTTTCCTCTAAAAATGCTTCACAAGACTTAATCAAAGAATGAAGATTTCAAAGTGCTTAGAACAGTTATTTTTTCATGTCGTCTGCACTGAAACGGAGCAAAGGATCATGGTCTATGTAGTTCCCTCTGTTTTTTTTAGCTATTTCTGCATCAGAACTGTTCATTTATGCAAAGACACTTCGATATATTGTGATGGTCCACGATATTATTGTGAGACCTTTGGCAATACAATATCACCATATTTACATTATTGTTACATCCATAGTGAGTAGTTCCTTGTTCTAAAGCTCTTTGAGATTTGATGGTGGAAAAGTGCTGTATAAAAATTATTTTTAGGTTTTGTAATTAATTAATCTCAGTTAATTGCATAACAATATTTGTCCCAAGAGCAACATTTTATTTTAGGAAAATGGGCTCATTTTCCTCCTGAAGTCAGTCATGTGTTGGAGTTTGGGCGCTGATGCCTCTTGTTTGTCCTTGGAGCAGAACTGCTCCCGCCAACAGCTCCAGCAGGTTCTGTGCTGCTGTCACGGGTTTTGCATTTAAATGATCTCACAGGGTTGAGGTGCTTCTGTGAGACGCAAACTCTTTTCTGCACAGTTTTAAATGAACAAAACCTTTGTCAATACTTCCATCGGGTTGTTTTTCAAATAGAAATTAACCATCCAGCAGACCCAGAGGCTTTCATGCTCCACTGTTGTAGTCAGAACTGTATGCGTCAGTATAACTGGTGTAAAACAACATGGTGCACTGACAAATGTTCTCCAAAATTTGGCAAACTGTGATAAAATGCGTTCATATTTTTAATGTATTTACAATTTTTTATGTATTTACAATTTGGATGATTTCAGGTCTGAAATGGGCCGTCTTGACTGAACAAAGGGTAAAAGGAGCTGTTTGAGAGAAGAACATAAATGTGCAGGTTTGTGTGTTAAACATGTGTGAATGACACAAAACACAACTCCAGGTCCGTTTGTGACGAGGAAACAACATTAGAACATCAGATAATAGTGTCACACAGGCCCTTTAAGGATTCAAGTCATTTCAGATCCTGATAAATGCTCCTTTGTGATCAGATGGTCCGTCACGTGTGCTCATATTTAATACAGTCCATCCTCCACAGCTCACAAACTGCTAATGACATGGAGGTTCAGATAAAGCCTGCTCCTGGACAATGTGGTGAGTGCCGGGGTCACGGGGTCATCAGCTATTCCCCAAATGCTGCGGCCCTATAGTCCCCTGGATCAATAGAGCGTCGCACCTCCAGAGGCCACAGGTCACGCACATGAACGCCGCGGGAGCCTTTGTCCCCGTACTCCGGGTGTCCTTGAGCGCCGGGGCGATCGGGGCATTTTTTATCGTACAACTGTGAGGCGTTGGCAGCGCGTTCGTCAGTGTGGGAGAAACGGGCGCTTTGTGGAGGCCCCCCGGGACCACGATCGATGGGGAGTTTGACGAGAAGCTCCAAACAAACTCATTCTTCATTATGCACAATGGCCTTGGTCCCAACATGAACTCCAGCTCCACAGAGACACTCAATGAGATCCACCACTCCTCTGATTCTGTTCGTACGTATTGGCGTTTATGTCGCTAAAACGTGTTAGAGTAATAGATGTGCACTGTGTGTGATTAGCCTTTGTGTTAGTTTAGCCGTTTTAATCACAACATGCTGTATTAATATTGTTTCCTCATCATAAACGTGAATTTAAAGGTAAAATATGAGGCAAAATGTGCTCTTTTATGCCGTGTTATAATATTTCCTCAAAAACAGACCTGGAGTTGTGTTTTGTTTCATTCACACATGTTTAACACACAAACTTGCACATTTAAGTTTAAGTTCTTCTCTCAAACAAAAAATATAGTTCCACCTTGTGATGTCATGTGATACTACAGGAAGTGCTCCACTGTGTTTTTAAGCTCCACACACCTCCACTAGAATCATTTCGATCATTTCATCCCTGGAATTGCCAATATAGGAAAGATTTTCAAAATCAGAAACTGGGGCACCACCGGGTTGGTCACGGTTGGTAATAATTAAATTGTGAAACGAATGCATCATTAAGAAAAACTGTTCTGCACTCGGCCCATTCATGGCTTCTTCATGATGACGTGAGTCAGTATAGTCATTTGTGTTTTCTGTGATTTCACCTAAACGAAAAACTAAATTAAAAAAACCTAGACAATTTATGCTTTTTTCTTTTTTACTGTTGGCAGGAATCAGATTGGTCAAAAACAGGGACACCTGGGACTTTTCTGGTATAAAACTGGGACAAATCAGTGGTTTTGGCTAAATCTGCTGGGACAGAGGACACAGGGCTCAAAACTGGGACTGTCCCGGGTAAATAGGGACGTCTGGACACCTCGTGCCAATCTCCACTGAACTAAAGATAAACGGAGCAGTTCACTCGAAAACAATCACAAGGTGGAATAGAGCATTTTGAGGTTCACAGATGTAGACAGATAAATAATAAAGAGTCACTCAAACATTTGTGAATGGCAAAGGAGAAATTCAATTTGTCAACTGGACAAACGTTTTTTGTTTGAATACGTTTGGCAGCTCATCCAAGCTGCTTCTTCAGTTCTGGGTGCAGTGCAGTTCAATACACAAAGCTAACAAATATAATAAAAAGAAAAGAAAGAAAAAAACCGAGCATATTCGACCGAACAACTTTTGTCCAGTTGACCAATTGAATGTCTCCTTTTCCCTGAATTATACCTGGACGAATGAGGGAATTTACACAGAATATGTGAATGAAACAAAACCCAACTCCACACAGCAAAAGCTTGGCCAAAATTTAAAATATAAACACTTAACTCTGTTAGAAAATTACTTAAAAGTAGTGAAATGCAGCAAGATCATTTTACTGGACACATTCTCTTAAAAACAAGTAAGTTGATAATAAAGCTGAAAACAAGATGAATAACCTGATACAAGTTTGAACATCTTGGCCAGATCAGAGACGTTTGCAGTGTTTTTGAGGATGTAACAGTATCTAACATGAGTCCATTTTGTGTAATAGAAGACCTTTAAAGGGGCATTACGGTACTTTTGTCGTGGACAGTGTGTGGGGAGGACACTTACGATCCTCTGGAACTTCGATGGCTGCTGCCTCCGTCCACAGCAGCAGCGACACGACCACAACCAACGCCGTGGCTCCGCCCTGCCCCCACATCCTTCCCTCTGATTGGCCGGTCTCTGTCTTTCTTCCTCCTGATTGGCTGCTGGAGGACCTGGGGACAGACAGATGCAGACAGTGTGTTTGGGTTCACAGCTGGGGCCCAGCAGATTCAAGTCCCCTCTGAGTTTGTTCCATATTTGTTTGCAGGTAAACAAAGGTTAACAACATGAAAGAACAGTTTTAAAGAGGACGTATTTGACTTCTGCAGGGTTTTATCTGTAACACAGGACAGATTTAGATCACCACGGCCATGTTAACATATATTCTTCGAGTTTACCTAGTAATAATAATTGTGAATTGAGGTTTCCATGGAAAACAGGTTAAATGGTCTTTATTTAATAGTTCTCAGTGTCTGGGGGTGGGGAAGGTTCTGATTGGACAGCGACACAAACGTATTTCTGTCTTTGGGAAGAAAACACACATTTCAGCTGCTGCCGGCTTTTCTGTCATCTCGGTTTGTCGTTTTGCCACCGACACAAACACGATCCAAACTTTTTCCGCAGTGATTCCGATGATAATGAAGCAGCAGCTGGAGAATTCTCTCCTCACGCTTTACGTCTGTGAGCTGAGGAGGAGAAGGGAAGAGTGTCGGAGAAGGAGGAAGAAGACAAACTGAATCTGAGGCTGCCACACCTCAGCCCACTCCCACATCCCGCTCACAAATCCAAAGAGACGTGGAGGAAAGTCCAAAGAGACGACTGGAGGAGCCGGATTGACGAACCACCGGGATTATTTTGAAGAAGAAGAAACGTTTACATGATCCAGGAAGAAATTCATTTGGCTTTAAAATCGGAATAAACCCCCACTTACTTCAGGATTAAGTTTAATTCTGAATAATCATTTCCATTAGGGGTTTACATGGTCTTTTTAAAGCAGAATTCATTTTTATTCAGGATTAAATAATTTTTATTTGGAATTAAAGCATGTAAACGTGGCACATGTCGCCTTTTACTTCCCCTTCAGAGCACAAACACAACAAAATCCAAAACTCCTGCACCTCACATCAGGTTTGTCCAGTTGCTGTGCACAGTTCTGTGTCATGTTTTGCATTATCATGTGGGAGTGTAACATACAGCTTATGGACGAAGCATTGCACACAATCTTACTTCTGACTGTAATTAGAGTTTGAATAGGGCCCAGGAGAGATCACTAGATGACTCAGATGTGCATGGATGACTCTAAAAACTCTTCAGGCATGTTTTTGACGAGAGAACATTGTTATAACATCGGAGAAAGCTTTAAAAAGTTGAACTCCCTCTTTAATTAATGAAGCCAGAAAAAACAAACAAATGATTCCCTTTGCTGAATCTGTGAGTGAAAAATAACTTCACGTGACAGATTTCCAGAGTCCCTTATTCAGAACAATCAAGAGAATAACTTCTTAATCCACTGTTTTGGGTCACTGAGCCATAACCGCCTCTGGGCCCTTTAGCCGTTTCCTCCTCCACATCTGTCAGGGCAGTGCTCGCTCTTCTTCTCTGAGGCGGTGTCTGTCCCACGCTGCCCCCTGGCTGTGCGGTGGTCAGGCAGAAGCAGGTCAGAGGAGCTAACTTTAGGCTTTTCACCCGGACCACAGGTGCACATTAGCATCACGGCTGACTCCTGAGGCGGAGGTCCGGGGCATGTGGGTCAGTGTCACATAAGGGAGAACATTTTTGCATAGGACCTTTAATGTGCTTCTTTATGGTCGTCTCTGCTCAGGGGAGAGCTGTGAGCGTCACATAAGACTCACACAGAGGAATCGGCTCTTGATGTCAGCAGCACATTGATGAATACGAGTCCCGGCACTTGTTATGAGATTGATACCTGATGCTGGTATGGGTGAGTCCCTAATTTTAAAGATTTCAAAATAAAGTTGGAGATATAAACATGTTAGTGACAGGTGATTACCAGTGAATGTAGTTTCAAAGTAAAATAAGTATTCATATTTTTCCTTAAGAAATAGGTGAGTTAAAATGTGGTGTGGCTCTGCCCATCAGCAGCTCAGTGTCAGAGGAATCACCTTAGGTTCGCTGCACAGGTCCACCTTCTTCTCCTCAGTGTGGCCTCGGCTCACTGTCACAGACCTGCAACACAAAAACACACTTCATGGTAAAATGATCACATTTTTATACAGCGTTTTTCCACTTTCAAGGCTCAAAGTGATTTACATCAAGGAACCACTCACCCATTCACACACACTTATGCACCAGTGTACGCAAGATGGGTTAAGAGTGGGGGCGAGATGGGTTAAGAGTCTTGCCCAAGGACATGACAACAGCATTTATCTGTAGGAGCTGGAATCGCCCCGCCAGCCTGTGGGTCAGTGGATCTGACAGTTCAACCAATGATGTTTATGTGGATTCGACCTTGAGATCAGTGGCAAACGCTCCACCAGCTACTGCCGCCCATTTATTTTCAGGTTAGTTTCAGTCGTCTAAATGTAAGTGTATTAGACCGTCACAAAGCTCCATCCAACACCGCTCACTTCAGTAAGATCCTGATCCTCTGCCCAGTGAGTCACTGACACTTATAAGCGTCATAAATCACCCCAAAAAATAACTTTAGTGAACATTAATCGCTCCCTCATTAAAACGCCCTCAGTGAAGACAAAGGCACCGCTCCTGTGTGTGGTCGGCCGACTCCTGAAAAGGCGGCATGGCAGCAAGGTGGCAGAGGGGCACTCACGCCTCACAGTGAGAAGGTTCCAGGTTCAAGCCTTTTTGCGTGAAGTTTGTATGTTCTCCCCATGTCAGGGTGGGTTTCCTCCAGACACTCCGGTTAACCCCATCAACCCAAAACATGCACCATAGGTAAAATCCTCCTACTAAGGTAGTTCTGACCAAACGCAGCAACAAGATCATGGAGATGGGCCCCAGGCACCTCATGTGCTGCCCACTGCTCCAGAAAGGATGAGAGAAACGCAGAGGACAAATTCCCTACAGGGATAAGGAAAGTACTACAAAACAAAAACTAAAATCCAGGCCTCTCACTTGGACACATGAAAAATGTTCCACACACAGGCGCATTGAAGCGAGTGCAAAGCGGATACCTTATTATCCCCGCACAGGGATATTAAATCATATACACCTGGTCACAAGAGTGTAGTTTACAGTTTGTGTCCGTTTTTCATAGGCTTTTGTTGAGCTCCTCCTCTGTGACAGACACACTGAGCTCTGTGATTGGATCAAACAAACTGAGCTTAATCAAATAAAGTCAGAAATGTAACACTGGACTCCCTTCAGTTTCAGAGGAGACCTTCAAATCCATTTAAACATAAAGAGGACACCTACACCATTAACACATCACACAGTCCCCCGGGGGTCAGGGGTCGGGAGGAGCCGGGGTAATTGGCCGTGACAATGACATCATTTCCTCATCGTTACCATGGCGGCCGGTCTGGGCTTCACTAATGGCGGTTGTGGAGAGGGTGGAGTGACCGCGGCTCCATCTGTGCATGTTTAAGGGGAGGCTGTGCTCTGTAGTTCACTGTAGGTCTGTGTGACAGACAGGAAGTGTTTCTGAGGACAATTTCACAAGATAAACGCTAACAAAGAAGAGTTTAGCATGGAAACACTCAGGTTCCTCTCAGATCACAATTCTACAGACACATTTTATAACGATTGTCGTCCGTATACAGTATGATCCAGTGGACTGCAGTGGGTGTGTTACATTTATATAAACAGATCTGCCTCTTCTCCACACTCACTTTCATAAATAAAGTCGTTTAAATTCCAGTTATACTTGAACCCTCTACACCAAAGTATGCAAAACATTTCATTAGTTAGGCTTGTTGCTCGGTGCCTGAAGCTGGGCATACACTGTGCGATTTGTGGCCCATTTTTCACGTGTGCGACTGTTTTTGGGATCGAGTTTTGTCTTAATCGTGTGTTGTGCTTCAGGTCATAAACATGGGTTAAAGAGAACCGATTAATACCTCATGACCGGCTCCTGATCGGTAATCGTAGGTTGCAAGAAAATCAAACCTGTTTGAATCCAGTCGCCTTGTGAAGGTTTCACCACTGAAGTCGTTCGTACAGTCTGAGAACATGAATCTGAGCTGTGAACTTTGTGAAATCGAAAATATCACAGAGTGTACGCCCGGACTGTACAAATACGTGGACAGAGTGAGTGTGACGTCCCCCACAGCGTTCGGCTCCAGTCAAATAAAGCTCATTGAGACTATCGGTTATAGGAGTGAATTTGGAGCCAGTTCCATATTAGGAAATGATTTAAAAGCGAAATAAAAACACCAGGATCATGTAGAGCGGGTCAATATGAACATTTTAAGACCAAAGTGACACACACTCACAGCAGCAGTTACAGAGAGAGGGACGTCAATTTTTCAATGGAAAGTCAATTGGAGGCGGAGCTTTCGGGTCAGCTATGTCCGTTTATATATAGAGTCTATGGTTCCAACCCTCATATAAGACCACATGGTGATATTGAAGGAAACTGTCTAAGAGTGTTTGATTTTAATTGCGGTTGTGGTATAAAAATCTCCAGCTTTATGCTTTTTTGTTTTTTATTTTACTTTTTTTTTGTTTTGTGGCAACATTAACGTTTCCTAATTATTTCAACCCACACCAAAGGAAACTGGGCTGCAGGGTCACGTGTATTTGCCTGTCGATACAAACTGGAAACATAAAAATAATATTAATTTAATCTGTTAATCCGTCAGCCCAGTCAAACTTTAATGACGTATTAAAGGGATAGGTAATTGTTGGCGTTTTCATCGAGGAGCGTGCAGATATGTTTTGGTTTTTCATACTGTCGTAGACTAAAGTATATTGGAATCCTATATTTTATGATTGGTCTGCATATGTTGGGCTGTTCATGTGCAAAGACCTGCCCCCACAGCGTTTCTGTTGTCTTCTCTCTCCTTCTTTACTCATGTTTTCAGCCTCCACAGCCTGATTTAAGCTGCTCTGATTATTACCATGACCAATTAGCCCCTCTCTGTCACCACTGCCCCCACAAAGAGAAACCAAAGAGAAGGATAATACGATCTGGCCCCCGCGTAACCGTGGAGAGCTCCATAGACCTGGTGCGTAACTGCAGAGAGGTTACACGGGGGTGGTGACAGTAAAGATCCACATGAACAGGGCATCAGGCTGAGGAGGAGGAGGCTGCACCATGAAACCAGTGACCTACTTCCATCACACACTGTGAGGACGGAGGGGGAGGACTCAGACCAGGCCCCAGGAAATACTCCAACACCAAAACCAAATCAAATACTAGACTAATCAATGGTTCAGAGTTCCTGTTCTACTGTTCTGGGGTAATTTTACACAAGAACAGATCAAAACCCAAATATTCACCCAGGTTATTAAGCACGTGTACTGACATAATGCAGTTTAACTGAAAAGTCCAGTCTGTACATTTCACAAATATGTAGCGCAGAGGTCTCCAGCCTTTTTCCTCTGGTGAGCTCCTTTAACTAAACCAAAATGTCACAGAGCTACTAGTTTTAGTGGTCACAAGTAATTGAGTAAATATGAGAGCCACAGTCTAATGGTACATTCACAGCAAAATCGCCCTGGACGCCCCATTTGGAGCCTTCGCATTTGAATTCAGACGCCCCCGACGTGAGTCTTGGACGACGTGCAAAAACTGGAGTAAAATACTTGACGCGCGTCCAGGGCGTCTGTTGCCCCAGAAACAAGAGCCCTTTTGACCCGGTCTTTCCTTGGTCTTTCCCCGGTCTTTCCCAGGTCTTTCCCCGGAACAATGCCAAATCAGGTTGAGCGAGTGGCTTTACTGTATTTATTACACAAAAACCATCAGCGGAGGCATTCAATTTGGTGGCGGTGTGTCTGGGTCCATGACATAATTCAGTGGCATTCCCAGTTTGGTGAGTTTCACCACTTGCTCCAGGAGCTCCGTCTGGATGACCACAGAGGTACTTCAGTCTGTCCCAGCCCCGATTTGAAGACCTGTTGTCCAAGTAGTCTAGACATGTACAACATACATTGTAATTATTATCATAGTTATTGTTTGTTCTTGCTACTCCAAATAGGCCATTTATTTGTTGTGTTTGTGTGAAACCAGTGTTATAGAATATACAAATAAAATAAGCCTATATTAGTTAGCAAAGCCTTAATAAAGACAAGTTTATACAGAGTTATAAACGCCTCACTACTTCTTTCCTTTACACACCTGTGGAAATGAATATTTCACAGCCATAGTTATATCTGTATTAACAATATTTAGCTTTAGCGTTGTGTATTTTATTGCACATTGATTTAACATAATTTAATTCTTACTCAATAAATAGTCAAAATAATCATCATAATAGTAATAATAATCATAATGTAACCATGAAAGCTCATTGAGGTTAGCAGTTTTAGGAGGGAATTTGGAGCCAGGTCCATATTAGGGATAAGAATTTATTTACAGACAAAATAGTGAAATAAAAGCACCGGGATCATGTAGAGCAGGTGAATACAAACATAGCAGTTTTTTCAGTGTTAAGTCAGAGACAGAAGAGTCAATGGAGCCAGAAGTATAAAACTTCCTATTTGGAACACAGTGACAGCTACATGGATCTGTTCAAATAAGTGGATAGGGTGTTGCTGCTTGTTGCCGTCTCCAGTTGGCGCAGTGGCCACTCACTGAAACTTCAGCAAAAAAATCCCTCAGAAAGGATTTTTCTCATACAGCACAAACGGCTGACAGGGATGGACAGGCACCTACAGCTTTCAAAAATGATGAATTTTGTGGTGATTTTTACAAAGCTTTGACCAATACATGATTCACATGTGTCCACGGGAGAACAGAGCACTACTGCACATGTTCAGTGGGCAGGGAGACCCCAGCAGAACCTCGCCGGGCTCGGCTATTCTAGAGACATGCGGGACTGAGCTCGGCCCCTTGACTTGAATGGATGACCATGTTTAGATCCTGGGGCTTGGTGAGCTCCGTCCATACAGTCTGTGGTGGAACCAAATCAACCAGCACTGCCTGGTCAAACATGCACCATAGAACAAAACTACATGACCACATTGATTCTAAACTCTGCATTACTTCATACCTGCCTGTGCTCTGATCTCCTCCGCTCTGCACACACAAAAAAACCCAAACAAACGCACAAGAGTCCTCTCAGTCACTGACAGTATCTCCATTACAGTGGTGCGACCCCAGGGAAGAAAACAGGTCTTTAAATCAGAGGAGAAACTCTCTGGACAAAAGCTTAAACAGATCACAGACGATTCTGGTCATTTCTTCAATAGTTGCAGAATGATCTAGATTATAATCGAAAAAAAAAGAAAAAAGACCGCTACAAGATCTGTGCTCTGTAACTTTCTCTGATTGAGATGTTCAAACTTCCATCAGGTTCTTGTTTTTAACTTTATTATCTACTTACTAGTTTTGAATTGGTTGTATAATCCTAAAAATGGTCACTTATATTTCTTCCATGACTCGACTAGGACTAATGAATCAACTAGGATGGACGAACAACTCTTACGCAAGACTGATTTCAAGTACTTATATCTAGATATAAGTATATCTATCAGGACATTCATACTTAAAACTTGTTTTGAGTATGTTTATCTAGAATTTGGCATCTTTGAACTTATTCTCAGGCCATGAACACTAATCCTAAACTAGTTTTAAGTCTGTTTATCTCAAACTGATCATCCATAAACTTATTTCCAGACCATGAACACTCACAGAGATGCTTCATTCTAGTTTAGAGGTCGTTTATTTTAAGAGAACTTGATCTTGCTGCATGGACAGATCATTGCACTACTTTTAAGTCATTTTCTGACACATTTAAGTGTTTATGGTCAAGCTTTTTTGCAGAGTGTTGAGCTTCGAGCCTTTTCTTTACTATCAAAATATAAACTTAATACTGTGACAACTCTAGTCAGGACGCACAGAGCACCAGACTCCAAACATAAAGTCTGCACCACACCACACTCTGCCCAAACTCTGGCTCCTTTAGTCATGTCCACAGCTCTACACCGGCTCATTTGTCTACTCCATCTTCCACTGTCACTCAGCCTGAGGCCTGAAGGACAGAAAAGCGTTTTAAGAGTCAAATTTTCACCTCTCTGTTCTAAATATTCACCTCTCCCTCGCTCCATTAATCCTCGAGCACCTCCATCCAGAGAATGTCCCAGCCACGCCTTTCTTCTCTCCTTCAGTTACAAACCCCGGGCTGAAGTTTGACCCCCTCAGCTGACCTTTTGGAACCAGATAAACCACATTTCACAAACTTCCTTTTTTTCTCCTCACAAAAATCCCCAAAGCCTGGCCCTCCCTCTCATCCTTTTGTCTCCTTCAGGTTTCGACGGCTGGTTTTGGGACCTCTGTTAGTGGTGAGAACAAAAGCAACCTGACTAAAGCTGGACTTCCATCCCTGACTTCCTGATTTTGAACTGAATTTAAGTTACATCAGATTTTATCCATCTTTATATCATGGGGATGTTAAACTAGTTTGATCATTGTTTTCAGTAGTGGCAGGTCTGAAGGTCTGAGGATCTGAAGGCTCTGATAGTCTGAAGGCTCTGATAGTCTGAAGGCTCTGATAGTCTGAAGGCTCTGATAGTCTGAAGGCTCTGATAGTCTGAAGGCTCTGATAGTCTGAAGGCTCTGATAGTCTGAAGGCTCTGAAGCTCATGCTGTGATCTGTTTTTCTGACTGTTTCATGCAAAGCTAAACTTAGCATTACCAGTGGTTTAAGTTGATGTCATGTTTTGGGAGTTTTAAGGCGCTGTATGAAGACCGAGCTGGACCACAGACGTGTCCACAGAGCGGCCTGGTCCTGACTGAAGCCTGGAGCCACAAAGTCCACAGCAGAGCAGCAGTTTGAATAGAGACGTATCAGAGCTTTGTTTTCAGGCGCAGGTGCAGGTGATGCTTTTGGAGGCAGTTTCATATTTCATGTGTTCAGCCCCATTAAAGACAACAGGTATAAAACTATGAGCTCATAGCACCTGGAAAAGCATCAGGTGTAAAAGCCTGTCTGTGCTTCAGTTCATTTAACTAAACTGGACTTACTGTGCACGCTACAAATGTCTACGATCTTATATCAGGTTATTCATCTTGTTTTCAGATTTATGATCTACTTACTAGTTCTGACTGCTTCATTCTAGTCTAGAGGTTGTTTATTTTAAGATAATGTGTCAAGTAAAATGCAGGAAGATAATTATATACCACACCAACTTTATGTATAAATCATTTGAAAAACATTACAGCTGCCAAAGTGCTGTACACACACACAGAACAGACAAGGACCATCGACAACACAATACACAATTACAAACACAATACAAATACTAAAAGAAAACTATAAGATACTACTAATACTACTACTTTTAAGTCATTTTGTGATAGATTAAGTGTTTGTATCTTAAGCTTTTTGCAGGGCGTGTAGAGCTTGAATAACTTAATGTAATATTCTCTATGTTTAAAAGTCATTTTTTATCTAATGTCACGTCCTCGTTTCATCTGAAGCTCCTGAATCCTGCTCCCGGCAAAATGAAAAGACAAAGACAAAAATGGACTGGTACTATCGCTATAAATATCTATTGACACTTTGATTTTTTCATGTTTGAACCCACATTGATTCCACTCAGTCCTCGGGCCCCGTGACCCCATCGCTCATTATCGTGTGGATCTACAGGAAGCCCCGACCAATCAGGGCGCAGGCTTTCCCGGGCTCCTTAGCAACCGCCCCACGAGGGTGAAGGGGCGGGGGGAGGGGGTGTAAAATGGGAAAGCCCCCCTCCAGCACGAGCTGTTGGAGAGGTGCTCATTCTTTATCAAAACCTGGCATCAAACCAGAGCTCCAGACTGAACAAAGCCCCAGGACGATGGGGTTTACAGGGACAGAATCCTGCTCAGAACCTTCCACTGTCGGAAATATACATACATGAAAGAATAAATAAATACATGAAGGAATAAATACTCTGTTAGAGACGGTAAAGCCACGTTCTACTGACGCTTTCACATACAGTGTGCACTAGGGTCAAATTAACCTTCTAAATCTACTCAGAAACACTCATTCAAATCCAGTTTTGATTTTAGCATCAATACTTTTGACAACCCCAATGAAAACCCCTCCCTGACAACAGAGCCCCGGGGAGTATGTCAGGTGCTTGTTTGTGAAGAGCCGTTATTGGCCGAGTCTGAGGCCTGAGTCTGATGCTCATACCAAAATCTACAATCCAGTTGATTTATTCATCTAAACAGCAGATTTTAAACTCAGCATTTCCAAAGAGATGCACAAAAATGCACAGAAAACATTAGCCCAACGTCAGCCAGCAGATATTTTAAATGCTATATTAGGATATTTGGATTAGGCAACAGACTGGTCCATTTAAATCCATCCCAGGTGCAGATAAGTGAAACTTGTCAGCAGAACCTCTTCATGGACACGAGGAGAGGGGACACTGAGAGACTGGACTCAGCAAGGACCTGGGGCCTGGACACACAACAAAGATGCACTGTACAAGCTCTGAGGGCCACTCCTGAAGACCTTCTACCTCTGTGAGCTCTGCCCTGGGTTCCTCCAGACTCAGAAGGTGAGGGAATAATAACACAGTCTGTTCTGCCCATTTCTGTGATATTTCTGTCATCTTTTGTGATATTTTTGTGATATTTCTGTGATATTTTTGTCATATTTTTGTCATATTTCTGTGCTGTTTTTGTAATAGTTTGGTGATCTTTTTGTCATCTTTTGGTGATATTTCAGTGATATTTCTGTGATACCATGTGCTCATGTCGTGTTCAGAATGATTAATTGATAATTACATTGGTCAAACATGTTTTTTTAGTTTGTGAAAGCCTCTCCACACGTTTGCACTGCTGTTATTTTGCATTGTCGGCAGAGTCTGTGAGCTCTGCCCTTGGCCCCTCCGGACTCAGGAGGTAATGGAATAATAATCCAGTCTGTTCTGTGCTTTTCTGTGATATTTCTGTGATATTTCTGTCATCTATTTGTGATCTTTCTGTGATTTTTCTGTGATATTTTTATGATATTTCAGTGATCCCATGTGCTCATGTCGTGTTTAGGACGATGTATTGATAATTACATTGGTCAAACATGTTTTTTAGTTTGTTAAAAGCCTCTCCACACGTTTGCACTGCTGTTACGCTGCGTTGTTGGTACAGTTTGGTCTGTGCAGTGAGGACGGAGCTCTTCAGAAGCACAAGGACACAGGAGAGGAGACCTGGGGACGAGCGGAAGCCCTGATTCGGGGGTGGGGAGGTCAGAGACAGACTCAGCGTTATAGAGCATTTCACAACAACAGCAGAAAAGAGAAAAAGTGTTTATACGCAATATGAAAAGTACGGTTTTAGAAAAGGCGCGTGTCGGCCGTGTGAAGGCGGACTTGGGCGTATGTCCTTACAGAACTTTACAGATCATTCTCAAACGGCGCAGATCAACCTCCTGATGGATCTGTGAAACCCAATCTGCCCGGCTCCAGGAAGACTCTGAGCTGACTCATGGAGGACTGTTTAGCACACACTGTCCTGGAAATGAAAGTGGTAGAATTATAGAGCGCCATAAAGACCCAAAAAACAGTCAAAAGCTGCAGCAGGGTTTAGTACAGGGGCTACAGAGATGCCTTTTTAGTTGAGTACTGTGACAGATATTTGAGTATTGAGTGTTGTTCTTTTCATTGTCTCAAATTGTAAGAACACTGTAAGAAGTGCGACACTATTCTGTGTTACATTTCTGAGATAAGAAAGCCAAATGACCAGCCAGACTAACCTAAATGCAAACTGTTGCTGGGGAAGTGCTTGGACCTCAGAAAGTATTTTGTTGTTACCCCATTGCTCTGGGCTCACTGATACAGAAACTCTGTCCGAGACTGTTTGTCACCAGTGCAAACATAATAAACCAACATAGACAGTCTTCTTGTATGTTTTGGTATTATTTAACAGATAGTTTCCACAACAGTACCGAAATACCCTGTTTTAATGAAGACCTGCTTGTGTCTGCTGCAGTTCGAACCTCTGGCCACCATGGATATTTATGTTATAATTTTAAATTGCAAAATTCATCTAAAATGACTTCATAAAAAGAAGAAAATGCGCTGACTTCCGCGTTAGAAAACTATGGTGCCCAGTGGGAGCCAACATCGCCGAAACATCACCAAACAAAACGCTGTTGAAGATCTGGTTTGTAAAAACGAGCAATCAATCGCATATTTTCTACATTTAGATTAGACAAAAAAGAAAAATACAAATACAAATATGTTTTTGTAAATAGAAAATTGTTACACCAAAACTGCAAACGGGACCACGGATTTTTAAAATTACAGTATAATTATGTAAAAATCTTGACTTGTCTCGATCTCGTGGACCTAATCTCGTATCTGGTCTCGTTTTGTCAAAATTGTGTCCCATCCCTAACGTTTAATATTGAAAATCACATTCTATTGTCTAAAAACTAAAGCTTTAAATTATCACTGTGGTATCAGAATGGGTGTAAAAGTGTCAAGTCTATTTTTCTTGGTATTGAAATCAAGTTTGAATTTTTGCAGTCATGAAAACACTAGTCCACAGTCATACTCTGAATCTTTGACATCACGGTTGGTCTTGGTACGTAGCAGCGAGGGGGCTACAGTGAATACTGAATGAGTGAGGGGCTATGCTAACGGCTAACAGTGCGTCATACCCCCCCACCTCCCGCGTACATGAACAAAACGAGGCTTCATCAACAACAATCCCTCATTCTCACTGCTCCTGTGTCCGTCCACAGAAACACAACTGCCTTTACATTCAGAGTAAAGTGTCATATACACGAGCCTATACGAGACACAGGGACACAGACACAAAGCCTGTTCTGACCACTGCTGGACTCTGCTGAAGTCCCCGTTTATTCTGTGTTTGCTCGACCTGTGAATGCTCTGGGTTTGACAAAAGTTCAGAACTAAATATACAACTTATTTCGCTCAGACAGTTTGATATTTATGCATGTATGGAACTGTATAACTGTGGGCGCAATAACAGTTTGTGCAATAATGGTCCAATAACTTTGTGAAATAACTGTTTATGAAATATCTGCACAATAAGTGTTTGTGAAATAACTTTGTGAAATAACTGTGAAATAACTGCAATAACTGTGTGTGCAATAACTGTTTGTGAAATAACTGTTTGTGCAATAACTGTGTGCAATAACTGTTTGTGAAATAACTGTTTGTGCAATAACTGAAATAACTTTATGCAATAACTGTGTGAAATAAGTGAAATATGTGTTTGTGCAACACTGTTTGTACAACAACTGAAATAACAGTTTGTGCAATAACTGTGAAATAACTGTGCAATAGCTGTTTGTGCAAAAACAGTTTGTGCAATAACGGAAATAACAAATAATTGTTTGTGCAATAACTAAAATAACTGTGAAATAACAGTGAAATAACTGTGCAATACCTGTGAAATAACTGCAATAAATATTTGCGCAATAACTGTGAAATAAGTGTTTGTGCAATAACTGTGAAATAACTGTGCAGTAGGGCTGGTGCCACAGATGAATGCTGAATTGTTGTGTCCTTGGGCAAAACACTTAACCCACCTCGCCCCCAGCATCTGCATACACTGGTGTATGAATGTGTGAATGAGTGAGCAGTTCCTTGCTGTAAAGTGCTTTGAGTGACTTGAAGGTGGAAAAGTACTGTATAAAAATGTGACAAACAGGGCTGGTGCAATAAGTGTAAGATTTAGTATCGGAATCAGTATCAGAACTGAAAAAGCTGGATCCCTGTGTTAAAGTCCTGCAGGCTGACATGAGAGTGGAGCAGATGAGCACTTTATGTGGTATAAAATAGTGACACACTTTCTGTAATAAATAAGTCATCTGCAGCCACTCAGCTAAATATAGATCCACACAAACCGATCCTGAACACGCCACACGCTGCTCTGAAACATTCAAGAACCAACACCTCTGCTCTCACCAGGCCTGTCACCACTATCACTATGTCCACGGAGAGTGCAAGACAAGAAACTGGAGCGATATATTCTGTAGGGATGTGACGATAACGGAACTATTGTGATATCGTATCGTCAAAAGGTCTCACAATAATATCAGGGACCATCACAATATGTCGAATTACAAGTCTCATTGCTTAAATTACACAACTGTGCTTTACCAATAAACTCCCTCTGCACAAAGTAACACTGAAACGTCTTTTTAGGGTCATTTTTGTACGTTCAGTCTGGGTCCACTGAACAATTCCCAGGACCTCCGGATGAGGCTCACAGAAAACACACTGCTCCACTTGTGATGTCACGTGGTAATACAGGAAGTGTTTCATTGTGTTTTTAAAGTCCACACACCCTCACTTCACTCACTCATTTGGATGATTTCAGCCGTGGAACTGTCGATCTGTAGTTAACTAGTTAAGGTAAAAGGAGCTGTTCACTTGTAAACTACCGCTTCATGTCATCACAGTGTGGAACAGAGCGTTTAGAGCTTTGGAGGTGTAGACAGACTAATAATAAAGAGTTCCTCAAACATGTGAATGAAACAAAACACAACTCCAGGTCTGTTTTTGAGGGAACAACATTAGAACATGACTTAAAGGTCCCAAGAGTCAGTGTTGTGTAATGTTAGACCTTTAAACATAGTCCTACAGACAAACAATCATACAAACATAGTCAGTTTCACTATTCACACGTGTACTCGTCACTTGCACGACATTATTTCTAACCCAAACTGCACTTTCATAGCTCTGATTCTCATAATTGTTTCTTATTGAGCAGGAGTCATTCCCTAAACACATGATCCACCCCAAGAGGAAGTGCTCCGGTCCACTCCATGACCACACCATTCCCCCTCAGTGCCCAAGCCATTAGGAGACGTCTTTCAGTTGTGAAAGACGTCTCCTAATGGCTTCTACTAACTTTTCTGTTTAAGGATCCGTCTCCTACTTGTTTCTATGGATATGTCGTTGCGCTGCCTGGAATCGCTCAGAAATGCCTCGAAAAACAGACATTCTGACTGTGAGCGGGGTCGCCTCTCCACAGATCTGACCTGGAACTCTCCATGAAGATAGAAAAGACATACTGTGAAACTTTCCAGACCAAGCAATAACATCTCCAAAAGCACTCGACGGACCCTCCACCAGAAAAGTCACACAATGAATCTGTGTTTTTGAGGTCTAAAACCACCTGTAATTGAATAAATGTAAGGTAGAGCTGTTTAATGTCACACTGTGGAACATTCTAGGCAAAGCAGTGACGTATCCATAGAAACAAGCAGGTGACGGACCCGCAACCAAAAACAGTTACACAATCCACTTTTGAATATATTAAACATTACTACATCTGAGCTACAACAGGTAAATTACAGAATTGGGCGATAATTTGCCAGAAAAGTTTCCATTTTCATTTCATTGCATTTTCAACTCTCTACAGCTCAAATCTTTACTAAATTCTCCTCACAGTGGGCTCGATTTACGCTGACGTCACATAATCGGAAGTCGTTTGGAAACACGCGGATGACGACTTCCTTTGGGCTCTAAAAACTCTGAGAAAATCTGAGAAAACTGAGAAAATGGCCCGATTTTCTACACCTAGACATCATTGTATTCTTTATTTTCTTTCATAAATTGGCCGTTATTTATTTTGACTAACTTAATTAAAAAAATAAAATAAATTTAGAGTCCCATGGAAAGCTTTGGCAGGCTGTAAAGACGCTGCTGCTGCTGCTGCTGAATCCACAGTTTTATCACAGAAATACACAATAGAAAATGAGCTGATATAGTAATTAGGGTGACAGCAAACGCCAGCATGAGAAGTGTTTTAAAACAGGAAAAAAGCTCAGCCAAAATTTAAGATCTAAACACTTAAATCTGTCAGAAAATGACTTAAAAGTTTTGAAATGATCTGTCCATGCAGGAAGAACATTTTACTTGACGAGGTATCTCTAGACTAGAATGAAGAGTCTCTTGAGAGTTCATGGGCTGGAAATAAGTTTATAGACGCCAAGTGTGAGATAAACAAACTCGATTATGAAGCAAATCTGAATCCCTGAATCTAAAACAAGTGAAGTGTTGCAGGGAAAACTCTGGAAATGGATTGTAGCTTCATTTAAACATTTCTTGCCTAAATTTAGGATTTTCTGACTAGTTGAGTCATGGAAGAAATATACTGCATGTGACACTTTTTAAGATGATACAACCAAATCTGAATGAGTAAGTAGTAGATGTGTAACGATATCCAAGTCTCACGATACAATATCCTCACGGTACGATATTTATTGCGATATCGTGGGAAAGCTCACGATATTACGATATTCTACATAATAACAAGACTGACTCTAAAACGCTTTGACCAGTCATTTGGTACAACATTTATTGTCATTAGGGATGGAACGATATCCAAATCTCTCTGTACCAGATTTTCACCATAAACATCTCATTGTACCAGATTTATTATAATATTTTGTAGAGGCACAAAACTGTGAATCTGCTCCTTTTTCCTCTAAAAATGCTTCACAAGACTTAATCCAAAGAATGAAGATTTCAAAGTGCTTAGAACAGTTATTTCTTCATGTCGTCTGCACTGAAACGGAGCAAAGGATCATGGTCTATGTAGTTCCCTCTGTTTTTTTTTAGCTATTTCTGCATCAGAACTGTTCATTTAAGTAAAGACACTTGTGATTCGACATATTGTGATGCTCCACGATATTATTGTGAGACCTTTGACGATACGACATCGTGATATTTACATTATTGTTACATCCCTCGTGAGTAGATAATAAATCTGAAAACAAGATGATATCACTGTAAATTGCAGTCAGTAGGTCACACACACACACAGAGTTATCAGTGGAGGTTCAGTACTTTGTGGTCTGCAGGCTGAACCCAAACACTGACATAATAACATGAGATAATCCCAGTAAACAGTGTTTAAAATGCAGTAGTTAATAGGCCTGAGCTGCAACAGATGAATCACAGAATTAACCAATGAAAAGCCACAGAACCTTAACACTAACCCTTACATTTTTGAACCTTTTCATCTTAACTCTTATCGTATTACAACAAAAACAGACAAATACTGAGATAAATTATAATACTGAAACTACTTTAAACCTCTGACATGCTGACAATAACACAGGATAATAAAATTTACTCATAATTAGCCAAAGAAGTTATGTTTTCAACCCACTTCAGCTCAAGAACAACAAAAATAATCCTCAAAAATGGTTTTAAATGGACAGGAGCATTAAAAGACCTGAGCTGCAACAGATGAATCACAGAATTAACCGATAATTAGCCATAGAAGTTACATTTTTAAACATTTTCATCTTAAATCTTACCATATTACAACAAAAACAGACAAATACTAAAAGAGAATAGATAAATTATGACACTCAAACTACTTTAAACCTGGGACAAACTGACAATAACACAAGATAATCCTAGAAATCACAGAATTAACCGATAATTAGCTGTAGAAGTTATGTTTTCAACCCACTGCATGTAAAAAACAACAAAAATCTCCGCATTATTGCAAAGAAATATGAGGAATAGTGAACCCCAGAATATACAGCTCCAGGTTTCTTGTATTGACAAACTGACAATAACACAAGATAATCCTAGAAATCACAGAATTAACCGATAATTAGCTGTAGAAGTTATGTTTTCAACCCACTGCAGCTCAAAAACTTCAAAAATAATCCTAGAAAACAGTTTTAATTAGACAGGAATATTAAAAGACGTGAGCTGCCACAGATAATCACAGAACTGACCAATAATTAGCTGTAGAAGTTGCATTTTCAACCCACTGCAGTTCAAAAACCACAAAAATGTCCATGTTATTGCAAAGAAATACGAGGAATAGTGAATCCCACAATATAAAGCTCCAGGTTTCTTATACTGACACACGGACAATAACACAAGTTAATCCTCGAAAACCATTTTACATAGACACGAGCATTAAAATATGTGAGCTGCAACAGATAAATCACAGAATTGACCGATAATTAGCCATAGAAGTTATGTTTTTAACCTGCTACAGTTCAAAAACAACAAAAATAATCCTAGAAAACAGTTTTAATTATAGACAGGAGCATTAAAAGACCTGAGCTGCAACAGATAAATCACATAATTAACCAATAATTAGCTGTACAAGTTGCAGTTTCAACCCACTGCAGCTCAAAAACAACAAAAATCTCCATGTTGTTGCAAAGAAAAACGAGGAATAGTGATTCCCAGAATATAAATCTCCAGGTTTCATGTACTGAATGAAAGGCCTGTCACGATAATGACTCTGAAATGAATGAAATCCTTGGCAACAATGAGCAGCACCAGAGCAGGGTCCACAAAACTAACCCGGGCTCCTGTTGGTCCCTCTGTGACTCCCGGGGAACACAAAAAGCTCTGGGTCCGTTTTAAAGCAGCATTTCTGTTTTTTTTTTCACTCACGTTTGGAGGGCATTTCCAATCGCAGCACCTTCAAAGCCTTTCTTCTCTCCAGCTGAGCGGCCAATCACAAGCCCCCGTGCCCCTGTCCATGGCGCAGACCCGCGGGCAGAAGCGGCGCCGTGAGACCAGCCTGAGCCCCGGGACTCAAATCCAAATCCAGTCCAGGTCCGAGCGGGTCCAGGTCAGTCCAAGCCTCTGTGTGGACGATGCTTTCTCCGCTCCACTCGCGCTCTCACTGAACACAGGCTCCATCTGTCACCGCCCCCCCCACCCCCCCCTCCCCTCACTTAGCCCCGCCCCTCTCCCCACTTGGCCCCGCCCCCTCGCATCCATTATTTATGAGGCTCCCGCTGGCGTCCTGCAGGCATGAGCGCCCATGCCTCCATCGCCGCAATTAAAGCAGATGACACGAGAGAGATGATGTATATATATTCAAAACGAAGCTAAATGTCACAGGTTTTGACATTTGTATAACCTTTTGTATAATCTTTTTGTATAAATGCAACTGTAAATTCTGTTTATAGGGATTCCATTTTATGTTATATCATAAATTATATTAAAAAAAGGTTCAGATCTGTCACATTTTGAAGTCTAAGTTTGCTATAGAGAACTACATTAATAAAAGCTCATATTGAAACTACTTTATGCCACTGATACGATAAAAATAGTGCAGGATGATCTCAGTAAAACAGTTTAAATCTACCACAGATAAATAGACATAACAAAGAGCGAAATATCCGAGTCGAACCAACTTTAGTTCTAACGCACTTTCAAAACAACAAGGTCATAAAACCGAGAAAATGACCAAAAACATAAGAGATAAAAACGCACTAAAAGACACTAAACGTCGACATTAATGACGTGAACAGGGAGGTTAAGAGCTGATTTAAACACCAGAAGAAAACAAAAACAAAAACACCCCAAAACTCCACACTTTTACTGAGAAACTGGACACGTGACGAATGTTGACCCCTAAAATACACTGCTCCAGTTTTTTTCCAGTTTCCAGTGATTATTGTGGCTGTTTCCCCGTGTTTTTGTGCAGCTGTAGTGACCATATCAGGGTCCGTGAGTATCGTGTGCAGCTTTTCTTTGGGCGAGTGGGGCGTTTTTTATTTATTTATTTGTTATATAATAAGAATCGAGCTGTAGAAGGCTGAATTATCATCATTCTGCTTTTTATTTTTCGCACCTCATGTTTTTAACAGTAAAAGACATGAGACGTTTTCACATTTTCACCTTTTTTTTTTATTATATTGTAGATTTAGAATAGACTTTTGGACATAATTCTGCTTTAGGGTTTGGTATTTGGTTTGCTGTGGATACATTAAAGTGGCCTCGCGCTGGGGGTGTCCTACATGTATCTGTATTGGCGCGATGTCCGGCAGTTACCGCGGTGACGCAATAGCAAGCGCGGACAAAAATGTTTTAAAACTGTCAAGAAGAAATACAAAAGCGATTTAAAGAGCAGATTTTCAGGAGTCTGCGTTTCTAGTGCTGTTTAGGAGTTGTTTGTTTCCATGGAGATGTCATTACTTGGTCTGGAATGTTCCGCAGTGTGACATTAGACAGCTCTGCTTTACATTTATTCAAACACAGGTGGTTTTAGAGCTCAAAAATACCTAAAAAAAAACAGGCGTTCTGACTGTGAGCGGGGTCGCCTCTCCACAGATCTGACCTGGAACTCCTTTGGTCTCCATGAAGATAGAAAGGTTTAATGTCGTACTGTGGAACATTCCAAACAAATGGTATTTTTGAGCTATAAAAGATTTTAGATTTTATTTGCACATATAGTAAAAACATTTCAAAAAGGAGAGAATGAGAAGAGCTTTTGGGTCTTTGAAGATCACCTCCCCCATGAACATGATTTTAACACAATCGTTATGAACAGGCGAGTTGACTAATATTAAATACCATTACAAGTCAGTGTTTGTTTTAATTGTCTTTTAAAACAGCCCAGTGAAGAAATCGATTTGAGAGTCTGAGCCAAATGATTCCTCAGGGTCGGGCCTCTGAACTTGAGCGTTTTTTGATTTGTGGATGTTCTGCACACGGGAAGATAAAAGTCTCTGCAGTGTCTCGTAGTAAAGGTGTGAACATCTGAAGAGTGCAGAAAAAATGTGTCAAAAGATCTGAGTAAAAGCACAGACTTGTACATGAACAGAGAAATACAACATATGTTTACATGAAATACTGTCAGAATGTTGTATTTTCTGAACAGAGGAGCAGATGAGGACAAATCTGTGTGAATAATTCATCATTCTTAAAGTTTTACTGTTTGTTTTCAACTGTTTGTATTTCAACTGTTGCTTTTAACTGCCTATAATGTATATCGTACTTGTTGTAAGGCGACCTCGAGTGTCCAGAAAGGTGCCTAATAAATAAAATGTATTATTATTAAAACTTTTTTTTGTATTAATAAACTCTTGTTGAGATACTTCTTATATGTAGAACTCCAAACCATAATAAAAGTAATTGAATAAAAGTAAAGTAAAGCTGTTTAATGTCATAAAGTCAAGAGCTTCAGACAGAGCAGTGCTTCAGTTAGCGTCACACAGATCTATCGCACTTCAAATTATCATTATGTTCCTGTGTTTGTTCCTGTGACCGACCTGGTGAACGCTGCACAAAGTTCTAACTGGAAACGCCACAGACACGTTCACGCTTGAGCGCCCCCACAGGTCGGGCCCGGGAGGCGCTCATGCGTGAGCGGCGAGCGTGCACGAGGAGGGGAGGGCGTGCACGAGGAGGGGGGTGAGCGTGCACGAGGAGGGGAGGGCGAGCGTGCACGAGGAGGGGAGGGCGAGCGTGCACGAGGGGGGGACGAGCGTGCACGGGGAGGCAGCTGCGGGCCACGGGGCAGTTCTCAGAGCGGTGAAGGCCAGACCGAGTGGGTGGAATCGCATATTCTCCACAACCCACTTCAATCCCGAGCTCCACAGAGACTTCTGTCGAGGAAAAAAATAAACCAAACAAACAAAAAACGCGCTGATCTGTTGCCCCGGAGACATAACGCTTCAATCTGAAACAATATTTGTGAGTGTTTTTTGTAGATCCAGATTTAAGCCTTACAGCTGTGGCAGAGGTCCTGTGTACATCCACACAAACTACAGCACAAACAAATCTACTGCGCTCTGTAAAAGAGGACGATCCCAGTGGTTAAATGCTCCAATTACGCTGTTTTCTGATGTTCTAAAGTTTCCTCATCACAAACAGACCTGTTGACATGTTGTTGTTCGAGCTCTGAAACGTTCCAGATAATGTTATTTTGATCACATTTTAAAATGGCACCTTCAGCTCTCACCTCACCTCATTTCTGTGCTACAGTTTTTGCAAACGTTTGTCCTCAGGACCAAACGTGGCCCTTTGACTTCCTTTAAACCCCTTTTTTCAGCTGCTGTAATGAAGACATTAGATAATATCATGACATATCATCTCAACCTAAGCTTTGGGTTGAAATTTGAATAATTAGAATTTTTTATGTTTTTGGTATATAAAAAAAATGGTGACTTTTGCATCTAAAATGGCCCATATGCAAAAATATTTTTAAAGTGAGATGATTTCCTGATATATTTGGACAGAAGACAAATGGACAAAAGATTTGAGCCACTAAAAGTATAAAAAATGTTAATTCAGTCTTATTTCATAGCACTTTTATGTAGCGGGAAGCATTTGTGACATGAAGGGGACGAAGTGCTTAGAACAGTTATTTCTTCATGTCGTCTGCACTGAAACAGAGCAAAGCATCATGGTCTATGTAGTTCCCTCTTTTTTTTTTTATCATCAGAACTATTCATTTAAGCAAAGAGACTTGTGAGTCGATATATTGTGATGGTCCACGATATTATTGTGAGACCTTTGACGATACGATATCACCAGATTTGGGTTATTGTTCCCTCTCTGCCGCCTCTAACCATGTCAGATGTCAGTTGTTGTTGTTTGGAATGGGCCCCGTGGGCCCCTCTCTCCTCCTCGTTCTCTCTTAAGACTCCTTCTGTTCCTGAAGATGCAGCTCTGACATGCAAATGAGCTGCTCATCTTCACCCCAACACCCCCGACCACAACGGCTCCGCTTAACCCCTGCTCCCGCCATCTCCTGGCTCCATCCCTCCCTCCTCTCTCCATCTCCCTCCTCTCTCTCCTCCATCTCCCTCCTCTATCTTCCTCCTCCATTTCCCTCCTGGCTCCATCTCCCTCCTCTCTCCATCTCCCTCCTCTCTCCACCCCTCCTCTCTCCATCTCCCTCCTCTCTCCATTTCCCTCCTCTCTCCATCTCCCTCCTCTCTCCATCTCCCTCCTCCATCTCCCTCCTCTCTTCATCTCTCTCCTCTCTCCATCTCCCTCCTCCATCTCCCTCCTCTCTTCATCTCTCTCCTCTCTCCATCTCCCTCCTCTCTCCATTTCCCTCCTCTCTCCATCTCCCTCCTCTCTCCCTCTCCCTCCTCTCTCCATCTCCCTCCTCTCTCCATCGCCTCCTCTCCTTTCACTTTAAACCTGCTGCAGTATTTTACAGTAAACTGACTCCTGTGAGCTTTAAGCTGCTCTAATGTCGTTACCTCCTCAAAACCAGACCTGGAGTTGTATTTTGATCCTTTCACAACTTTATTATGAGTCTGTCTACATCTCCGAAGCTCCAAATGCTCTGTTCCACCTCGTGATGTCATGAAGTGGTAGTTTTACAGCTCCTTTTCGGTTGGGCTCAGTACAGATGGGCAATATCAGGGCTGAAATCACACTGCACATTTCTTTTATCAGGTTCTTCATCTTGTTATCAACACTTCACTCGTTTTTAGATTCAGTGATTCAGATTTGCTTGATACAGACTGACTACAAACGAATTTCATGTATTTATATCTAGAATTTAGCATTTTTTAAATTTATTATCAGGTCATTCATACTGATATTCATAAACTTGTTTTAAGTGTGTTTATCTACAATTTAGCAGAATTTAAAGCATTTTATTGAGAATTTGGCCTCTGAGAACTTATCAGGCCATGAACACTGATCCTAAACTGATTTTAAGTCTGTTTATCTCAAACTGAGCCTCTATAAACTTATTTCCAGCCCATGAACGCAGAGAAACGCTTCATTCTCATGTAGAGGTCGTTTATTTTAAGAGAACTTGATCTTACTGCATGGACAGATCATTGCACTACTTTTAAGTTATTTTCTGATAGAGTTAAATGTTTAGATGTTACATTTTGGCCAAGCTTTTTTACGGTGTGTCCAAGTGATTCTAGTAAAGGTGTGTGCAGTTTTAAAACACAGTGGAGCACTTCCTGTATGACATCACAGCCTAAATCTGGAGGGTTTGTGTGTTAAACGTGTGTGAATGAAAAACAAAAGCTAAAACACAGCTCCAGGTGTGTTTGCGATGAGGAAACGACTTTAGAACAGCTCAGGAAATAGTTTAAGATGAACCTCCAGGTCTCAGCTTCTCAGTCGTAGCTCCAGTGTTTGCAGATATTTAGGAAAATCGGTTAAAATGGGGCTACTCCAGTTCTCCGGTTCTGTAAAGTGTCTAAAGAGTCTGCACACACCCCTCCTCCTCCTCCTTCACCTCGGAGCAACAGGAGGGGAGCTGCTTCTCCACTTAATGAGTCTGCGGCACGGGTCACTCATTCTCTTACCCCCCTAAACCCTAAAGCCGTCCCCCCGCACACTCCGGAGCAGCTGTCACGTTAAACAAGTCACCGAAGCACCATGAACACTTCCACTCAGAGTGCCGCACCATTGTTCTGCCACACTGCACATTTTATAACCACTCGCTCAAAGTTCCTCGACTTTTTGGAGCTTTTCTACCAAGTTCTAACGATGTTCCCGCATCAGAAACACGCCTGAAGTGCCTGTAGATGTTTTCCGCGCATGTTTGAGGAATCTAGCGATCTCTCCCGACCCCTATTCAAAGCCTCATTATGTTTGGCTCTAAAATTTTGGTCACAATGTACATTTTTATACACATTCGGTCAAAATTCCACAACTTTTTTGGCGCTTTTCTCCCATGTCCTAATGACGTTCCTTCGATACAAACCTGTCCAAAGTGTTTTTTGTCCTGGTGTTCATTTTCATTGAGTTATTTTACTATCCTTAACCAGTGACCCAGTGTAAATGATAATTATGAAAAATAAATAAATTAAAAAGCGCTCTGAAGGGGGAGCAAACGGAGGGTCAGTGTCAAAAAAACAAATAAATAAATAAATAAAACTTGTTCAACGTGTTAATGTGAATATAGCATAAAAAATAACAGTTAATGCGCCATAGAAGAGTCATCAGAAAGAAACTTCTGCTAACAAATGACCAGTTTCAACTTCTGGATCTGGCTGTAGGTTAAATGTGATTCCCTTCGCAGCAGCAGAGTAAAAGCTGCCTGTGTTGGGTTCACATACAGTGGGCCGGGACAATAGAGCGCAGCAGCAGCTGGTCAGCACAGGAGTCACAGACAGACCCAACACCAGGCCCAAGAGCACAACAAAAACAATAAAGAACACGAGGAGGAGCCAAGACGAACGGAGAGGACCATCTGTGGAGCCACGCGCCTTCAACCCCCCTGCACACACACGCCACAGACACACACACTGCTAATCCTCACTCTGTCCCACGAAGAAACTACACACACTTTTACCTCTGCCCCTCCCTCCTCCTCCCTCTCACTTCAGACAGTGCGACATCCCGCTGCATTGTCTTGGAAAACTGACACACAGACATCTGTCGCAATGTAGAAATTCTGTGTTAATTAACAAGCAATACAAAAATCTGCCAAATGCTGTTTTCATTTGTTTTCCCCCTGTCATCTGATGTCTTGTATCTTGGTAATCTAATGTAGAACTAGACGACTTTAACAGCAAGAACAAGAGATCACTCTACATTCTGTTGGCTCAAGTAAAAAGGCAATAACAAGGAAATGGTTTAAACTTCTCCACCAGAAAAAGGTGGTGGAGAGTCTCTGCCTCAGGTGGAGGAGTTCCAGTATCTCGGGGTCTTGTTCACAGTGAGGGGAGGATGGAGCGTGAGATTGACAGGCGGATCGGTGCAGCGTCGGCAGTGATGTGGTCGCTGTATCGGACCGTTGTGGTGAAGAGGAGCTGAGACCAAAGGCAAAGCTCTGGATTTACCTCAGTCACGTTCCTCCCCTCACCTGTGGTCATGAGCTCTGGGGAATGACCGAAAGAACAAGACTGACGCTGATACAAGTGGCAGAAATGAGTTTTCTCCGCAGAGTGGGCAGGTGCTCCTTTAGAGAGAGGTGGAGGAGCTCGATCACACGGGCATGTCCCACCGGAAAGAGGCCCCCGGGAAGACCCTGGACACAGGGACTATGTCTCTGGGCCTGGGAACACCTCTGGATATCCCAGGAAGAGCTATAGGAGGTGTCTGGGGTGAAGGAAGTCTGGGCCTCCCTCCTCAGACCACTGTCCCTGCGACCTGGCCCCGGATAAAGCAAAAGAAAATGGATGACTTACACCTGAGCGACCAACAGTTCAGGACTGGACTGATATTATGCAAGAGATCTGCACAATGGAAACGGTTTCATTTTTAGTCAAAGTGCAGCTGGACTTTTTGTATAAGCTGTAGAATGGACAGTGTGTCGTATTCAGAGAGGAGCAGAGTCACAGAGGGAGGAGCTGGGACATGTACGCTCAGTTAAACCCTCAGCTCTGCACTAAACACAAAGGTCACAGCCTCTTCTATAATATCATAATATCACTCTCTGATTGGATCCTGCTACAGGGGCCCACAGGGGTCACGAAACATTAAAGGTCTTAAATTACACAGAACAGACCCCTGTGAGCTGTAAGTCCTGTTCTAATGTTGTTCTCTCCTCAAAAACCAAGCTGGAATTTTGTTTTGTTTCATTCACATGTTTGAGTCACTCTTCATTATTAGTCTGTCTATGGCTGCAAAGCTCCAAATGCTCTGTTCCACCTTGTGATGTCAGAGGAGAGGGTGGAAATGTTGTTCTAAATGGGACACACACACACACACACACAGAGACACACACACACACACGGTTAACTGTCCCTTAAAGAGCCGCGGGCGTCTCCATGTTTCATTCATTATGAACAGGGTTTAAACAGGATTACAGGATCATTAAAGCACAAGCGTCTGTTTGGCCCAAACTCCACAGAGACTCAGAGACTCACAGCCAAACCCACGGACTTCACTGACAAAGACGCTCATGTCCAACAAGAAACTGTGAAACAACAAATCACAAGGTTTTTTAGTGTTTCACAGAAGGATGTATAAACAAAATATGCAAATATATGTAACACAGACTCTTCTTTGTGTGGAGTCAGCACCTGGAACTGTCCACACGTTACACCTCTAAGAAACCTCTGGGATAAAAGACTAAAGCTTCAGTCAGGAACATTATGTAATTATTATTAATATTACATTACAGGGCATCACAGAACAGGGTTTATGTGCAACATAGAAACTGACCCATAAACTGGGGGACATGTGAGTGCACACAGTCCAGTCCCACACTCTCAGAACATTTAACAAAGAAACATCCATCCATCCATCTTCTCCCGCTTAATCCGGCTGGGTCGCGGGGGCAGCGTGCTGCCCAATACTCATAGCACCTGACCCCCCCTATGAACCCCTCTGCAGGTGGTGAGCCCACAGGAGGGTGGACAACATGGTCCTTGATGTTAGTTCATAGGGGTGCGGGCATGTTTTGGGTTGATGGGGGGAAACCGGAGTACCCGGAGGAAACCCATCCAGACAGGAGGAAACTCCAAACTCCACACAGAAAGTCCCAGGCATCGAACCCACAACCTTCTTGCTGTGAGGCCTGAGTGTTGCCACTCAGCCACCGTGCCGCATTTAACAAAGAAACAACCAAACAAAATAAAGACAACTAATTAGTTAAAACATTCAATGTTCAAAAAAGCAGTAGGAAAAAGTATATCAATAAAAAAACTTTTGAGTAATTAATACCTGCTTTCTTGGTGTCACGTCTCTATAAAGTTGTCTTTGTACATTAAAAAAAAGAAAAGATTTGCTAATTTTTTATACTTATCTCCAAGTCGATTCCATAAATGTGCTCCACTTATATCCACACACATGTCTAACTGTTGTTCTTACTTTAACTTTTTTTTTAAATTGAACTCATCTCATCTTAGTCCATAAACCCCTCATCTCTTTGAAAATGTTTAAAATGTTGATACCTTTGCTGTAAAAGGGCTTTCCTGTAAACCAGGGGTCACCAGTCTTTTTTCAGACTGAGAGCTCCTGAGAGCTGAGGGCCCCAGTTTGAGACGCTCTTCTGAAATAACACAGTTGCTCAGTTAAACTTCATGTATAATGAACATAATTTTAAGATACTGTCATTTTGAAATCTATATAAATGTAAGGGTGATAAAAAAGATGGCACCTCATGTCGTCCTTGGGGCGACTGGGGCCTGCAGGCATCGTGATGGTGACCCCTGCTGTAAAGAGTGACTTAAAGATCCTGTTGGTGGATCACTTGGGGTTATACTTGGTCTCTTATTTCTGGTTTAAGGTGGATGTTTGTGTGGTGTTTATGTTGCTGTGTTGTCTTGTCTTTGTGTTAAAGCTGTGACCCTGTGTCCCAAGACAAATTTGTCCCTTGGGCGACAATAACGGATTATCTCATCTTTTCTTATCTGAAACTGCCTCCAGATTCTCTCCTATAGCTGCTGTCCTCATGAGCTTCATTTGCCTGTAGCTGAACTCTGTAGGTGACGTCACACTCCCCACGTCCACATCTTTCTCCAGTCTGTGGTCCACACATGAATGTGTCTCCACACGTGTCCCTCCCCCACAGACTGTCCTCTCCGGGCTCACTGTCCTCGGCCCGGCTCCGTCCTTAACCCAGTTCTTTCTGAGGCAGCACAATGGGAACAATGAGAGTGAAGGCCTGAGGCGACGGGAGGGGACACGAGACCCCTGACCAGCTCCAGTATCAAAGCTCCACGTCTCCACCACCCACAGGGAGACAACTGTCCATCTGCTCCACCCACGAGGGGACAGGACTTCACTACAGACACGTGCAGCATTTCAGCTCCACTGAACTAAAGGTAAAAGGAAAAACTACCACTTCATGACATCACAAGGTGGAACAGAGCATTTGGAGCTTTGGAGATGTAGACAGACTAAAAATGAAGAGTTGCTCAAACATGTGTGAATGAAACAAAACACAACTCCAGGTCTGTTTCTGATGAGGAAACGTGTCTTAAAGCTCACAGGAGTCACTTTGGTGTAATGCAGGACCTTAAATGATTTGATATTTTCTTTCATTTTGACTTGGACATATACATTTAGATAATTAAGTCTCCCACTTATTTAGAATTTATTATTACCCTTATATTTTTACTCTTTGTTCTTATATTATATTGTGATGTGTGAACCACTGTGTCCAAATAATGTCCCTTTGTGGATCAATAAAGTTTGTTGAAGTCTAAATGTGTCAAACTAAAGAAACAGGAACAAAAAGGTCTTGGGGGTTGTGTTTCCTCAACATCGAACAGGAACAAAAGTGAAAGTGAACTAGAAACAGCTCTCCTCCTGTTCCTGCACATGAAACACAGAGGACGAGTTAAACCTAATCTCTTCATTTGATTATATTTGGACAAGATTGGAGGACATTTTCAATCGATGGTGCACGTTGCTCTAAAATTAAAGACCAATGACTGAAAGGACAAGATGGTGGATATAAGTGGCTACAGAGCTTCCCCCGCAGAGTGGCCGGGTGCTCCCTTAGAGTCAGGGTGAGGAGCTCAGCCACTCAGGAGGAGCTCAGAGTAGAGCTGCTGCTCCTCCATATAGGGAGGAGCAGCTAAGGGGAGGGCATCTGTGCTAATGCCTCCTGGATGCCTCCCTCAGGAGGAGTTCATGTCCCACTGGGAGGAGGCAACAGGGAAGACCCAGGACACGCTGGAGGGACTCTGTTTCTAGGAATGCCTCAGGGCCCCCAGAGGAGCTGGAGGAAGTGTCTGGGGAGAGGGAAATCTGCTTCCCTGCTCAGATTGCTGCCCCCGCGACCCGGATAAGAGGAAGATGGATGAGCTGAAGACATGTGCTGACGATCGATTGGCGTGGCTAAAGGTCTTAAAACTACTATATCATTCTGTATCTGAGCCAAACTGCAGCAGGCCTCACCTGCAGGGGGCGCTCATGCAGAAACTACTATTCATACAGAAAAAAGGACAAAGCCACTATGTATTTAATATTAAGCTGAATCTGCTGTTTCACTGATAAATAAACCTGCTGGTTTCATATAAATCTGGATCTAAAATAAATAATGAGTCGACATAAACACATTTTGTTCGTCAAGACATCGACCGACTAAACGACTCAACACCTACAGCCCCACAGCCGTCACTCAAATAAAAATCTAATTTACCAGATTGTGATATAAAATAAGTAAATATTGTCATTTTTGCTGTACAGAAAACAGTCCAGGTCTCAAAAGTGAATGAGGCGAGTCTTTTTTCAGCAGCAGAGACTAATGTCGCCATCTGTGGGCCAAAGTTGTGAACTGCAGCTTCATGCCCCGAGCACCAGCATGATCAGCATGGGAAGTTTCATTTGCACAGAAATGTGAAAGTTGATGGAATTTAGAACCCCTTCTGGGAGTTTTAGGATATGTCTTCCTTTTCCTTGATTTCTCTCCTTGATTCTGAGGGAAATATCCTGCCCACAGAGGAGACACAGGGACAGGACCAGAACTCCTCACTGAGACCAAGAAAGTTTGATTGTTTCTCTGGTGTTGCTCCTGGAGCCTCCTCAGGTTTACTCCTTCACTCTGGGGTTTTCTCTGCGACACCACTTAATATGACACATCTGACTGACAACTGAAAAATGGAGGATTGAGGAGAGGAATCTAGGAAACCACAGGAGGCTCCACTTTCCTCAGTCACACTTTCACCTCTGTTCATCAAATCAAAACCAAACACAAACTTCAACTGCTCCAGAGAAAGAGAGAGTACAGAGAGGAGAGAGTACAGAGAGAAGGAGAGAGAGAAAGAGAGAGGACAGAAAGAAGGAGAGAGAACAGAGAGGAGAGAGAGAAGGAGAGAGAGAAGGAGAGAGGACAGAGAGGAGGAGAGAGAGAAGGAGAGAGGACAGAGTGGAGGAGAGAGAGGACAGAGAGAAGGAGAGAGAGGAGAGAGGACAGAGGACAGAGAGAAGGAGAGAGGATAGAGAGGAGAGAGTACAGAGAGGACAGAGAGAAGGAGAGAGGATAGAGAGGAGGAGAGAGGACAGAGAGAAGGAGAGAGGACAGAGAGGAGGAGAGAGGACAGAGAGGACAGAGAGGAGAGAGGACAGAGAGGAGGAGAAAAGGAGAGAGGACAGAGGGGAGGAGAGGAGGAGAGAAGGAGCGAGGACAGAGAAAAGGAGAGAGGACAGAGAAAAGGAGAGAGGACAGAGATGAAAAGAGCAGCTTCTTACGTCACAGGAGAATGAGTTCACATCAGTGCCTTTGGCCTCAATAACTGTTTTTTATTTACAGGCCAGTTTTTTTCAGTGACCAACGACAGCCACAGCTCAGGCTGCGGGGCATCTGAGTTACACCAGCCAACTAAACAAACAGCTCATGAGTCGGAGACAAAAACCCCGAGCACCACAGGCCACACACCTGTAGGACAGAAGGCCCCAAAGTCACATCCATGTGTTCCACTCACAGCAGGTTTGTGGTTTGTGACGTCACTCTATATTACGCACATGTCCAATCGCCACTTAAATGTCCCGAGCATCTGGAGAAAACCACAGTCTAGATGTCATAACTCAACATCATGACGACACGATAATATGAAGGACATAAAGAGAAGACGTCCTGGAGGACACGTGAAGAGGAGACGTCCTGGAGGACACGTGAAGAGGAGACGTCCTGGAGGACACGTGAAGAGGAGACGTCCTGGAGGACACGTGAAGAGGAGACGTCCTGGAGGACACGTAAAGAGAAGACGTCCTGGAGGACACGTAAAGAGGAGACGTCCTGGAGGACACGTAAAGAGGAGACGTCCTGGAGGACACGTAAAGATGACGGTTCCATGTTCACAGATCCAGTGATGTAGCAGGGGCGTAGCAAAAGCTTTTCGTGAGCCAAACTGCACTCGCAGAGCACACCTGCAGGGGGCGCTCATGCAACAACTACTATTAATGCTGAAAAAGTCCAAGTAAACAATGTATTTATACTAATTTCATCTATTTTAGTTTTCAGGTTTGGATGTGAAGTTGCAGTATTGTGTGTGGGTCCAGGCCTTTTGTGCGTCGTCCAAGCTCAGATTCAGTGTTGGAAAGAACTTGAAATGTACTTAGAGAATAGTGAATACAGCAGACAGATGGAAAAGGCCAAAGCCAACAAACGTACTAAAGTTAAAGTAATATTACCTTAAATAATATTACTCATGTCTGTGTCTTGATTTGGAACTGACTTTGAGCTGCTGCTCTATGTGAAAAGTGCTAAAGATGATTAACCTCATTTAGATTTTGAAGTTGAAGAAACTGGAATTACAAAACATGAAACAAGTCACAAAATCTGATGTTTTTTTTAAGTACAAAAATGAAAGCACAACTTTTACTCAAGTAAGAGTACTGATACTTCAATAAACAGATTACTCCAGTAGGAGTAAAAGTGCTGCAACTGAAAAAGTACAATTTCTTCAAAGAGAAAAGTGACTGTAACTGAGCACTTGGAGAAAACACTGACACATGAGCCTGATAACAGAGTCTGCATCAGCTCAGACATGGCCTCAGAAAACAGCTCCATTCTCATCACAGATTAAATCAGGGGCACAGACACAGACACAGAGACAAGGACAGAAGGACAGAGACAGAGAGACAGAGAGACAGAGACACAGAGAGACAGAGACAGAGACACAGAGAGACAGAGACAGAGAGACAGAGAGACATAGAGACAGAGAGACACAGAGACAGAGAGACAGAGACACACAGAGACAGAGAGACAGAGAGACACAGAGACAGAGAGACACAGAGACAGAGACACAGAGAGACAGAGACACAGAGAGACAGAGACACAGAGAGACAGAGACACAGAGAGACAGAGACAGAGAGACAGAGACACAGAGAGACAGAGACACAGAGAGACAGAGAGACACAGAGACAGAGAGACACAGAGACACACAGAGACAGAGACAGAGACAGAGAGACACAGAGACAGAGACACAGAGAGACAGAGACACAGAGACAGAGAGAGACAGAGACAGAGAGACAGAGACAGAGGTTTAAAGTCGCATCTCGTCCTGTTCGTTGCCTTTACCTCATATCATATTAATATTATATTGATATAATATCGATATCATATCGATCTTACGCTGTCAGACGCTGGTGTTGGTGTTTGTCTGATGTTTGTCTGGAGCCCCTCACTTCGTTCACATTTGTCAGATTGAAGCTCCGGCTCTTGTGGAGCTCAGACCAGGAGCAGCTCCGGCCTAAGACGGAGCTGTTCCCGGCAGGACTCGCGGCTCTCACTCGGTCTGTGGGCTCCGGCTCCGGCTCCACACGTGGAGCTCCAGAGACACAAGGTCACAGGAGCCGTGAGTCCGGATGCTGCGGTTCTCCGGTGAACGGCTCTGTCCTTGGCCCAGTGTCAGTGCGGTGCGTCCTGCAGTTTAGGCCCAGCCCAGTGTCCCGGCCCAGGCGCGTGTCCGCAGTGCCTCTTCCCGACAGCCACTGCGGTAAAACTCTGCACCCGTGTGTCTGTGCGCGGCTCCATCGAGCGGAGCTCCGCTGTGTTTGCGCAGAGCCGCGACAATCTGTGACGGCAGAAGATGCGCAGAGCGAGGCGCGGCCGAGAGTCTCCAGACCCCAAACACCAAAAACACCAAACACCAAACACCAAAAACACCCCAAACACCCCAGAGCCTCGAGCAGCGTCTGCCATCCTCGCGCCAACAGCTGCGCGCGTGCAAACACAAGCGTGTCCTCGTGCGGAAACACAATAACACTCACCTGTGCTCGCGCTCGCGGCCATGTCACACTCGTGCTCCGGGTCCCTCCGCTCAGAGCGCACCTTTCCCCTCCGTGATGCTGCTCCATCCTCCTGAAGCGCGCACGCGTCAGCGCCGACGACAGCTGACGGTGACGGTGTGCGTGTGTGCGCGCGCACGGCTCTACCGGGCCGGTTTCCTCCACCTCCCCACCTCCACCCGGAGCACAGACAATCGCACCCACACCGTCTGAGTCCAGCACCAGCGCGTTTAAGCCAAAGGGGAAATGTGAAGAAGTGAATCCGCGTCCTGCAGCTTCACCTCCACATGAAACAGCACAGGAGCACACACATCACACTTAACAATAAAAACAAATGGAATATTTTGGATCACGTGCCTGGTGAAGACAAAACACGTTGACGTTGAAATATGAAAATAATTTTATAATCATAAAAAGTATAAACAGGTATAAACATCTCCTCTTTCAGCCATCACTCCATCACCTGTGACTGTATTTCAGAATGTGTTTTTCTTTAGTTGAGTCACTCACTACTCCCTCACTTTACCTCCACAATATTTGCCTGTAGTGGGACTAAGACCAGACCTGCTCTCACTCTGAAGGTCAGAGGACTGTGAAGGTCCAACACTAATGAGAAGAGGGTCTCATCAGAACAACGAACCTACAGAAGAGAAATGAACAAACCTACAGAGGAGAGAAATCAAACCAACACATTACTGCAAGTGCACAAAATGCCAGACGGCTCTCACCACTTTATCAACAAGTCTAAAGAATCTGTATCTGTGTGTGTGCGCGTGTGTGTGTGCGCGTGTGTGTGTGCACGTGTGTGTGTGTGTGCGCGTGTGTGTGTGCGCGTGTGTGTGTGCACGTGTGTGTGTGTGTGCGCGTGTGTGTGTGCGCGTGTGTGTGTGCACGTGTGTGTGTGTGTGTGTGCGTGTGTGTGTGCGTGTGTGTGTGTGTGTGTGTGTGCAGCAGATGTGGACAGGAAAAACCTCCAGAGGAAAGCAGTGAGGACAGTGAGATTGTGACTTCTCCCTCTGTTCAGGACAGTAAAAAATAAAATCATTATTTTTGAAGATACGACTTTTGTGTAGAAACAAATGAAAATGTCGTGTGTTCCTGCCTTGAACATTTGTAGTGACAAACCCCGGACACTGGTTTCACTTGAAAAGTGCCTGAAGAAAACCAAAGCTGAGGAAATGTCTCCTTCTAAACTCAGTCAAGTTAAACTCAGAGCATTTTGACATTTGGATGTTTTTATTCCACAGCCACGAGACCAAAGAACATGAAACTAGAGACTAAACACAAAGAAACGCTCCATTGAGTCATTTACAGAGGGCAGAGCTGCGGCGCCCCCCTCTGCCCCGGGGGTCCCTGTGCTCTCGTGGGTGCTCCCGTGGGTGGTCTTGTGGGTGCTCCCGTGGGTGCTCTCGCGGGTGCTCTCGCGGGTGCTCTCGTGTGTGCTCTCGTGTGTGCTCTCGTGTGTGCAGTCTGAAGTGGGTGTTGAGGTGGGCAGACTGGTTGAAGCTCTTGCCGCACACGTGGCAGTGGAAGGGCTTCTCTCCGGTGTGGATGCGGTGGTGGCGTTTGAGCATGCTCACTGTGGTGAAGCTCTTCCTGCACACTGTGCACAGGTACGGCTTCTCTTTGGTGTGCCAGCGCATGTGCACCTCCAGCTGGCACGCGAAGCTGAAACTCTTCCCACACTCCACACAGCTGTGCCACCGGTGCAGGCCGGGCACGGGCTCGGGGGAGCGGCGCGAGGGCACATGGGGAGGGTTGGCGCTGTGGGCGCTGCCGGGGGGGCAGTGGCTGCTTAAAGTGTGTGTAGGTGATGTGCGCTCTGTGCCCGCCTCCTGTTTGCCCCGCTCTGTTTTCACCTGGACGGGCACAGACGGGGAGTCACAGGCCGAGCTCTGGTCTTCTTCTGTGGGCTCCACTTTGACCAGAGGCCCCGGCTCCACCGCACACCTCCACTCATGCCCCAGACGCTCCCCACCCGCAGGAGACGCCTCCGACTGAGACTCTGGGAACGCACAAGAAACACCACAGATAAACACGTGTGAGGTTGAAATCGTACCAAGACCGAGCTGTTCAAAAAGCTCTGCCCGATTTAAAAACACCAATGTTAAAGTAAACGGACTCCTGGGAGCTTTAAGTCATGTTCTAACACTGTTCCCACTGTCCCCTGCAGCTGTGTTTTGTTTCATTCCCATGTTTGAGTTACTCTTTATTATTTGTCTATTTACATCTGCAAAGCTCCAAACACTCTGTTCCACTTTGTGATGTCATGAAGTGGTAGTTTTCAAGTGAACAGCTCCTTTTCTCAGTCTAAATGTGCAGCTTCACACCTGAGCTCTGCTGTGGACCGGAGTCATTAAAGCTGAGAATGTGGCTGGAAATAAATCTGAAACTCAAACTGTATCATGAGGGCGACCAGGTTTTCATAAGTCTAAACTGCAACACAGGGTTGGGCTGTTTGGTGTAAATAAAATAGTGAAAAGAGAGTGGAACATTGTACATTCTTGTGTTATAATTTGAGGAACATATTTTTATTTTCTGGTCATTTGCAAACATGGACTTCTGTTTTTTTTGACAAAACAAATGATAATTTATGCTCCTCTTTAGTGTTAGCAGAGATCAGATTTGTCAAAAATTGCGATCGTCCAGTTTTAGTCCTGATTTAGACCTGATGTAGACCAGATGTAGTCCTGGTTTTGTCTTAGTCCTGGTTTAGACCTGCTGTAGTCCTGGTTCAGTCCCGGTTTCACCCAAGTTTAGTCCTGGTTTAGACCTGATATAGTCCTGGTTTAGACCTGATATAGTCCTGGTTTAGACCTGATATAGTCCTGGTTTAGACCTGATGTAGTCTTGGTTTAGATCTGCTGTAGTCTTGGTTTAGATCTGCTGTAGTCCTGGTTCAGTCCCGGTTTCGCACAAGTTTAGTCCTGGTTTAGACCTGATATAGTCCTGGTTTAGACCTGATGTAGTCCTGGTTTAGACCTGATGTAGTCCTGGTTTAGACCTGATGTAGTCCTGGTTTAGACCTGATGTAGTCCAAATCAGACCGATCAAATCGATAAGCTCAGTGCCTGTGTGAAGGACATCAAAACCTGGATGACCCTGAATTACCTGCTCTTAAACCCTGAAAAAACAGAGGTCATTGTTGTCGGTCCTAAAGGTCAGAGAGATTCTCTGTCCGACCAGATAATCTCACTTGACAATGTGAGTATAGCCTCTAGCTCTACTGTAAAAAACCTTGGAGTCATATTTGACCAAAATCTCTCATTCACAGCTCATATAAACCAAGCTTGTAAAACTGCATATTTTCACCTGCGAAACATAACTAAAATCAGAAATATTTTGCTTAAAAATGATGCTGAAAAACTTATCCATGCATTTGTTACATCCAGACTAGATTACTGTAATTCTCTGCTCACCGCCTGCGCTAAAGGTACTTTAAGAAGCTTCCAGTTGGTCCAAAATGCAGCGGCCAGAGTCCTAACAGGAACTAAAAGACGTGATCACATCAGTCCTGTGTTAAAATCACTTCACTGGCTTCCTGTCGAGTTTAGAATTAAATTCAAAGTTCTCCTCCTGACATACAAAGCCTTAAACAATATGGCCCCATCATATCTTCAGGATGCCATTGTCCCCTATCAGCCAAATAGAGACTTCGCTTTCAGAATGAAGGATTATTAGTGGTTCCTAGAGTATCTAAAAGTACAGTGGGGGGGAGAGCCTTCAGTTACCAAGCTCCTGTGTTATGGAATCAACTCCCTGTTGATGTTAAACAGGCACCACAGTCTCTTTATTTAAGACCAGGCTTAAAAGCTTCCTCTTCGGAATAGTTTATGACCAGGTTAATTAGTTTGATGTTTGATGCTGGGGGAAGTGTGGCAACCTGAGCACTGTCCTCTGTTTCCTCCTATTTTCTCATCAGCATCACTTACTATGTTCTCATCTGTAGCTCGTTCATTGTTATTCACATGTTGTCCCCTGTCCCACTCCCCCTGTGGAGTGTAACTCTTTCAGACGCCTGATGGCAGCTGGACCCCTCTCCTCCTCCTCGCCCGGCTCCTCCTCCCCAGCTGGGTAGCTGTGGTCATACCGAACTGGCCCACGGGCCTGGACATCTATAGCCTGTCCGTCCATGGGAGTGGATCTCTCCTTCACTGTAGTTCTCCCCGAGGTTTCTTCTTTTTCCCAGGACCCTGGGTTTTTTGGAGTTTTTCCTTGCTGAGAAGGAGGGTCTAAGGACAGGGGATGACTGGACAATGTTTCATTTGCTGCTTTACATGAATGTTGTTTATTCCTGTTTTGATATGTCTGTGTGTATGTTTTACTCATCCAAATCTTGGAACGCCCTTAGAGGCAACTGTTGTTGTGATTTTGGGCGCTACAAAAATAAATTGAATTGAATTAAATTGAATAGTCTTGGTTTAGACCTGATGTAGTCTTGGTTTAGACCTGATGTAGTCCTGGTTTAGACCTGATGTAGTCTTGGTTTAGACCTGATGTAGTCTTGGTTTAGACCTGATGTAGTCTTGGTTTAGACCTGATGTAGTCCTGGTTTAGACCCGATGTAGTCTTGGTTTAGACCTGATGTAGTCCTGGTTTAGACCTGATGTAGTCCTGGTTTAGACCTGATGTAGTCCTGGTTTAGACCTGATGTAGTCTTGGTTTAGACCTGATGTAGTCCTGGTTTAGACCTGATGTAGTCTTGGTTTAGACCTGATGTAGTCCTGGTTTAGACCTGATGTAGTCCTGGTTTAGACCTGATGTACTCTTGGTTTAGACCTGATGTAGTCTTGGTTTAGACCTGATGTAGTCTTGGTTTAGACCTGATGTAGTCTTGGTTTAGACCTGATGTAGTCCTGGTTTAGACCTGATGTAGTCCTGGTTTAGACCTGATGTAGTCTTGGTTTAGACCTGATGTAGTCCTGGTTTAGACCTGATGTAGTCCTGGTTTAGACCTGATGTAGTCTTGGTTTAGACCTGATGTAGTCCTGGTTTAGACCTGGTTTAGATCAGACTGGTCTAAAATAGGGACACCTATTTCTTGCATAAAATCGGGACAAATCACTGGTTTTGTATAAATGTGCTGGGACAGGGGGCACGGGGCTGAAAACTGGGACTGTCCCGGGGAAACGGGGACATCTGGTCATCCTGGGGAGAGCTGAACCTGAGCCTGAAGCTGAAGCTCTGAGGAACCACCTGCATCACCGGGACTGAAGACAGAGCGCGGTTTGTTTGCGTAAAATGGGTGTGAAAACCAAACCCGGCGCCGCTCCTCGGGGTTTGGACGGAGATCTGAGGGTAAAAGCTGTGCTCACCTGGCCGCAGGAGGAGCCGCTGCACCGCCGCGTCCAGCAGCTGTCGGAGCCGCTGGTTGTCCTCCCGGGCGCGGAGCAGCTCGCCCTGGTACTCCGCCACCGTCTCCTTCACGGCGCGGAAGATGTCCTGCGCCGCGGCGGACAGACGCTCGTTCACAAACACGTTCAACAGATCCAGTTTGGTCATGTCTGCCAGACGTCCCCGACCGTCTCCGCTGTTTACATCCACTGATCCGGAAGGAAAGACTCCAGCTGGACCGTGCGCGCCGCGGAAACAGCGCCGCCTGCTGGGGACGGGGGGGCACAGGGGAGGTTCACTGAGGGCAATATTTATATTTATTATATTTATACAATACAATATCTAATACAGTGCAATATTTATACAATACAATATTCAAATACAGTGCAATATTTATACAATACAATATCTAATACAGTGCAATATTTATACAATACAATATTCAAATACAGTGCAGTATTTATACAATACAATATTTAAGTACAGTGCAATATTTATACAATACAATATTTAAATACATTGCAATATTTAAATACAGTGCAATATTTAAATACAGTGCAATATTTATACAATACAATATTTAAATACAGTGCAATATTTATACAATACAATATCTAATACAGTGCAATATTTATACAATACAATATTTAAATACAGTGCAATATTTATACAATACAATATCTAATACAGTGCAATATTTATACAATACAATATTTAAATACAGTGCAATATTTATACAATACAATATCTAATACAGTGCAATATTTATACAATACAATATTCAAACACAGTATTTATACAATACAATATTTAAATACATTGCAATATTTAAATACAGTGCAATATTTTTGACTGAGTGCAATATTTAGACCAGACCTGGGCATTGTTCTTTGTTTAACTCTGACCGGCTTTTTAAGCTCATTTGAATTACAAAATAAACATGTTTCATAGGTGATTTTAAATCACATTTTTTGTAAGGCAAAACCAAAACTAAACTGAGTTTAAACCAGGTCTAAACTGGGTCTAAGACAGAACTAAACTAGAACCAAAGCATAACTAAACCAGGTCTAATCCAGAACTAAACCAGAACCTAACCAGGTCTAAACCAGAACTAAACCAGAACCTAACCAGGTCTAAACCAGAACTAAACCAGGTCTAAACCTGGACTAAATCAGGTCTAAACCAGAACTAAATTAGAACTGAACCAGGTCTAAACCAAAACTAAACCAGGTCTAAATCAGAACTAAGCCAGGTCTAACCCTGGACTAAACCAGGTCTAACCCTGGACTACACCAGGTCTAAACCAGAACTAAACCAGGTCTAAACCAGGACTAAACCAGGTCTTAACCAGGACTAAACCAGGTCTAAACCAAAACTCCACCAGAACTAAGCCAGGTCTAAACCAGGTCTAAACCCGCACTTCTACTTACATCTCTATTTATTTCCTCTCTTTTCTTTCTTTTTTGTACTGCGTCATGAGTGTGCAGTGTTTGCAGTGGAGGGTGAGCTGCTTTTAATCCCATCATGCATGTGCAGTCACAATAAAAGGCATTCGATTCTAGCATCACTTCTTTTTAATACATTTTTTATTGCAGATTTTCAGACACAAAGACGACACCTGATAACAGTACAGTTCATGAAAATAAACTAAATGCATAAACACATCAGTGAATCAAAACATTCACACATAAAAGGGGCAATTTCGTCTTGTATAAAGCTTCTATTTTATTGTGACTTGCTACTTATTTAGAATTGATCATCATATATTGTTTTACTCTTTGTTATTATATTGTGATGTGTGAACTCCTGTGTCCAAATAATTTCCCTTATGGATCAATTAAGTTTGTCCAAATCTAATTTCAAATTCTAATTTAAAGGAATAAATTCAAATCATGGAAAAAGGACATAAGAAAACAAGCCTCTTTTCTCTCAGTTTGGCCCAATGAGCAAAAAATTTCAGGTCATTGTTCGTGTTATGTTTGGTTCACTTTTTCAGGATAAACACGATCTAGCCGATAAATACGAAATCAAATATTTACAATAAGACAACAGACGCGGCATGTTTGGGCCCTGACATGAAACTTTCTAACAAACAGAATGAAAGAGATCTCATTAAATTCTGTGCTGATTTTTCCAGGTGAACATATTTTAGTGACGTTCAGCTCATGTCCTGAAACAGTGATTGTTTTGGTCCTGCAAAGCCACAAAAGTATTTGATAAAGATGTGAATGTCTTTATCTCCTCTGTCTGTTCTTCATGTAGGGCGGATTACGACTTACTTTTGGTTTTCAAGTAAACCCAGAGTGACCAGACGGACCTGTTTACCCACAACAGTCCCAGTCCTGAGCCCTGTGTCCCCGGTCCCAGCAGATTTATCCAAAACCAGTGATTTTTTATACAAAAAATGTCCGTGTCCCTATTTTGGACCAATCTGATCCTGCCAACAGTAAAGAGAAGCGTAACCTGTCGTTTGTTTTGGTAAAATACAACAAAAAATCTGCTTAAAAACGACTCAAGCACAAAGAAAAAGTGACTATACTGACTCACATGTTCATCATGAATGGTCCCTGCAGAACAGTTTTCCTTATAATTTTCAAAATTTTCTTATTTCCAACCAACAGGATGTTGCAGTTTTTTTTATTTTGAAATACTGGTCACTCTAAACACAGAGCCTAATGCTGCTTTTGGATCTTTGGAATCAGAGTTATTAAATGTTTTTAATTATGAAGATTCATAGAAATTAAATCAATTACTCTATAAAATAAATAAGTTGAACAGGTCCCCTGAAGGGCCCAGAGTGAGCTGGTGTGTCTGAAGGGGCCCTAAACTCCACAGGATTCACTCATGAACTGGTTTTATGTCATTTTTAAGGAGCTTTTGTTTTTCCCCTCCCTGTGCTCTGTGCTCCAGTCTAATCACAGGTGGAAACTTTACAACATCATTCATAAAGACAATGAAGTCATTATTTCAAAAACAGTTTTATTCACATGAATCCAACATAAACAATAAAAACTAACTTAAACTACCGGCCAGGGCTGGGATTGGCCGGAGAGTCTATGACGTCATCATCCGAGGGGCGATGCTCATAGACATGAGCTCCTGGAACAGAAGCTTACAGGCGTACGGCATCCGGACCAGAGACACCTGAGGGGCAGAGCGATAAAACTGAGTCATTGCAGCTCACGATTCATGTTCTCACACTGTACAAACGACTACAACAGTGAAACCCTCACGAGAGGCACCAGGATTAAAACAGGCTTAATTTTCTTACAACCTACGATTGGCGATCGGCAATCATTAAAAGTGTGTCTGTTTTTGTGTGTGTACCTGTGTCTTGTTGCGGCAGCCCCGGCACTCGTAGGTGTGTGTTCGTGTGTTGGCGATGGCCATGAGTCCGCACAGGTTGCACACGTGGACCTGGTACGGGTCGGACGCCTCGAACAGACGCTCCCGGAGGAACTGAGCGGCGCCGTGAGCAATCTGACAATCCCGCTCCATCTCCCCGAAACGAAGACCACCGTCACTGAGAGAAGAAGAGGGTTAGAACAGGGACTGGACTAATGGACTAAAGCAGGACTAAAGCAAGACTAAAGCAGGACTAAAGCAGGACTAAAGCAGGACTAAAGCAGGACTAAAGCAGGACTAAAGCAGGACTAAAGCAGGACTAAAGCAGGACTAAAGCAGGATTAAACCAGGACTAAATTGGGACTGAACCGGGACTGAACCTGGACTAAAACAGAAATAAACCAGGACTGAACCAGGACTAAAGCAGGACTAAAGCAAAACTAAAGCAGGACTGAACCAGGACTAAAGGAGGACTAAAGCAGGACTGAACCAGGATTGAACCGGGACAAAGTCAGGTCTAAACCAGGGCTAAAGCCAGGTCTAACCCAGGGCTAAAGCAGGACTAAATTGAGGCTAAAGAAGGAATAACGCAGGAATAAACCAGGTCTAAACGTGGCCTCACCGGGATCGTCCCTCCATGGGCTGTCTGTTGAGGATCTGGACCGGGCCTCTGGCTCTGGAGTGGATCTTGTCGTCCACCATGTGCTTCAGACGCTGGTAATAAGTGGGACCGATGAAGATCTGAGAGGTCAGCTTCCTCCCGGTGAAGCCGTTGTACAGCACCTGGAACAGAACCGAGACTTTAGACCAGACCAGGACCAGGAGTTTAGACCAGAAGGCTTAGACTGGACTAGGCAAGAACCATGACTTATGCTGTGCTGAGAGGTCCTCAAGAACTTGGGATTCTGAGATGAGATGTTCCTCATTTCATGTGTTTTTATCTCAAGTCAGGATCAAAAACCATTGATAAAACCACTGAGCGTTTAAAAACCAAAGAGTTGTTGTTGCTACTCGCCTTCTAAACGTTTAATTGTTGACTTTTACTAGTTAACGATACACTGAAGTAGGAGCATATCTTACATATTTTAGTCAAAGAGCTCAAATGTGTGAGGTAAATGAACAGATCAGCTGATTTTGGTTCATCTCCTCAGAGCGGTGACGTCAGGAGAGCTTAGATTTGGCCTGAGATGTTTTTGAGTTTTCCAGTGCTACGTTCAGGTGCCTTTTCCCAAGTTCCCAAGGACCACGTGAACGCAGCGTCACGTCAAATCACTGACCTCGTTGCCTCGGAGGTGGTAGCCGTACTCTGACAGCAGGTTGGACACTTTCTGCACGTTGACGGCGTCGTTGAACGGCGTGGCGTCTCCGATCTCGCCTTTGTTCGCCGACACCTGAGAAACAGCAAGGACAGAACACAGATGGTGTGAACAAGTGGACTGAAGTATAGGAGTGAATCGGGAGCCAGTTTCATTAGTTCATATCTTAAATTATAAACAAAATAGTGGAATAAAAAACCAAGGATCATGTAGAGCAGGTTAATACCAACATAAAAAAAAAAGATGAGCCTGACAGCGGCAGGTTCAGTTCTGCAACAGAAAGTAAACTGGGGCCTGTGGAGCTAAATCACACCCATCACTTCCTTTTGCAGCAGCTAGCAGGTTAGTTATGTCCACTTCTACAGTCTAGGCCAGAGGTGCCCAAAGTTTTTCCTCAGCAGGTCAAAATAAATGCACATTTGTGGGTCAAAGGACAAATCTAACAAAAATGTTAAGATTAAATTAACTTTAAATATTGAGAAAAAATCCTCGTCCCCATCCCCTGACCGTCTATTCAATACAAAATGGAATAAAAATAGATTCATAAAATCTCAGCGCTCCCACTTAAGTTAGAACCAAAGAGACAGTGCGCAGCGCCCCCTGTGGCCGTACCTTCCCCTGCAGACACTCGATCAGATGGCCCACGGTCATTCTGGAGGGGATGGCGTGAGGGTTGATGATGATGTCTGGAGTGATGCCCTCACACGTGAACGGCATGTCCTGAAAACGAGAGAAACGTTAGGAACGCAGCAGCGAGTGCAGAAACATCGAGCCTAAACATGTAGAATATTACACAGACTCTAAAGCAAATACGGCCAAGAACATGTTAGAATAAAGATGTCAGTGTTAAATGACGGAGCAGAAGCAGCAGAGCCTCGTACCTCTTGTCTGTACTGGATCCCGCAGGTTCCCTTCTGTCCGTGTCGACTGGCAAATTTGTCTCCGATCTGAGGAATCCTGACGGAGCGAACCTGGAACAGCACAAACCCGGTCAGCACGGCACCAGCACTGAACAGGGACTCTGAGACAGTTTCTGTTTCATGTGGATAGGCCCAGAGATTACAGAGATATGAACCAGAAACCAAGTCTCCAAATCTACAGTTTGACAGGTCAGAACATCCAGCTCAGTTTAAGGCTCTGCAGGGGAACAGGAAAAACTAGACATGGAGATAGATTAGAGGTATCAATTTGAAACTTTTTCTGTAGTTTGTTTGGTTTTCACATAAAAATAAGACACTAATGTGTAAAAAAAAAAAAAGGCCAAAAAAGAGCCGGGTTTAAATTTCCTGCTTCAATTTGTTAACATATTTGACACTAAAATATATAGAAGGGATTTTGGATATGATGTCGTATTTAAGGAAACTAGATATGCGTAAATATGTTTTATTTTGCCCAGTTAAAACTTTAATAAATCAGACTTGAAATAGACCTTTTTCACAACGGCCGGAACTTATGGTTAATGGTTTTCTGTGGCAAAAGGTCCATGGGAAATGTCTAGCGTATTCTCCAGCAGCTTCATAAATCTGCTCCATCACCAAATCTCCAATCAACAAGGTCCACAAAGGAGAAACATTCTTCCAAAACTAACGTTATGATCATGAATAAAACAGAATGAACTTCAGACTGATTCTACAACTAAAATAAAAAATCGATTTCATGATATTAGCGTAGATAGATTTGTGCAGTTGGAATGCGCGACATCTCTAGGACCAAACGTTAGTGTTGCTCAGTCGTTCACTGATGCTCGTCGTTGTTTCGGCCTGATCTCGTTTTTCTCTGTATTCTCATGTATTTTTCTAGCGTATTCTTGTGTTAGAACAGCCCCTCACCCTGATCTTGCAGAACTTGTAGCCCTCCTGGTTGAGCGTGACCATGACCTGGTCCACGATGCCGGTCTCGGAGGTGCGCAGGAAGGTGCTGCAGTCTCGTTTGGTGTAGCGGCGGTTGGTGGAGTCGAGCTCGTCTTCGTTCTCGGGGAGAGTCACCGTCTTCCCGATGATCACGTCCTCTCCGGACACGCGCACACCCGGAGCGATCAGCCCGTCGTCGTCCAGTTTGTCGTAGATGGCGTGTCTCATCCCTGCACACAACCAGATTCACTTACTACTGCATAAGACGACCACTATTATACAAGACATGATTACTGCGACTACACAACAGCCGTGTCATCTGATGTGGGATTTTCCGGTTTAAAATAATGTTCTTAAAGCAGCAAAGGGTCGACCTAACCAAAAATATATGCCAGCCCTCAGGTCCTTAACCGTGTTCCTCACCCTGGCAGGTTTCTCGCGTCGGTTTCTCAAAGATCTCCTCTTGGTCGAATCCTTTCTTTGACTCCTGCTCTTTGTACGAGCGATAGAACACAGACCTGGAACAAAGACCAGGTTTAGACCAGGTTTAGACCAGGTTTAGACCAGGTTTAGACCAGGTTTAGACCAGGTTTAGACCAGGTTTAGACCAGGTTTAGACCAGGTTTAGACCAGAGTTACACCAGAGTTACACCAGAGTTACACCAGAGACCAGGGTTAAACCAGGGACTGGGGTTAGACCAGGTTTGGTCCGGGTTTGGACCAGAGTTAGACCAGAGACCAGGGTTAAATCAGGGACTGGGGTTAGACCAGGGTTAGACCAGGGTTAGACCAGGTGTAGACCAGGTGTAGACCAGGTGTAGACCAGGTGTAGACCAGAGTCAGACCAGGTTTGGACATGGGTTAGACCAGAGTCAGACCAGGTTTGGACATGGGTTAGACCAGGCTCAGACCAGGCTCAGACCAGGCTCAGACCAGGCTCAGACCAGGCTCAGACCAGGCTCAGTCCAGGCTCAGTCCAGGCTCAGTCCAGGCTCAGACCAGGCTCAGACCAGGCTCAGACTACGCTGTACTCAAAATTCAGTTTCTGTTATTGCAACTGTCTGTCACTGCAGCTTTATTTTGCCTGAAATGTGGGAATTTTGTAAAAACACCCTCGAGAAAGAGTCTGAAATCCACATTTTAGTATCAATAAGGGACAAAAAGAAGATCTGGAGGAAATTTTGACCAAAATCTGCAATTCTCTGCTTTCTGAGCATTCAGAAGGTAAATTAATAATATGCAGGAGTCAGGACTGTGAGCACATATTTGAGAAGATGTTTGAATACCTGCAGAAGAGCACAGAGACAGAACAGGACTAGACTACTACAATGTTCCACAGTGTGACATTTAACAACTCTACTTTACGTTCAATCAATTACAGGTGTTTTTTTTAGCTCAGACATACCTCGAAAAACAGGTATTCTGACTGTGTTGCCTCTCTGCCTCCACCAGAAAAGTTACACAATGCACCTTTAAGAGTGAAGACAGGCTAAAAGCTAAAAGTCTAAAGGAGTCCAGACCTGAAGAGGCCTCTGTCCACGGCGGAGCGGTTCATGATGACAGAGTCCTCCTGGTTGTATCCGGTGTACGACGCGATGGCCACGATGGCGTTAATGCCTGAAGGAAAACACCACAGTTTATATCTACAGAAATTGTCACGGCAAAAATAACTGAAGGAAAATCAGTATAACAAGAACAAAATCCTGATGTTGAGCTCACACTTTTTTACTTCTAATTTAAAAGGTCCAACATTATGCAAAATTGACTCTTGTGAGCTTTAAGTCGTGTTCTAACTCTTTAGAACAAAACACCATGAAAAAAATGCTCGTTTTTCATGGTGTTTTGAATCTGTAAAAACATCTGCAATAAAATCAATGCAAAATAGACAAGTTTAATACCATACTGTGGAACATTCCAGGCAAAACAATCACATCCCCATGGAGACAAGGTGTTGGACCAGAAAAGTGCTCACAGGAGTCAATTTAGCGTAATACAAGAGCTTTAATTCACCCTAATCATTTTTCCTTTGTTTACTTTGTGGAGCTGTTTGTTTGTGTGGTCAGAGCGTCACCTGCTGGCAGCTCTCTGAAGCGCAGGTACTCCATGGATCGCGTGGTGACCAGGGGCTTCTGGGGGTAGTAGAGCACGTGGGCGAGAGTGTCCATCCGCACGTGGAAGTTTGTGATGTAGACGCCCATGGCCTGTTTCCCCATGGCCGACTGGTACGTGTTCCTGGGAGACTGAGATAGAAACGAGAAGCACACAAATACGATCAGAGACGAGCCTGGAGACGGACACCGGGACCAGAGCTGGAGTTACATTCACTGGAGTAACTTAGTGAGTTATGTTGTTTTCTAATTGTAAAAAGTTGCCTCAAATGATTCCCACAGTGTCCACTCTTGAGGGCAGTGAAATAGAGGTGGTTCATATGTACAAATACCTCGGGGTCTTAATTGATGACAAACTCACTTTCAAGCCACATATAGATAATGTTGTGAAGAAGCTGAGGCTAAAATTGGGATTTTATTTTCGAAATAAACTGTGTTTTTATTTTAATGTAAAAAAACTGTCTTGTCAATGCAACATTTTTATCTGTGTTGGATTATGGAGATCTTTTGTACATGAATGCTGCTGCTCAATGTCTTCAAATGATTGATACTGTTTATCCTGCTTCTTTGAGGTTTATTACAAACTGTAAGATGTCCACTCACCACTGTGAATTATCCTCTGGAGTGGGACGGCTGCTCTGGCCACTCGGAGGACTAGTCACTGGTACTTTCATTTATAAGGCAATACTGGGACTACTGCCTTTGTACATTTGCGCCCTAATTGCTCTGAGAAATGCTAAATCGTATTCTCTTCGTTCACAAGACTATTTGCTGCTTTCTGTTCCTTATGCTCGTACAGAATTGGGTAAAAAGGCATTTGTTTACTCTGCACCTTTTGCATGGAATATGCTACAGAAAGACTGGAAACTAACTGATTTAATTTCCATGAGCACTTTTAAATCCAGACTGAGAGCCTTTGAGACCAATTCCACAATCTGCAATTGTTTTTCATACTGTCTTTAAACTTTTATGTCTTATCTGTGTAAATATGTGACTGTGTTTTGTGTTTGCTGCTGCCTCTTGGACAGGAGTCCCTTGAAAAAGAGGTTCTTAATCTCAATGGGATATTTCCTGGTTAAATAAAGGTCAAATAAAAAATAAAAATAAAACTTGTTAAAAAGAACTGTTTTTTTTTTATTAAAGTAACAGTACTTTCACTTGAGTAAACGTTGTGCTTCCTCTTCCCAACATGAGTGAGTCTAAAGTGACAAAATCTTTATGTGACATGAAACGATTTGACTCAAACGTGTTACACTGTGGAACAATTTGCTTGAGTAAATGAAAATAAAAGAACGTTTTGAACATTGGAGTTTCTTGTAGCCAGTGTTTCCTACAGTGCTTTATAGTTAGGGCCTTGACAACAATTGCCCCCAGCCAAAAAAAAAGGCAGAACTGTGCAGAGGGGCCTCCCCCTCCGGTCCTCTGTTTTGATTGACTAACCAGTTTTCTGAGGGAAAGATTTTGTTAGTTTGTATCATTTTTGTGTCTGTCCTTTGAAAACACCAGATTTTGAGCTTTATTTAATGTTTTGCCCTTCACATCACATTAACTTTACATCATAAATCAGAAGTTACGTCCCAACAGTTACACTTTTAAGTTACTCTGACTTGAGCATCCCAAATACTTTTTCAAGGTAAAAATCACACTGAACGCAGCACACGTATCTTACACAAGGGATTCAGATGTTAACCCTATAGACCCTTTTAGGGCAATGGAAGTGATAAAAAATATATATATATGCGTGCATTTTGTCAACGGAAGTGTCATTGTTCCCCATTCATTTCAATTCATTCAGACTGAACACGGACAGAAGAAGACGGAGATAAGCATAAACATTTCCAGCACCAAAATGTCTGGTTGTTCTATGTGTGTTTGTCAGAATCGATATTCTACCAACAGACTAAAGTTTTAAAATTTTACTCACTGATAGCACAAGGATCTGACAGTCGGACACCGTTTGTCAAAACTTGTTGAGGAAATATTTGCGATATTTTGACGATAATCCTTTCGCAGCTTAAACTGCTGAATTCTGTCGTACTTCTGTTGCCAAACTGCGTGCACAGCCGAACCTATGTCACCACGGTTTACTCACACTAAAAGGGACTGTAGAGGAGTGTTGAGTGAAGGGCTGCAGCATGTGTAGTGTGAAGAGTTTTCAGCATTTTGGGTGATTGCTCGTTCAAAGTGCAAACGACAAAGAGCAAGTGTGCACAGCGAGCGCCGTTTGACACGATGGAAACAGAGCAACGAGTGTCAAAGATGAACTGCGCCCAACGAGTGTCAGTGAATTTTCAAACCTCCACTGTGGAGCGTTTTAAGAGTTTTGACGCGCCGTATGTGAACACGCCATTACTCTTACTTCAGTCATTTCTTGGAACTCTACTTTATACTTGAGTAATTTTATTGTGAAGTAGTAGTAGTACTGCTGTAGCGCTCGCAGTAGCAGTAGAGGGCAGCTCAGTACCTGGTTGTGGTCGGGGAAGGGGATGATGGAGGCACACACGCCCAGGATCATGGAGGGGTGGATCTCACAGTGGGTGTAGGTGGAGCAGTAGGCCACGCCCTTCTCCTGGAGGTCATCAGGGGTCATGGCCAACATCACGGTCTCCTCCTCCAGAGTGTCGATGTACTCCACCACCCCAGACGCCACCAAGTCCTGCCAACTGAGACCAACACCAGTTCAGAGGGGAACCACGGAGAGAGACGGGCGGCTACAGTGGGTTCGTTAAGCTCAAACCCTGAATTTCTTGTTTCACAAAAGGTTAAGACTTCAGTCAGATCTGTCTCGGTGTGAACAGCTCTGTCTGCACATTATTGATCAGTGCTGCAGTGTGAGCGTGTGGACAGTGGGAATACGCTGTGATAAACTCTGTCACTCATAATCACTTAGACAGTGTTGGGAAAGTTCATTTTCTACCTGAAGTAGTTCAAAGTTCAGTTCACAAATTTCTCGTTTGTTCAAAGTTCATAACAATTTATAGTTTGTTCACAGGTCCAAAAAATGAACTAGATCATCTTTTTTTTCAATACGTTGCTGTGAGTTATTATTTTTCAATATCATTCCCAAAAGCCCATGTAAAAGCACAGAAAGCACATATTTTATCAGGTTTAACAATGAAACTATGTATTAGATTAGATCAAATTTTGAATCCTTATCCAACCAGGGTTCACATGAGCATTTAGGGAAGAGTATTTCACCAGTGTTCAGTCCACTCTAAAGCAGCTGCAGCTTTCACCCCTACAGTATAATCTCAAAAACATGAAGGAAAACTTGCTACTTGGATGATCATTTTTAATTCTTAAAGAAAAGAAAAGAGATGTTCATATGATGGATCCTTGTTGCTCCTGCTCCAGTCGCCTCCAGCTGCTTTTGTGTTTTCTCTTGTTTCGATGGCGTATGCAGCGATGTGACGCTGGTGGCTTGTGTTGCTGTCAGATTTTATGTTTTTCCTCTAAATATTACGGCTCTTTACAGTGTGTTTAGCCAAGTTTTGGCCTGGAGCAGTAAAGAAATCTGGCACTTATTGAACGAAGTTAAATAGAAGCGCATGCCGTTCACAGTTTGTTCATCAGGCAGTAATACAGAGCGTTCAGTTCACGTTCGCCCAAAATGAAAAACGGTTCAACAACACTGCACTTAGAAACCAGAGCGTGCAGACAGAGGGGGGCGCTCTTATGCACAGCTCTTCAGTCCTTTACAAGTTTTATATTCCACCGTATGCAGGGTGAAATATAAAACTGCAGTCATTTGCGCAACTATTGGCTGAAGCAGTGAAGTGTGCCTCTTTTTCCAATGTATTTTAAGCTACAATTTATTAAACTAAACCTGTTCAAATGCACAAAGAATAACCTGAAGAATAATCTGCTAGATAAGGAAACATGTACAGAAATGCATTTTGTTTGTTATATGTGTTACATGTAAGAGCCAGTAGGAGGAGCTGTGTGGCCCGGCGCACCTGTAGTTGTTGTATTCTCTCTCTTTGAGCTGGTCGATGTGGCGTCTCTTCAGTAAGAGCTTCTGCTTCTCCACGATGAGCAGAGGGCGACAGATGCGCCCGGCGTCCGTGTAGATCCGGATCTCGCGCTCACGAATGTCTCTGATCATGGACACCTGGAGACGAGAGGAGAGCAGAAGTTTGGCTGCAGGAAAAGTGACTGAAGAAGCGTCGGGTGTTTCCTGAACTATTGTATTACTGTAGGATATAAAAGTAGAAAAAAGACTAAAAGGTTACCACAGTACTTAAACATTAAACTACAGGTGGTAGAAATGATTCATTGTCTGACCCCAGGACGAACTGCCACCAACTGAGTGTCCATAGACGCAGTGTCCTGGTGTCAGTCTCCTGGATGGATAAGCCAGTATCCCGGTGATGAAAAACCAGGAGGCTCTCAGTGGGTTTTTCAGAGAGTATCAGGATACTGTGGCCTGTAGATGCAATATCCTGATTTCTCAAAACTGGAGCTGTACTGAGCATGTGTGAACTCGAGTAACAGAAACGGTGCACTGCAAATGTCTCTGATCTGGCCAAAAACGTAAAACTTCTATCCGGTTTTTCATCATGTTTTCAGATTTATTATTGACTTACTAATTCTGAGGCTGCTTCATTCTAGCCTAGAGGTCGTTTATTTTAAGACAACTTGTCATGTAAAATGTAAAAAAAAGTCATTTTCTGATACATTTAAATTGTAACTTTTGACCAAGCTTTTGTGCCGTGTAGGAGCAGTTACTTTCCCAAAACGACTCAAACTCCTACCAGGACTTTCTAAGTAATAATATGTTATACTTATAAACAAAATAAAGCCGTCTACAGTTTAATACAGTCACATTTTAACCCCAGGCTCATTTCTGTGGTGGTTTGTGTTGCTCTTGAACCAAACTGGCTTTGTGACTCTGGGCTGTTTTTTCAAATGCCTTTTCCTGAAGCGGTGACACAGCTCCACAGACTCATGTTCTTACTTGAATGTTTGTCTTCTTTTTTGTTGTTAGAAACTTGTTAAAAGGCTGAAATGACCAAAGTTACTACATGCTTAGCTCCTTGCCATATCTGCGCCATAGTTACGATAGAAACCGGTCTAAATATCCAGGTTAATGTAAAGAGATACGAGTATCCTGGTTTCTCTGAGCGCAGGTAAACGCCACATCCAGAACACCGTAAGAACCGGGATACTGATGTAAACATGTAAACACACTCACTCATACTATGTGCCCTTACAGTGTCCTTAGTGTCCTTACCTCTGATACGATGATGTCCATCTGTCTCCTCAGTTTCCTCAGCGTGTTCATGAGCTGCTCTGGGTCCTTGTGGATTCCAACCCAACAGCCGTTCACAAAGATCTTCGTGGCACTGGAAGAAAAACCACAAGCGCTCAGGCAAAGTCTCACACAGAATGAATGAAACAAAACACAACTCCAGGTCTGTTTGCGATGAGAAACACCATCCGAACACAGATCAGAAAATAGCCTAATGTTGGCCCTTTGAATGCGGTCGGTTCTTCGTTATCGTCGGTCTTACTCTGCAATGGCGGCGGGCGAGATCTCCTCCAGGTTCTCCATGCTCCACTCCTCCAGAAACTCCAGGATGGGGCTGGGCTGGGACCCCACGGAGATGTACGCCATGAGGGCCAAGTTCTTCACCAGCCCCACAGCATGGCCCTAAACACAAGGACAAGACAAGAGAACTTTGTAAAACAGGTCAAGAAAATGAGAAAAAGAGCTGTTTTTGTTGAGTAGTTGTCGTTGTGTATAAGGATCAATACTGAAACTCAATACAGATATTCACTTTTGTTATATATTTACAAAAGGGAAAAGTTAAGTTAAATTTGTAGGCCTTGCTATGGATGTTAAGAAATAAGTATCGGTAAAAATACACAAATAATTTCACATCGGCTGATCCCAAGTTGTGTAGGGATGATTTAATATTTAGCAAAGGAAATTCATTTTTCTCTTTTTATCTGGTCAAAATGAGCGCTGGTTTGGCTCAGGTATAGTCCTGGTTGGGTTCTGGTACAGTCCTGTTTGGGCTCTGTTATGGTCTTGGTTGGGTTCTTGTACAGTCCTAATTTGGCTCAGGTATAGTCCTGGAAATAGTCCTGGTAATAGTCCTGGTAATAGTCCTGGTAATAGTCCTGGTAATAGTCCAGGTATAGTCCAGGTATAGTCCAGGTATAGTCCAGGTATAGTCCAGGTCCAGGCCTGGTCCAGCCCTGGTCCAGAACTGTTTGAGTTCTGGTACAATCCTGATTTGGCTCAAGTGCAGTCCTGGTACGGTCCTGATAGGGTTCTGGCATAGTCCTGGTACAGTTCTGATAGGGTTCTGGCATAGTCCTGGTACAGTCCTGATAGGGTTCTGGCATAGTCCTGGTACAGTCCTGATAGGGTTCTGGCACAGTCCTGGTTTGGCTCTGGCACAGTCCTGGTTTGGTCCTGGTCCTGTACCTCTGGCGTCTCTGCGGGACACACCATCCCCCACAGCGTGTTGTGGAGCTGTCGAGGTTTGGCCAGTTTTCCGTCTCGTCCGATCGGGGAGTTTACTCTTCTCAGGTGCGACAGGGTGGAGGCGAAGGTCAGACGGTTCAACACCTGAGGAAAAAACACAACAATAACTCGGTATTTTGCACATGATATGAATCAAACTCATTTTAACAACAGTACTTCTTTGTTAAACCACTATTTTTGTCCATTTTAATCATCAAAAAGGTGCATGTCCTGTATTAAAAGGTGCATGTCCTGTGTATTGCATAAATATGTTTCTTAAAACTGTAGTGCGGTCACAAAAAAAGTGCTCAAAGATACCAAAAAATACTCAGCCCACAATAACTGTACAACAAAATTTAGTGTCTGTCCTCTGTACCATATATTTACTACTGTGTACATCAACCCTCTGGCCCTGCCCCTGTCATCTCCTGTCTCACCTGTGATACCCCTGCCCCTGTCTTACCTGTGATACCCCTGCCCCCGTCTCACCTGTGATACCCCGGCTCTGGCCTGGTGGGCTTTCTTCACGTCCCCCCAGTTTCCTGTGGCCAGTGAATACTTGAGTCCGTCTGAAATGATGCGCGTTTTTATGGCCAGCTCCAGGTTGAAGTCTTTTCCTCGGTCGATGAATTTCTGAGCGTAGATTCGAATCTCCTTCAGTAAATTCTTAAACATCCTGAAATGAAAACGACACATGATGAAGAAGGAAAAGTTTCTATTTTAAAAGCTCCAGTGCACAATAAAAATAATAGTTTGAATCGTCCGCCTATAAAAAAAAAAATAGCACTGACAAGTCAACTACTACTATAATCGTTCGTCTCCAGTCAAATGAAGCTCATTGAGGTTGGGAGTTACAAGAGGGAAACTGGAGCAGAGTTCTATATTAGGAATAGGAATTTATTTATGGAAAAAATAGTGAAATAAAAGCACTGAGCTCATGTAGAGTGGGTTAATACAAAGATTTTAAGACTAGAAAAATGACGAGGCTCACAGCAGCAGTTATAGTGATGACAATTTTACGATGTAAAGTCAATTTTATTACGATATTTGTTTTACCATTTTGTCTTTTTCACTGACAAAATTTCAAAACTTTTTTGTGTCTTTTTCATGACCTAAAGTGAATTTTCATGACTTTACACCTACATGTGTAGAATTTCTCAGACTTTTAGGGCTAAATCTGAAACGTGAACCCTTTCCTCTCACCTTATGGTTTGGTATTATAGTTTTTTAACATTCTAAATCCTGTCAGTGCATTTATTGTCGTCTATTTTAATCAAACCACCTTATTGTGTTTGTCCTGCTGGAGCAGCTGGAGCATACGTTTGGAAATAATCATAACAGACTAATGATAACTTAACAGAACGCTGTAACTGGATGAAAGAGATACTAAAATTCCATGACTTTTCCAGTCCTGGAAAATGACATTTTAAATTTCCATGACTTTTCCAGGATTTCCATGACTGTGGGAACCCTGTACTGTACATACATTTTAGCGGTCACAGGAAATAAAGTGTACAGAAGAGCCATGGCAAGACTTAGACGGGGTACAGTCAGGGCTCTCACGCTAACTTTTTTTCAGGAGCACATGTGCCCCTAAGTTAAAAATTTTAGGAGCACAGAAAAAAAAATGGGGGCACAAGTAGGTTTTCATTTCGAACGATTATTACAGTGCAGAACTTGCGCATACCAACTTATTTGAATTAATTTTATACAAAAAACAAAAGAATTATTATGACTGTACTTTTCCTGCATGATCGCAGTGTTTTTATAAATATATCTTCATTTTATCTGATTAATATTTAGACTTAAAATAAGCCAAACAAACTGTACTGCACTGAAACACTCTGTGGCCCTTTTTGGACCCTCACCCACAGTTTAAGAACCTCTTCTTTAAGAGAACTTCCACTGGCACTTTACACAAAACTGTTTCAAAGTGAAAAACATAGGTAAGATTTTTAAACCTGTATTTTCAAATTCCTAGGTGAAGTTACTTTCTCTCACTGGTTTTACAGTGTTATTTATCCTCTGCACATTTACCAAACTAAACGCACATTGTGACAGAGTTATTTGGCATTTTCTTAGGCAAACTTCAGCCCACATATCACCTGCTCTGTGCTGTGGGTCTGCTCTGCGGACACTGACAGAAAATTAGTATTGGCGTATTTGACGTGAGGCGGAAGGATAGGTGGGATACCTGCCCTGTGACGCACGTTGGTACACGAGGGTGCGCGCTGTGGACAAGCCGCGCGCTGCGGAGTCTGTGCTGCCGGGCCGCACAGTGTCTGCGGGCTCCAGTGCACAGGCCGCAGAGAGACGTCCCGCGTGGTCACGCACACGGTACAAGTTTATTGCAGCGGCCGTAATGAAATATGATCACACTCAGTATTCAGACCTTGAGTCCGTGATAAGACCGAGTCCAAATGCGCTCGAGACAAGACCAAGACAAAGCTCTCGCTTTAGCTGAGAAGGAAGTCCAGCGGCGTGGGGGTGTTTACTGAGTGGTGGAACAGGTGTGGGTCCTGCTGCGGGGCGCTCCTCGTTTAAGGGGGCGTGGGTGTGTTTTGAAGCGGACTTTGTTCGTATGAGTGATATCGGCCACATGCGGAGCTCGTATGCTGGGGTCAGCGCTCGCGCTGGGAAAGCGTGCGGCGCTTTAGGGGTGATCCAGGCTTGGGCACGATTCTAAAGTCTTAGTGTGAGTGCGCTCCTAATGTTTGATACATTTAGAACGTTTAACTCGTCACGTTACGTCTGTGCGCAGTTCTCCTTACTGTGGCTGCAGAAGCACTCGCACTGGTGCGACTGTTTTATTTTCCTCGTTCGCACGACGAAATATTTACTCGCAAATGCGAGTGAAATGGGCGCACTGTAGAGCCCTGGGTACAGTTAGATAAAACATAAACCATTATTTATTTAATTCATTAAATTCATTCATTAAATTTGAGTCACTCAGCATAATACGTGTAATCCAGAAATCCCTTGGTGAGCTACTTTAAAGGGGGTAAAGAGCTGCAGGTTGGAGACCCCTGATTTATACAATTTTTATCTTATTGGTACTAGTCTCTTGCTGTTTTTTTTTTTGCTACTTATTTAGAAGTTTATTACCATTTATATGTATTTTTTTCACTCTTTGTTATTGTAATATATTGTGATGAGCTACTGTGTCTAAGTCCTTTCCCTTGTGGATCAATAAAGTCTGAGTCTAAACAAATATACAGATTTGACTTTCTGGATCAGTGATAAATAATAGTAAACTTTTTGCTGATTTTCTAATAACTGGAGGAAGACTGTAGTCTGTGGTACTGACCCTCTGAAGAGGAAGGCCAGCAGAGGTCCAGCCAGGTCCAGCCTCTTGTTTCCGTAGTGATCCCTGTCGTCCAGCTCTCTGCGCCCCAGAGCGGCCAGCAGGAGGCGATGCACCATGTACCTGTAGAGGAGGAGAGAGGAGGGCACAGGTCACACTACAGAGAAGAGACAGGAGACTCACACAACCACTTCCTCTTTCATTTTATTCCTCATTTAGCGTAGTGGAAATGGGCCGATACTGAAAAATATGACAATAGACAATTTTCTGGTCGTAGTTGGCACAGAAAGTCTCATGTTTAGTTCTGTTGTTACCTAAGAGATAAACCTTGACATAACACATTTCGATCAGTTTTTTGTCTTATTTTCCTTTTTGTTTTATCTTATATCCATCCGCACGCAGCGAGGAAGAAGAAGAAAACCTGACTGACGCTTCATGTGTGATGTTGAGCCCAAAAGTTTGTGATGGAGACGTTTTATTGAACACCGAGAGTCGAGAGGGGACGAGGCGCTGAAGAGGAGAAAGTTCCCGCTGGTGGGCAAAGTCAGACTTTCATGGAGGAGACGGTAAAGCCCAATTTATGGTTCTGCATCCAAACGCGTTTGTGTGGACGTGCGGCCCCTACGCACAGCGTCCGACCTGCACCGCCCAGACTTTCTAACTACGCCTCAAAACGACACAGACAATAAGGGCTGTGATTGGTCCTTTCCACCGCTTTACATTTCTGTTACTCGGCTCATTATAGAATTTGAGTAATAATGTGTTTAATGCAGCTTTGGCACATTTGTTTACGTTTTACACAAACTAAACTTCAAACCACATGGCTCATTTGCAAACAGTACAAGCGCTGATAAAAACAGCTCGTGTGCTGATGCTGATGCAAAGCGCTACAAAGTTTGATTTGATCAGAACTTGTGCCTCATCTTCAAATATAACGCTGCGACTGTTTCTGAGTGCAGGTGCAGCTACAAAATAATTCTGAATTAGTCACAGTAATACCGTATACCCCGGGGAAATGATGAGACAGTTTAACGGTATCAACATTTGGATACTGCCCAACCCTAATGTACACTAATTGTGTTGTGATAATGCTGTGCAGGAAGAGTGATTTAGCACCTAGAGCAAAGGGAGGGGAGATTCAGGGCACCACAAAAAACAAACAAACTAAGAACAAATATGTTGCTGAGGGCGAATACAGCTTTTTCAAAACAATAAAAGGAACATGGTGATCTAAATATGTGATGTGTTACAGTGAATACCCCACAGAAGTCAAATACCCCCTGTTTAAAGTCAGACTGTCTCATTGAGAGGGAGTAGTATCAATATTATACTACAGTATAGGCAGCAAAACAAATGTGTAGGTAAGCGAGCACAGGTGAAACACAGAGTCAGGACCCAGAGTGACCAGCAGGTGGCGCTGATCCACAGTCCTGGTACTGACCCGAGGAAGTAGGCCTTCTTGGTCTCACAGAAGTCGCTGACGCCCACGTGGGGCAGCATCTCCTTCTGCAGGACCTCCTTGGCGTACTTGATCCTGCGTTCTTTGGTCACGCCGGGTTTAGCGCCTCGAGAACCGATGAAGTTCAGAGCCACGTTCTGCTCCTGGATCACAAAGGCCTCGTCCAGGGAGGGCTTCACCTGCGCGAGTCAGAACGGGGGTCAGAGCAGAGGTCAGAGGGTCGTGTAGGGGTCAGACTCATGCACTGCAAATTCCTCTGATCTGGCCAATATTTTAAAACTTATATCAGGTTCTTCATCTTGTTTTCCCATTTATTATCGGCTTAACTCGTTCAGAGATGCTTAATTCTCGTCTAGATGTCGGCTATTTGAGAGAACTTGTCCAGTAAAATGAAAGAAGAAAAGCTCTTGCTGCATGGACAGATCATTTCACTACTTTTAAGTCATTTTCTTAAGTGACATAGACTTAAGTGTTTATATGTTAAATTTTGACCAAGAAAGAGTTTTCCCATAGAGTACAAAGCATTTTTAGTATCCAGCTTTCACAAAAGTCAGATTTTGTAGGATTCTTCTATATTTTTTACAATATATAGCTTAAGAAACTGTATAAACACTTATAAAATGTATAAAAACTCCAGTGTTTCCTGCAGCCCTTTATACTTTGGCCGCCTTGACAACTATTGCCCCCCCGGTGCTTGACTACATCCCTCCAGAAAAAAAAGCTACAACTTTTTTAACAACAGCAAAAGGTTTCTGTTCTTCACCATCTCCATCATCTCGGGGTCGTCGAAGTCGTAGATGATGTGCTCCAGGATGTCTCTGTCGGACACGAAGCCCAGAGCTCTGAACACGATGATGATGGGCACTTCCTGTCTGATGTACGGCAGCGTGGACACGATCCTCTGACCAATCGCACTCTTCTTCACGCCCTGCACACACAGACCCTGGTCAGACCTGGTTCAGTCCTGGTTCAGTCCTGGTTCAGTCCAGGTGTTGTTCCGTTTCTGTTCTGGTCTAGTCCAAGTTTATTCCAAGTTTAGTCTCAATTTTGTTCTGGTCCAGCCCTGGTTCAGTCTTGGTTTAGTCCTGGCCCAATCCTGGTTTAGTCCTGGTTTAGTCTTAGTTTAGTTCTGGTTTTCTTCTGGCTCAGTCCTGGTCCAGCCCTGGTTCAATCTTGGTTTAGTCCTGTTCCAATCCTGGTTTAGTCTTGGGTCTTCAGTCCAGACTTAGTCCAGGTTTAGCCCAGGCTTAGTCCAGACTTAGTCCCGGTTTAGTACCGGTGCAGTTCTCACCTGTCCTCCTCGGGCCATCATGCTGACCCAGATGGTGCTGGTGGGTCTGGAGGAGTTCTCGAGGCAGGAGCGGCACTCGGCGGTGTAGGCGTACTTTGAGTCTTTCTTGGCGAAAACGTAAACCGTGTTGGTGGCCATTTTCTCCTGAGCGATCAGCACCTGGAACCGGACCACAGGACTTTAGACCTCACCTCGCTCACACAGAACAGCCAGAGCGTATCCCCCAAACCCATGTTCGCTTTGCTGTTTTATCCTAGTGTCAATGTAGTTAACCCCTGTAGTGATTTAACCCTAATATAGATAGAAACCGTAAAATACCAAAATAACCGCCGGGTCCCTTTAAACGGCAGGTGCAGGTGTATATATACATTTTTTTATGAAGAAGGAATTAATCTCCCCAAACTGTCGCCTGGTTTGTTAAGTGAATGAAACAAATAAACGCCCCAGCTATTATTTGGCATTTTACAGTAAATATAGTTAATTTTATTTTAACATTAAAAAAAAGAAAAAAAAGTCTCCATCCTCTCAGAACATTTCACAAAGAAACAAACAAAAAAGAAATATGTATTTTTTTAAATTGTAGTCTGTCGCCCCTCCGTCTGTCGCCCCTCCGTCTCCTCTCCCCTTCCTCAGTCCATTCTCCTCCACTTCTCTTCCTCCCTCCTCCCTTTTCAGTTCTCCCTTTCCACCCTCATTCATCCTCCTATCTCCCTCCTCCTTTCTCCTCAGCTCTTCCTCTCCATCCTCATCCCTCCTCTTCCTCTCTTCACTTCCTCTCTCCTTCTCAGCTCTCTCCTCAATTCTCCTGTCTCCTCCTCCTCTCTTCCTCTCTCCTTCTCCTCTCTTCCTCACCCCTCAATTCTCCTGTCTCCAGTCTCCTCCTCTCTCCTCTTCTCCTCTCCTCAGCTCTCGCTCTCCACCTTGACCTCTTCTGCGCACCTCCTCAGCTCTCCCCACAGTTCTCCTCTCTCCTTCTCCTCTTGGTCTCACCTTCTCGGAGCCGTTGATGATGAAGTACCCCCCGGGGTCGAGCGGGCACTCGTTGAGCTCGCACAGGTCTCTGTCGGTGAGGCCGCTCAGGAGGCAGTAGGTGGAGCGGAGCATGATGGGGATTTTCCCGATGAAGGTTTTCTGGTGCTGAGTCTGCAGCTGCTCCTCTCCCTCCTTTATGATGGTTTTAGTGATGTCCACGTACAGAGGAGCAGAGTACCTACAGCAGGACGACACGAGGGGTTTAGACCTGGTGTAGACCTGGTGTAGACCCGGTGTAGACCCGGTGTAGACCCGGTGTAGACCCGGTGTAGACCCGGTGCAGTCCTGGTGCAGTCCTAGTTTAGAATAGTCCTGGTTTAGTCCCGCTTCAGTCCTGTTGCAGTCCCGCTTCAGTCCTGATTTAGGATAGTCCTGGTTTAGTCCCGCTTCAGTCCTGATTTAGAATAGTCCTGGTTTAGTCCTGTGTTAGCCCAGTTTCAGAGGTCTATCTCACAGAGGGGTCTTACGTGAGGTTCCGTAGCCGAGCTTCGTTGGGCATCATGGGAGACGGCGCTCCGTCTCTCTCCCAGTGCGTGGGCTTGGACAGATAAATCTGCTCGAACTTCAGCAGGAAACGGGGCTGGACACAGGGACGGGGGACACAGTAAATTAAAATAAAGGCGATTTAACGTGTTTTCCATGTAAACCTCAATTCAGAATGATTATTTACATGTAAACTTGAAGAAGAATATTTTAATTCCAAACTATTAAATTCAGAACAATTAATTCGGAATTAAAAAACATCATGTAAACGTGGCCAGTGCTCCTTTAGATCAGTGATGAAATACCGAATGTGTGCCCTTTAAAAGCCTGTTTACTCACGGGCTCCTCCACCTCCCCGGACGTGTGCTGCGCCTCCGCCTGCAGGTCAATGGGAGGAGCGTCCTCCACGATCCTCTGGACAGACATCTGGATGAACTCATCGAACGAGTCCAGCTGCTGCCGGACCAGGCCCTTCTCGTCAAAATAAGAGCTGAGAAGAGAACAGAATACAATGTTTAGGATCAGAGAAGGTTCAAATGAGGTGGGGAACAACAAGAGAAGAACAAAATATGACGTTTAGAATCAGAGAAGTTTCACATGAGGAGGTGAACAACGAGCTTAACATCATAAGTTTCACTCATAAACTTTGGAATAACCATGAGGGAATACTTTTGTTTTGCTGCTTGAGTTTGGCCCTGTGTAAGTGATGGTTTAGCTCCGGTTTTAGTTTATTTTTTATGTTTTTAGGTCTATCAGTGTAATTATAATAGAATAAATCAATAAATAATACAATAAATACGATAAATAATAAACAAATAATTGTTTGGAGTCAATATTTACCTTGGGTATTTTTTTATACTTTCTGTGACTCATTATAGATACAAATAACTTTTTTTCCCTACTGCAAACTGTATAATAAAATAAATAAATATAAAATAATAGATACAAATAACTAATGTGGTTCATTCTGCTGTTTATTTATTGCAGCTCAGGATTTTTAACAATATTGGAATTTCTTAGGAGGGTTTGACAGAATAAAGTATGTCAATGTGAGGAAGAAAGGAATAAAAGTGCGTGTTTGACCTGATGACAATCCAACAGGCCTCCTGCCACAGATCTGGGGTGATCTCATCGTCGTCTTCATCGTACTGTGGATCTGAACAACAAAAACACCATCACAAAACAGGCCTCTAATAACAATCTTCAGTATGTTGGAGCTTAATACTCATTAAGTGCGCATTTTCTTTGCAAAAGTGTCGAGAATTGTGTTATTTAGTTGTAATATGATGAGATTTGAGCTCATTCTGTTGTTCATCTGTTGCAGCTCAGGTCTTTAAAAAAACGACTTTCTATTTAAAAATGGTTTACTGGGATTATCTGGCTTTACTGTTACTGTGTCAGTGGCATAAAATGGTTTCAGGATTATAGTTTATCACAGTATTTCATTGTATTTCTCTTTCTTGTGCTTCAAAGTTTGTTACTGTGACAGATCTAGTTTCTAACAATTTATCATCCCTCTCCTCCATCTTCCAAAGCTTTTTTTTTGTTTATGTACGTACAAACTAATAATAAAGACAAAGAAGGCAAAAAAGTTTATCCTTTATGATCGTGCAAAATAAACTACAATGAGAATGGGAAGAAAAAGGATTTTTTTTCGTACAAACTACCGTAATAATGATGGTAAAGCAATTGATGCCAACAAAATAATCGCACGAACAATACAAAAATAAATAAATAAATAAAAAAAACACTAAATAAATGGTGGTCTAAAAAGTTTAATAGATTTTAACGCAATATTCTGTATTCTGCAACTAAATACATTTCCAAAGCTTTTTTCCATTTACTGTGCACAGAAATAGTGTGGAGTGAATTAATAATGCTGTAAAACGTCTTTGAGTGTCCAGAAAATCTCTGTATAAAACTGATGCATTATTATTGTTATAATTATTATTATTATTAGCATTGGCTCTCGCGTTAGCTTTAGCATCTTTCCCTCCTACAGGCTCAGTCTAAGCGGCATGTCTAAACTCTCTTCGGGCTTTAGTCTGAGGCCGGTTCCGCTCCCGGATCTCTCCCCCCGAACCCTCGGCCCGCGGTAGGCCCGGTCCTCACCTTCGTCCTGGTCGTACATGTCTGTTTTGGGTCAGAACTTGTCCACACGAACTGCGCGCGGCAGAAACAAAGCTGCGTGCGGACAACGACCCACTTCCGCACTCTTCTACGTCACTTCCACCGCTTTGCTCAACTTCCGTTTGGCGGCTGCGTCCAGTTTTGTCATGTTCATTTTCCTCCTTGGCTCAACTCCTCAGTACCTCAATTCAAATGATTAGTTTTGCTTCACTTTATTTTATTTCATTTAAACTTTTTTCTTTTTTTTTCCTTTCATTTATGTTAGGAATTTGAATGTCTGCTTTATGTGTTTGCATGGTTTTATACTGTACATATGTATTATAATCTAATAAAAACAAACAAGCAAACAAATCCTCAATTCCTAACCCGTTGGGACAATATTCATAAATGGTTCTCCTCCAAACTCTCAAACGTTACACACTGGACAGAAATGACATAACATTTGTTAATTTTGTAAATAATAGCAATAATTGTTATTAATTGTAATATGAATTTAATACTGTTAAATTACCTAATCATGCATTTGTTTTGTATTAGTTTTTCTTTGTTTTCATCATGTTTTATTTATTTATTTACTGTTTGTTCATTTGAGTACTGTAACTTGTATTATTTTAATAGATCCACTGGACAGAAATTACATTATAATTGTTAATATTGTTAATAATAATGATGATAATAAATAGTTAATAATTGTAATATGAATTATTTTAGTACTGTTAAATTACCTAATGATGCATTTGCTTTGTTTTTCTTTGTTTTCGCCTTGTTTTTCTTTTTTTGTTTTGTTTTCTAAATTGCGTATTCATTTGAGCACTGCAAATTAACTAATAAACTTAAACTTAATAAAATAAAATGTAAAAAGAAAAAAAAATCCTCAATTTCCCATTTCGTCAGTTTTCTTTTTCGTTTTTTTTTTTTAATAAATACCATATAATAATAAATACCATATTCATTTGTGTACTGTAATTGGTAAAAACAAAACAAAACTAACAAAAATAAAATAAGATAAATTAAAATAGACTAAACCCCGCCTGTTAGCTGTTTCTCGTCAGTGGGCGTGGTCGAGGAGACGAGGGATCGAGGAAACATGTGTAGAATTCGGACGCGGCCCAGACACTGCGCTGTAGACCGTGTGGCTGCGAACAACTCAAGACTGCGGTGAGAAAAGCGCCTTTAATGCGCACTAAAGTGGGTGAAAAGTCCGTAAAGTTTCGGGGGGAGCTGCGCGCAGGGTTTACGCACAGAACCAAACGATCCCGGTGTAGTTTGGAAAGAAAAGGACTGACATGCGTTACGGATAGGGCTTCCTGACAGGTGTCCAGAGCGAACAGCTGTAAGGGTGGGGGTTCTACTCTTTTTACTGTTTTGTGCATAATGTAAGTGGTTAATTTCAATTTCCATTTCAATTTCCTGTGTTACCTAAAATTAACTCTTGTGAGTGTTAAGTTACGTTATAATGTTACCTCCTCAAAAACAGACCTGGAGTTGTTTTATTTCATTCACACGTTTAAGTAATCCTTTATTATTCACTTGTTTACATCTCCAAAGCTCAAAATGCTCTGTTCTACATCCTGATGTCATGAAGTGGTAGTTTTCCAAGATAACACCTTTTACTTCAGTAGAAATCGGCAACTCCATTTTTTGATTATAATCCATCTATACAGTATATACAATATACACAAAAGGCAGATATTCACAATAATTCATAACAAACGTGGAGTAAACAATGGAAACATAAAAAGAAATAAGAAAATAAAAAAAGAAATGATGGTAAATCAAACCTAATAAAGGCAAGTAAATAACAGGACTGATTTGGGGGAGGGAGGGGTCATCTAACTGTGTATCTTTGTATAGATTATGGTTATTGATGTGGCTTTTAGGCAAAGTGGTGAATAGATGTTTAAAAACACAGTGGAGCACTTCCTGTATCACCACATGACATCACAGGGTGGAACAGTGTTTTCTGTTTGAAAGAAAACTCATGTGTGAGTGAAACAAAACACCACCCCGTGTATATTTGTGAAACGACATTATAATAGGTCAGAAAACAGATGAAGTGACATTACGAAATCAACACTTAAGCCACAGTGCAGAATATTTGTGGTAAAAGAATGAATGATACATATAAATAGTATAAATGTAAAATAAAAGTATGTTTTAACCTCCTGTTCCTTTGAGATCACATGTGAATGACACTGGCACAAGTCAGGAGCCTGTAGGAGCCTGAGGAGTAAAAATAAAATGGATTCTGAGAATAACTTTCTTGTGCTGCCTCCCCCTCTGCTCTCCTCTGCTCCTTTTCCTCCTCTCCCCCTCCTCTCTTGTTCCTTTCCTTTTCCTCTGCTCCTCGTTTCCATCTGCTCCTCCTCCTCTCCTCCTCCTCATCTCCTCCTCATCCCCCTCTCTCCTCCCCCTCTCTCCTCTTCCTCTCCTCCTCCTCTCCTCATCCCCCTCTCTCTCCCCCCTCTCCTCACCCTCTCCTCCTATCCTCCCCTTCTCTCCTCCGACTCTCCTCTCCCTTTCTCCTCCTCCTCTCCCCCTCCTCTCCATCTTCTCCTCTCCTCTTCCTCTCCCTTTCCTCTCTCCTTTCTACTCTCTCCCCCCTCCCCCTCTCCTCCTCTCCTCCTCTCCTCCCCCTCTCCTCTCCCTTCCCCCCTTCTCCTCCTCCTCCTCCCCCTCTCCTCTCCCTTCCTCCTCTCCTCCCCCTCTCCTCTCCCCCTCTCCTCTCCCTTCCTCCTCTCCTCCCCTCTCCTCTCCCCCTCTCCTCTTCCTCTCCTCTCCTCTCCCCCTCTCCTCTCCCTTCCTCCTCTCCTCCCCCTCTCCCCCTCTCCTCTCCCTTCCTCCTCTCCTCCCCCTCTCCTCTCCCTTCCTCCTCTCTTCTCCCCCTCTCCCCCTCTCCCCTCCCTTCCTCCTCTCCTCCCCCTCTCCTCTCCCCCTCTCCTCCTCTCTCCAGGTGAGATGGATCCGGAGTTGCTCCTGGACTCCAGTATTCGTCTGTGGGTGGTTCTGCCCATCGTCTTCATCACGTTCCTCTCAGGAGTGCTCCGTCACCACGCCTCCACCCTCCTGCAGCGGGACAAGGAGGCGGGGCTGGAGGCCATCTCTGACAGGTGAGGGGGCGGGGCTGACAGATGAGGGGGCGGGGCTGACAGATGAGGGGGCGGGGCTGACAGATGAGGGGATGGGGCTGAAATCACTGCTTCTCTGTGAAATGTCGGTTGTAAAGTAACAATCTGTTTTCTCTTTCAGTCAGGTTTTACTACGAAGCCGAATCCTCAGAGAAAATGGGAAGTACCTGCCACGACAGGTGAGTCGGACAAAAAAAGGGTCATGTGGTCGGTTGGTTCTGACTTTTTATTGCTCCAAAAAGCAGGACTAGAATGGAAACAAAAATATGAAATCAAATAAAGAAAACAATGTGAGGCCAAAATTGAAAACATGAATTGCAAAATGTGTGGATTAGGAATAACGCTCAAATCTCGTTTTATCTCGTTCTCGTGGACCCAGTCTCATAAATGGTGTCTTATTTGTACATTTCTTGTCTTTTTTGTGTATTTTTCTGCTGCATTTGGACATTTTTTCAGTGAATAAACTCAGGATTGGTCTGAGATTTTATTTTTGGTTTCCAGTCGTTCATGATGAGGAAACATTACTTCAACAACTCAGAGACTGGATTCTTCAAAAAGACCAAGAGGAAGGTCATCCCCAAGAACCCACTCACAGGTACCACCAACAGACTAGATTTGGGCTGGTTCAGTCCTGGTTCAGTCCTGGTTCAGTCCTGATTCAGCCCTGCTTTAGTCCTGGTTTAGACCAAGTTTAGTCCTTGTTCAGTCCTGGTTCAGTCCTGATTCAGTCCTGATTCAGTCCTTGTTTAGTCCTTGTTTAGTCCTGGTTCAGTCCTGGTTCAGTCCTGATTCAGTCCTGATTCAGTCCTGATTCAGTCCTGATTCAGTCCTGGTTCAGCCCTGCTTTAGTCCTGGTTCAGCCCTGCTTTAGTCCTGGTTTAGACCAAGTTTAGTCCTTGTTCAGTCCTGTTTTAGTCCTGGTTCAGTCCTGGTTCAGTCCTGGTTCAGTCCTGGTTCAGTCCTGGTTCAGTCCTGGTTCAGTCCTGATTCAGTCCTGATTCAGTCCTGGTTCAGTCCTGATTCAGTCCTGGTTCAGTCCTGGTTTAGTCCTCATTCAGTCCTGGTTCAGTCCTGGTTCAGTCCTGGTTCAGTCCTGGTTCACTCCTGGTTCAGTCCTGGTTCAGTCCTGGTTCAGTCCTGGTTCAGTCCTGGTTCAGTCCTGGTTCAGTCCTGGTTCAGTCCTGATTCAGTCCTGATTCAGTCCTGGTTCAGTCCTGATTCAGTCCTGGTTCAGTCCTGGTTTAGTCCTCATTCAGTCCTGGTTCAGTCCTGGTTCAGTCCTGGTTCAGTCCTGGTTCACTCCTGGTTCAGTCCTGGTTCAGTCCTGGTTCAGTCCTGATTCAGTCCTGGTTCAGTCCTGGTTTAGTCCTGGTTCAGTCCTGGTTCACTCCTGGTTCAGTCCTGGTTCAGTCCTGGTTCAGTCCTGATTCAGTCCTGATTCAGTCCTGATTCAGTCCTGGTTCAGTCCTGATTCAGTCCTGGTTCAGTCCTGGTTTAGTCCTCATTCAGTCCTGGTTCAGTCCCGATTCAGTCCCGGTTCAGTCCTGATTCAGTCCCGGTTCAGTCCTGGTTCAGTCCTGGTTAAGTCTTGGTTCAGTCCTGGTTCTCTCTCTTGCAGACAGTGGGATGGTGCTGGACATGATGAAGGGGAACCTCACAAACGTTCTGCCCATGATCCTGATCGGAGGCTGGATCAACTGGGCCTTCTCCGGGTTCCTCACCAGTGAGTAGCACCTGCCAGAAGCACCTGCCAGAAGCACCTGCCTTACACGTTTCCGGTACCTTTTAACCAATTTCTATTTTGCAGCTAAAGTGCCGTTCCCGCTCACCCTGAGGTTCAAGCCCATGTTACAGAGAGGAGTGGACCTGGTCTCACTGGACGCCTCCTGGTAAGAGACTCCACTGTTACTGTGAACTACGAGTACAGAGGAGCAGGGTGAAGATATCAACAAAAAAATAAAAACAACTTGCATGCTAACGCGCACTTCTTGAGCAAATAGTAAAGGTCCCGTGTTACGCAAAATTGGCTCTTGTTCACTTTTAGCCTTGTTCGCTCCTCAAAAACAGACCTGGACTTGTGTTTTGTTTCATTCGTGTTTGAGTAACTCTTTATTATTCGTGTGTCTACGTCTCCAAAGCTCCAAGGGCTCTGTTCCACCTTCTGATGTCATCCAGTGGTAGTTTTCAAGTGAACAGCTCCTTTTACCTTTAGTTCAGTAGAGATCGGCAACTCCAGATCATAACATCGATCAGAAAATAGTGTAATATGGTTCTAACTGGTTCTGTCTGGTTTTAGGGTCCGGTCTGCGCCTGGTTCTGTCTGGTTTTAGGGTCTGGTCTGGTTCTGGTTCTGTCTGGTTCTAGGGTCTGGTCTGGTCCTGGTTCTGTCTGGTTCTAGGGTCCGGTCTGGTCCTGGTTCTGTCTGGTTTTAGGGTCCAGTCTGGTCCTGGTTCTGTCTGGTTCTAGGGTCCGGTCTAGTCCTGGTTCTGTGTGGTTTAGGGTCCGGTCTGGTCCTGGTTCTGTGTGATTTTAGGGTCCTGTCTGGTCCTGGTTCTGTCTAGTTTTAGGGTCCATTCTGGTCCTGGGTCTAGCTGGTTCTGTCTGGCTTTAGGGTCCATTCTGGTCCTGGGTCTATCTGGTTCTGTCTAGTTTTAGGGTCCGGCCTGGTCCTGGTTCTGTCTGGTTCTAGGGTCCTGTCTGGTCCTGGGTCTAACTGGTTCTGTCTGGTTTTAGGGTCCGGCCTGGTCCTGGTTCTGTCTGGTTCTAGGGTCTGGTCTGGCCCTGGGTCTAACTAGTTCTGTCTGGTTTTAGGGTCTGGTCTGGTCCTGGTTCTGTCTGGTTTTAGGGTCCTGCCTGGTCCTGGTTCTGTCTGGTTTTAGGGTCTAGTCTGTCCTGGTTCTGTCTGGTTCTAGGGTCCGGTCTGGTCTTGGGTCTAACTGGTTCTGTCTGGTTTCAGGGTCAGCTCTGCCTCCTGGTACTTCCTCAATGTGTTTGGACTCCGCAGGATGTACGGACTGGTCCTGGGACACGACAACTGTGAGTCTGGTTTAGGCCTGGTTTGGACCTGCTTTAATCCTGCTTTAGTCCAGGTTTAGTCCTGCTGTAGTCCTGCTTTAGTCCTGGTTCAGTCCTGCTTTAGTCCTGCTTCAGTCCTGCTTCAGTCCTGCTTTAGTCCTGCTTTAGTCCTGGTTCAGTCCTGCTTTAGTCCTGCTTTAGTCCTTGTTTAGTCCTGCTTTAGTCCTGGTTCAGTCCTGGTTCAGTCCTGCTTTAGTCCTGCTTTAGTCCTGGTTCAGTCCTGGTTCAGTCCTGGTTCAGTCCTGGTTCAGTCCTGGTTCAGTCCTGCTTTATTCCTCCTTCAGTCCTGGTTCAGTCCTGCTTTAGTCCTGCTTTAGTCCTGCTTCAGTCCTGCTTTAGTCCTGCTTCAGTCCTGCTTTAGTCCTCGTTCAGTCCTGCTTTATTCCTGCTTCAGTCCTGGTTCAGTCCTGCTTTAGTCCTGCTTCAGTCCTGGTTCAGTCCTGCTTTAGTCCTGCTTCAGTCCTGCTTTAGTCCTGCTTCAGTCCTGCTTTAGTCCTGCTTTAGTCCTGGTTCAGTCCTGCTTTAGTCCTGCTTCAGTCCTGCTTTAGTCCTGCTTTAGTCCTGCTTCAGTCCTGCTTCAGTCCTGGTTTAGTCCTGCTTTAGTCCTGGTTCAGTCCTGCTTTAGTCCTGCTTCAGTCCTGCTTTAGTCCTGCTTTAGTCCTGGTTCAGTCCTGCTTCAGTCCTGCTTCAGTCCTGGTTTAGTCCTGCTTTAGTCCTGCTTCAGTCCTGGGTTAGTCCTGCTTCAGTCCTGGTTCAGTCCTGGTTCAGTCCTGGTTCAGTCCTGGTTCAGTCCTGCTTCAGTCCTGCTTCAGTCCTGCTTCAGTCCTGCTTTAGTCCTGCTTTAGTCCTGCTTTAGTCCTGCTTCAGTCCTGGTTTAGTCCTGCTTTAGTCCTGCTTCAGTCCTGCTTCAGTCCTGGTTCAGTCCTGCTTTAGTCCTGGTTCAGTCCTGGTTCAGTCATGCTTTAGTCCTGGTTCAGTCCTGCTTTAGTCCTGCTTTAGTCCTGGTTCAGTCCTGGTTTAGTCCTGCTTTAGTCCTGGTTCAGTCCTGCTTTAGTCCTGGTTTAGTCCTGCTTTAGTCCTGGTTCAGTCCTGCTTCAGTTGATTCAGTCCTGGTTCAGTTCTGGTTCAGTCTTGCTTCAGTCCTCGTTCAGTCTTCATTTAATCCTGGTTCAGTCCTGCTTCAGTTCTGATTCAGTCTTGCTTCAGTCCTGGTTCAGTCCTGGTCCAGTCCTGCTTTAATCCTGGTTCAGTCCTGGTCCAGTCCTGCTTTAGTCCTGGTCCAGTCCTGCTTTAGTCCTGGTCCAGTCCTGCTTTAGTTCTGGTCCAGTCCTGGTTCAGTCCTGGTCCAGTCCTGGTTCAGTCCTGGTTCAGTCCTGCTGTAGTCCTGGTTCAGTATTGGTTTAGTCCTACTTTAGTCCTGTTTTAGTCCTGCTCCAGTCCTGCTTTTGTCCTTCTTTCGTCCTGGTTCAGTCCTGCTTTAGTCCTGGTTTAGTTCTGCTTTAGTCCTGGTCTAGTCCTGCTTTAGTCCTGGTTCAGTCCTCCTGGTTCAGTCCTGCTTTAGTCCTGCTTTAGTCCTGCTTTAGTCCTGGTTTAGTCCTGCTTTAGTCCTGGTTTAGTCCTGGTTTAGTCCTGGTTCAGTCCTGGTTCAGTCCTGGTTCAGTCCTGCTTTAGTCCTGGTTCAGTTCTGCTTTAGTCCTGCTTTAGTTCTAGTTTAGTCCTGGTTTAGTCCTGGTTTAGTCCTGCTTTAGTTCTAGTTTAGTCCTGCTTTAGTCCTGCTTTAGTCCTGGTTTAGTCCTGGTTTAGTCCTGGTTTAGTCCTGCTTTAGTCCTGGTTTAGTCCTGCTTCAGTCCTGGTTCAGTCCTGCTTTAGTCCTGCTTTAGTCCTGGTTCAGTTCTGCTTTGGTCCTGGTTCAGTCCTGCTTTAGTCCTGCTTTAGTCCTGTTTTAGTTCTGCTTTAGTCCTGGTTCAGTTCTGCTTTCAGTCCTGCTTTAGTCCTGCTTTAGTCCTGCTTCAGTCCTGCTTCAGTCCTGGTTCAGTCCTGCTTTAGTCCTGCTTCAGTCCTGCTTTAGTCCTGCTTTAGTCCTGGTTCAGTCCTGCTTCAGTCCTGCTTCAGTCCTGGTTTAGTCCTGCTTTAGTCCTGCTTTAGTCCTGGTTCAGTCCTGCTTTAGTCCTGCTTCAGTCCTGGTTTAGTCCTGGTTTAGTCCTGGTTTAGTCCTGGTTCAGTCCTGCTTTAGTCCTGCTTTAGTCCTGCTTTAGTCCTGCTTTAGTCCTGGTTCAGTCCTGCTTTAGTCCTGCTTTAGTCCTGGTTCAGTCCTGCTTTAGTCCTGCTTTAGTCCTGGTTCAGTCCTGGTTCAGTCCTGCTTTAGTCCTGGTTCAGTCCTGGTTCAGTCCTGCTTTAGTCCTGCTTTAGTCCTGGTTCAGTCCTGGTTCAGTCCTGCTTTAGTCCTGGTTCAGTCCTGGTTCAGTCCTGGTTCAGTCCTGGTTCAGTCCTGGTTCAGTCCTGCTTTAGTCCTGCTTTAGTCCTGCTTTAGTCCTGGTTCAGTCCTGCTTTAGTCCTGCTTTAGTCCTGGTTCAGTCCTGCTTTAGTCCTGCTTTAGTCCTGGTTCAGTCCTGCTCTAGTCCTGCTTTAGTCCTGGTTCAGTCCTAGTTCAGGCCTGCTCTCGTCCTGGTTTAGTCCTGCTTTAGTCCTTCTTTAGTCCTGGTTCAGTCCTACTTTGGTCCTTCTTTAGTCCTGGTTCAGTCCTACTTTAGTCCTTCTTTAGTCCTGGTTCAGTCCTGGTTCGGTCCTTCTTTAGTCCTGGTTCAGTCCTGGTTCAGTCCTGCATTAATCCTGGTTCCAGTCCTGCTTTAATCCTGGTTCAGTCCTGCTTCAGTTCTGCTTTAGTCCTGCTTCAGTCCTGCTTTAGTCCTGCTTTAGTCCTGGTTCAATCCTGGTTCCAGTCCTGCTTTAGTCCTGCTTTAGTCCTGGTTCAGTCCTGGTTCAGTCCTGCTTTAGTCCTGGTTCAGTCCTGGTTTAGTTCTGGTTCAGTCCTGGTTCAGTCCTGGTTCAGTCCTGGTTCAGTCCTGGTTCAGTCCTGCTTTAGTCCTGGTTCAGTCCTGCTTTAGTCCTGCTTCAGTCCTGGTTTAGTCCTGCTTTAGTCCTGGTTCAGTCCTGATTAAGTCCTGGTTCAGTCATGCTTAAGTCCTGCCTTACTCCTGTTTCAGTCCTGGTTTAGTCCTGCTTTAGTCCTGGCTTAGTCCTGGTTTAGTCCTGCTTTAGTCCTGCTTTAGTCCTGGTTTAGTCCTGCTTTAGTCCTGGTTCAGTCCTGGTTCAGTCCTGCTTTAGTCCTGGTTCAGTCCTGGTTCAGTCCTGGTTCAGTCCTGCTTTAGTCCTGGTTCAGTCCTGCTTTAGTCCTGGTTCAATCCTGGTTCAGTCCTGGTTCAGTCCTGGTTTAGTCCTGCTTTAGTCCTGGTTCAGTCCTGCTTTAGTCCTGCTTTAGTCCTGCTTCAGTCCTGTTTCAGTCCTTCTTTAGTCCTGGTTCAGTCCTGCTTTAGTCCTGGTTCAGTCCTGCTTTAGTCCTGGTTCAGTCCTGGTTTAGTCCTGGTTTAGTCCTGCTTTAGTCCTGGTTCAGTCCTGGTTCAGTCCTGCTTTAGTCCTGGTTCAGTCCTGGTTCAGTCCTGGTTCAGTCCTGCTTTAGTCCTGGTTCAGTCCTGGTTCAGTCCTGCTTTAGTCCTGGTTCAGTCCTGGTTCAGTCCTGGTTCAGTCCTGCTTTAGTCCTGGTTCAGTCCTGGTTCAGTCCTGCTTTAGTCCTGGTTCAGTCCTGGTTCAGTCCTGGTTCAGTCATGCTTTAGTTCTGGTTCAGTCCTGCTTTAGTCCTGCTTTAGTCCTGGTTCAGTCCTGGTTCAGTCCTGGCTCAGTTCTGCTTTAATCCTGCTTCAGTCCTGGTTTAGTCCTTCTTTAGTCCTGCTTCAGTCCTGGTTCGGTGCTGCTTTAGTCCTTCTTTAGTCCTGCTTCAGTCCTGCTTTAGTCCTGCTTCAGTCCTGCTTCAGTCCTGGTTCAGTCCTGGTTCAGTACTGGTTCAGTCTTGTTTTAGTCCTGGTTCAGTCATGCTTTAGTCCTGGTTCAGTCCTGCTTTAGTCCTGCTTTAGTCCTGGTTCAGTCCTGGTTCAGTCCTGTGTGTCTGTCTTGCAGATGTGGACCAGACTCAGATCCTCCAGGACCAGATGACGGGCTCGGCCATGAGCATGCCCCCGGACCCCAACAAAGCCTTCAAGGTCAGACTCGGGGCTCCAGGTTCCTCGGGGGGTCACGGGCAGAACTTTTACTACAAATTAAAATATTTCTACTACTATGACTTCTCTCTTCTACCACTTTTACCTCCCATCTTCCATTTTCAAATTTATTTCAGTTTGTGGACGTCCCTGTTCTAGTTGTTCCTCAGTTTGTTTTAGCTCTTCTTAAATCTGTTTGGTCCACAGAGCGAGTGGGAGGCGCTGCAAGTGGTGGAACACAGGTGGGCTCTGGAGAACGTCGAGGAGGAACTGATGGCCCGCAACCTGGACCTGAGCTTCACCTGAGGACCACCTGAGGACTACAAGAGGACTAGAGGAGGACTACATAAGGACTACATGAGGACTACCTGAGGTCTATACGAGGTCTACCTGAGGACTATCTGAGGACTACTTGAGGGCTACAAAAAGATTACCTGAGGACTACATGAGCTCCAACTGAAGATCACAGAATCTGATCATGAGGACTACATGTGGAGTACACAAGGGCTACAAGAGGACTACCTGAGGACTACCTGAGGACTACAAGAGAACTACCTGAGGACTACAAGAGAACTACCTGAGGACTACAAGAGGACTACCTGAGGACTACAAGTGAACTACCTGAGGACTACAAGAGAACTACCTGAGGACTACAAGAGAACTACCTGAGGGCTACAATAGGACTACCTGAGGACTACAAGAGGACTACCTGAGGGCTACAAGAGGACTACCTGAGGACTACAAGAGAACTACCTGAGGACTACAAGAGGACTACCTGAGGGCTACAATAGGACTACCTGAGGACTACAAGAGGACTACCTGAGGGCTACAAGAGGACTACCTGAGGGCTACAAGAGGACTACCTGAGGGCTACAATAGGACTACCTGAGGACTACAAGAGGACTACCTGAGGGCTACAAGAGGACTACCTGAGGGCTACAAGAGAACTACCTGAGGACTACAAGAGAACTACCTGAGGACTACAAGAGGACTACCTGAGGGCTACAATAGGACTACCTGAGGACTACAAGAGGACTACCTGAGGACTACAAGAGAACTACCTGAGGACTACAAGAGAACTACCTGAGGACTACAAGAGGACTACCTGAGGGCTACAAGAGGACTACCTGAGGAGCCCCTGAGGCCCTGATGCCTGCCTTAAAACCAAAGGGATGCAGTAATAATTTTGTATTGTAAAGAATTTGTTAAAATATGAAATGATTCAGTGTGTAATACTGTGCCAAAGACCTGCTCTAAAACTGTTGAAATGCCAAATAAATGTTAAAAAGTGGACAGCTGCGCTACACTAAAAGTTCATTAGACTAATAGGCCTGAACAGAGACCTTAGAACTGAGAACTGCCCTTGAAATAAGACACAGCGTTCTTCAATTTAGATCGTTTTAAAGTATTGAAAATCATACACTAATCAGTGCAAAAAAGTATCGGAGACTCATTTATCACAGGTATTGATACTAAAAAAGTCTTGTTGAGAGTCCCACAGAGCAGAACCTTTCCTGAATCTCTTTAGTATACGCCCATGGACCTGGTTTAGACCTGGTTTGGACCTGGTTTAGGCCTGGTTTGGACCTGGACCACAGGGATTACACAGATAAAGGGACAAATGAGAATAGAAAGGGAAGAAAGGACCATTTAATATGGAAAATCACAGAATAATGTCTAGTTAAAGAGACTTTTTAAAGCATTGTCATATCTGAGTCTATTCCTTAGTTTGAGTTTGATATTTTTGTATTTTGATAATGCCGTCACTGTCAGATCACGTTTTTTTCCTTCAGAAAACAGTTCTGCTCTGCACTGTTCAGACGCTCGTGTTTGCTGAATCAGATCATTATCATAACCATGGATCAGATTTACACTATTGTAGCCCTGTAACTTCATACGAGGTGAAGTGGTTGTATTGTCTTGCCTAATGACACAGCGTCCCACTGCGGCACCTGGAAATCCCAGAGGTCTTTTCATCCAGGCCCTGGTCTTCTGAGCTGTGAAGGGCTCAGGCTCTGACGGGCTGGTTTGGCCACACAATCGAGCCCCTTACACAGAGTTCAGTGATTTCATTGCACCAGTGTCAGTCTGGAAGTTGTGTTTTTCTTGTCCTATAGCGCCCCCCAGTGGGCAGTAATACACACAGCAAACGCTCTAGTGACCTGCTGATCCGAGGCAGGTTCACTCATTCACATTTACTCAAGAACTGTTGAAATTCTTTTCACAAATAATACTGAATAAGTCTACAAAAGCGTTATGTTCACATTGTCAGTGTTACATGATTTGGACATTCACCAATCAAGATAAAAACTATATCGACTTCATTTACTTCAAAAGCTGGAACAATATAATCATTGTGGGTGTGGTTTTTTCAGTAGTGTTGAGACTTTTGCCATTTTTGTGGAATACCATCAGATTTGAGCTAGAGGGTAGAATAAATCCTAAAAAAATACTTTAATACTGAGATACTCCTGCTTTGTGTTATTGGCATGAAGTGGTTTCATTATTATTGTTCACAGTAATTGTGGGGCGCCAGTAGCAAAAACTGTCGTTGTATCCTTAGGCAAGGCACATCACCTACATATACATACATACAGGACCTAGTATGAAAGTGGTGTGTGCGTGAATGGTGGTGGTGGTCGGAGGGGCCGATGGTGCAGATTGGCAGCCTCGCTTCCGTCAGTCTGCCCCAGGGCAGCTGTGGCTACAATAGTAGTTTACCACCACCGGGTCTGGAGTGAATGAATAATGCTCTGTAAAGCGTCTTTGAGTGTCCTGAAAAGCGCTGTATAAAACTGATGCATTATTATTATTATTAATTCTCTGTAACAGTAGTGTTATTGTGACAGACTTGTATTTTCTGCGCCCCTCCCCTTATACAAGACCATTTTTGTGATCTAAACTTGCATTTTATAAAAACACAGATAGCACAGGTACTTTTGTTTGCTGTTTAATCTCACAGAATATGAACAGGAAATTGAAGGCAGTAAAAAACAAAGATATGATCAAAATAACAGTAGATAATTGCTGATTTGAACAGGTATAAAAGTAAAAGAATACTTGATTTAAGGTCACAAAGCCACACCCACATCAAACTGTCTGCTGATGTTCGTCATAATTTTGGAGAATATATTTATTCTTGAAGAAAGTTCAAAAGACATCGTCAATAAAGATTTAACCAAACCTCTTCTCAGATAAACCTACAGAAATGCAGTGGTGGGAGAAGCACTCTATTTTGTAAATTAAGTAAAAATACAGATACCAGAGCAAAGAAATACTCAAGTAAAAGTAAAAGCACAATCTACTTAAGTAAAAGCATTAAAGTACTTTACTAGTATTTTGTGCAGGTTTTGAGATCTGATAAAGCTTCAAATGTAGTGATTTTGATACAGATTTGTGCTGAATTTTGATGTGATTTTATGTGTCAGTCCTATTCAAAAATGTAGTGGAGGAGAAAGTACAGATACCTGCGCTCAAATGTAGTGAAGTAAAAGTAAAAGTATCCAGGTTAAAATGACAGATACCTCAAATTTATACTTATATTTAGTACTTTACTACTTTTACTTTGTTATATTCCACCACTGCAGAAGTGTAAGAGGAAGAGGAGGAGGATGAGAGACACAAGTGAAAATGTGGGACGAGCCTGTGACTTGGTTTAGCATTAGCATTAGCATTAGCATTAGCGGGGTTTGTTGTTGGCATTGTATTGGATGGTGTCCAGAGCCGCTCCGATGTCGCATCCTTTGGCCTGGAGCAGCCGGGTCAGCCACCCCCCCTCATCTGTGAAGCCCATGGACAACATCTGGGACAGCGCCTCCACCAGGCGGGGGTCTGCCTCTGCAACCGCACAAGAACAACACTGGACATGAGGGTGGGGACATTTAGAGACACTTCACCTGGACATGAGGGTGGGGACAGGGTCATACCTTCAGGGAGGTGGGGGTAGAGCGCTGCCTCTCTCAGTCCGCTTGGTTCCTGGTCTGGCCCGGGGTCGGGGTCCTGGTTTTGGGTAGACTTGGGTTGGGGGCTGAGGGCCTCCTCCAGGTCTTGGTCCAGGTCTTTAGGATCCAGAGACTGCAGCTCCCCGGTGGAGGGGTCCACCTCCTTACAGCATAGGTCGGTCCACTCCTCATCGGAGCCGGTCTGGAGAACACAAAAAAACAAACGAGATCAAGTTTCAACCAAAGATGTTCATTTTGTCTTCTTCTGTACTTAAACTTCTTGGGTTCTTTTTGAAAGACAATACAGTAAAGTGTATTTACCACCAACACCGGGACAGTTCTGAAGATGGCAGCAGCAGCCGAAACATGTCAACAAGGCAAACACACTTTACTGTATCGTCTTTGAGTTTCAAGTTTCTTTCAAAAACATCATGAAAATCTACAATGTAAACACAGCCAGCTGATACGTGACAGCGACATCACACCTGGTGCTGTTAGAGTGACCAGATTTTCCAAATAAAAAACTGGGACATCCCTGGTTTGTAATAATAAAATTGTGGAATGAGTGCGGAATTAAGGAAAATTGTTCTGTACTCGGCACTAATGTGACTCAGTACAGTCACATTTTCTTTCTGTTGTCATTTTAAGCATATTTTCTGTATTTTACCAAAACAAATGTCAGTTTATGCCTCTCTTTACTGTTGGCAGGGATCAGATTGGTCAAAAATAGGGACACTGGGACATTTCTTGTAAAAAACTGGGACAAATCACTGGTTTTGGATAAATCTGCTGGGACAGGGGAGACAGGGCTCAGGACTGGGACTGTCCCGTGTAAACAGGGCCGTCTGGTCACTATTAACGCTACAAATAAACTCACTTATTGTAGCTCCACCTAAATCAGCTCATTGTGGTCAGATTGTGTTAAAATAAAGCTTAACTTGAGAAACAGAACTTCAGACAGAGCAGTGCCTACAGTTAGCTTCACCCCCAGAATGTTGAAGTCATCAGCTGCCAAGTATCAGCTGAATTAAACGAGGACTACAGCAGGACTACTCACAGCTGCTGGAGTCTCTTTAGCCCCGCCCTCTCCGTCCGTAGCCCCGCCCTCTCCTGCCTCCATGTCCACGTCTGCGCTCTGATTGGCCGGAGTCACTTTGGTGCGCTGTCCTTCATGTTCCACATCGATATCCACATCGATGCCTTCAACACAACGCACCACATGTCCAGAATAAACACACGTGTGATAAATGGGATAAACGGGTGTGTTTTTTATCAGAACTCACCTAGAGGACTCAACATGGCCGCCACTCCTTCTCCAATGTTCTTCAAGAAGTCCACATTGGTTTGGGCCTCTAAAAACGACATTGAATCTCGAAATTAGAATAGAACAAGGACTAAAGCAGGACTAAAGCAGGACTAAAGCAGGACTAAACCAGGACTAAAGCAGGACTAAAGCAGGACTAAAGCAGGACTAAACCAGGACTAAACCAGGACTAAAGCAGGACTAAAGCAGGACTAAAGCAGGACTAAAGCAGGACTAAAGCAGGACTAAAGCAGGACTAAAGCAGAACTAAGCAGGTTTCAGAGTACAGGACGTACCGGAGGAGGGTCCAGGCTGCTCAGGGCTGGGTTCTCCGTTGGAGTTCTGGGCCTGGTTGGAGTTCTGGGCTCCACGGTTCTGATTCCACATGCAGTGCCTCATCCACTTCATCCACTTCCCCCGAGGGAACCACTGCTGAGAGACCAATACTACTGTTACTACATGTATTACTACTACAACTACTGCTACTGTTACTACATGTATTACTACTACAACTATTGCTACTATTACTACATGTATTACTACTACAACTACTGCTACTGTTACTACATGTATTACTACAACTACTGCTACTGTTACTACATGTATTACTACTACAACTACTGCTACTGTTACTACATGTATTACTACTACAACTATTGCTACTATTACTACATGTATTACTACTACAACTACTGCTACTGTTACTACATGTATTACTACAACTACTGCTACTGTTACTTCATGTATTACTACAACTACTGCTACTGTTACTACATGTATTACTACAACTACTGCTACTGTTACTACATGTATTACTACAACTACTGCTACTGTTACTTCATGTATTACTACAACTACTGCTACTGTTACTACATGTATTACTACAACTACTGCTACTGTTACTACATGTATTACTACAACTACTGCTACTGTTACTACATGTATTACTACAACTACTGTTACTACTGCAGTAATTGCAAATATCAGAGAATACATGACAACTATAACCCTCCACTACTATAACTACTACTGCAGCCCACTGCTGTTCCTGCTACTGCTCCAGTCTACTTTTACTCCTACAGTATAACAGTATTACAGTATTACAGTATTACAGTCCCCACTACACTTCCCCTCCTCCATTACTCTTTCTCTTGTGAGTACCCCAGTGAGCCCCGCCCGGGCGAGTACCTGGATGGGGTGCCAGATGGGCAGCAGCACGTGCTCCGTGTGGACTCCTTTGGCCTGGCAGCTGGAGCACAGGTCGTAGTTGGGGCAGACGGAGCACTTGAAGCGGGTCCCTGCGATGGGCCCCTCACAGCCGTCACAGGTCACTCCAGGATGCACCGCCGGGGGGCAGTGCGGCCCAAAAGGCCCAAACGGGGGCGGGCCGGGAGGAGGGACATGGGGCCCGTGGGGTCCAGGGGGAGGGCCATGTGGGCCTGGGGGCGGGGCATGTGGGCCTGGGGGTGGGGCGTGGTGAAAAGGTGGGAATCCAAATGGAGGGAAGGCATGAGCAGGGAAGTCACGCCGATGCTCCTTCTTCTCTGGAAACCACAAAAAGAGCAGGAGTCATGTTACTGCGAGTACTACTAGAGGGTGGGACTACAGAGGGTGATCTACAATATCCACAAATCCAAATGTAATATGTGTAACTTATATGTGTAACTTTTAATAACTGTCTTTTACAAATAAATGTGCATTTGTAAATATATCTTTTTTCATTTGCAATAAATAAATTACACTTGTAAAACTAAAAATTCAGGATATAAAATATGTTTCGCATTTGTGGATCACCGATTTCCTCTATGACGTATTTTTGGGACATTCTTTTTGAGAAACGAGCAGACGCACATATACACAGGCGTCCACTAGAGGGCAGTGTTGGTATAGGTGCCAGTTAGAAAATCTGAATTTGTGTAATTGGTGATCCACAAATGCAAATCACATTTTACAAACAGAATTTTTCAGTTTTACAGTTTTTTTGGGACATGGACAGGTACATTTTGTATTGATTTGATGATTGTCGTTTTTACAAGAGTGAGTTTTGTTCACAAAGTTGGACATGGCTGCAGCTGCCATAGAACACAAAAAAGGCTCAATACCTGAAACATCTCCAGTTACACTACTTAATCTATGACTTACTCAATAAAAGGAATGTAACAATAACCAAAATATGGTGATATCGTATCGTCAAAGGTCTCACAGTAATATTGTGGTCCATCACAATTTATCGAATTCCAAATCTCTTTGCTTAAATTAACAGTTTTGATGCAGAAATAGCTAAAAAAAAAAAACAGAGGGAACTACATAGACCATGATCCTTTGCTCCATTTCAATGCAGACGACATGAAGAAATAACTGTTCTAAGCACTTTGAAATCTTCATTCTGTAGATGGATCTGGAGATGGATTAATCCTTGTGAAGGCATTTTTAGAGAAAAAAGCAGCAGATTCACCACAAAATATTGCAATAAATCTGGTACGGTGAGATGTATATAGTGAAAATCTGGTCCAGAGAGATTTGGATATCGTTAAGTTAACAATAAAAGTTATCATAAAACATTAAACTTAGATATAAGATTCTACCACTCCTTTTGTAACTTGTTGCTTCCACCTGTGCTGTTCTGTCCACTTGTTGTGTGTCCAGTGTAAATACGACTGAAGCGCCGAGTCATGTGAGATTAACGACGACACGAGGAGAGGTTGTAGGGAAAAGACTCGGCGCAGAAGAAAAAACGTGTGCGGGAGACGTACCTTTGATGTAGAGTCTGAACGTGTTGTCTTTGATGCAGGCCAGAGCCATCACCAGCTCATCATCAGAGGAGAACGCCACCATGTCCTCGTCCTCATCTGAAACAGCAAACAGAGCATGAGACTGGACCTGAGACCGGACCTGAGACCGGACCAGGACCGGACCAGGACCGGACCAGGACCGGACCAGGACCGGACCTGAGACCGGACCTGAGACCGGACCTGAGACCGGACCTGAGACCGGACCTGAAACCGGACCAGGACCGGACCTGAGACCGGACCTGAGACCGGACCTGAGACTGGACCTGAGACTGGACCTGAGACTGGACCTGAGACCGGACCAGGACCGGACCAGGACCGGACCAGGACCGGACCTGAGACTGGACCAGGACCGGACCTGAGACCGGACCTGAGACCGGACCTGAGACCGGACCAGGACCGGACCAGGACCGGACCTGAGACCGGACGTGAGACCGGACCTGAGACCGGACCTGAGACCGGACCTGAGACTGGACCAGGACCGGACCTGAGACCGGACCTGAGACTGGACCAGGACCGGACCTGAGACCAGACCTGAGACCAGACCTGAGACCAGACCTGAGACCGGACCTGAGACCGGACATGAGACTGGACCAGGACTGGACCTGAGACTGGACCTGAGACCGGACCTGAGACCGGACCTGAGACTGGACCAGGACCAGACCTGAGACTAGACCAGGACTAAAGAAAGACTGAACCAGACCTAAACAAGGACTGAACCAGGTCGGAACCAGGACTAAAGAAGGACTAAACCAGGACTAAAAAAGGACTGAATCAGGACTAAACCAAGACTAAAGAAGGACTGAACCAGGTCTAAAGAAGGACTAAACCAGGACTGATCCAAGACTAAACCAAAACTAAAGAAGGACTAAACCAGGACTGAACCAGGTCTAAAGAAAGACTGAACCAGGTCTAAACCAGGACTGACCAAGGACTAAATAAGTAATAGTTATCAGGATTTAACAGACAGAACAAGGATTAAACCAGGTCTAAACCAGGAATAAAAACAACACAAAACCAGAACAATTGTAAACAGGAGGCAATAATCCTCCAGACTTGACCTTTCAACTGTTGATTTAGAGTAAAACATTCACCAGGACTAAACCAGATCTAAACCAGGACCAGAGCAGGGCCCCAGAGTCGTGTTGTGGGTGTGATGTGTGTGGTTCTGGGTTATGGGGCAGACTCGGGCTCTGGATTTACTGGTTCTATAGCTGCTGTTTTTGTTCTTGGTTCTTGGTCCGGTGGAACCTGTTCTGCTCAGAGCTGCACTGTCACTTTTTTTTATATCTTCTATTTTATTCTAAATGTTAAGACAGTTTAGGCAAAATAAGTGTCAGACTACAGCATGTATTATTATTGTCTTATTGTGTTATTACTGGGTTATTAATACGGATTATTATTTAGAATTATTGTAATGTGATTAAAGATTAAGACCAAAGAAAACAAATTCACTTATTACTAACTCACTAGGCCTGGTTCAGTTCCTGTTTACATTTGTTTTAGTCCCGGTTTAGTCCTGTTTTGGTCCCCTCTGAGTCCTGCTTTAGTCCTGATTAAGACCATCCTAAACCAGGACTAAACCAGGAGTCAACCAAATGTAAACACACTTGGTTGAGTCTTGGGTTAATCCCGGTTTAGTCATGGTTTAATTCTGTTTTGGTCCACTCTGACTCCTGCTTTAGTCCTGATTAAGTCCATCCTAATGTCTGGTTCTGTTTCTGTTTACACCTGGTTTAGTTCTGCTTTAGCCCTGGTTTAGCCCTGGTTTAGTCCTGATTTATTTCTTGTTTACCCCTGGTTTAGTCCTAATTTAGTCCTGGTTTAGTCCTGGTTTAACTCTGGTTAATTCCTGGTTTAGTCCTGGTCTAGCTTTGGTTTAGTCCTGGTTTAATCCTGGTTTAGTCCTGGTTCAGTCCTGGTTCAGTCCTGGTTTAATCCCGGTTTAGTCCCTGATTTAGTCCTGGTTTAATGCTGGTTTAGTCCCTGATTTGTTCCAGGTTTATTTCATGTTTAGTCCAAGTTTAGCCCTGGTTTAGCCCTGGTGTAGCCCTGATTTATTCCTGGTTTAGCCCTGGTCTACTCATGGTCTAGCCCTGGTCTAGCCCTGGTTCAGCCCTGGTTTATTCCTGGTTCAGCCCTGGTTTATTCCTGGTTCAGCCCTGGTTTATTCCTGGTTCAGCCCTGGTCTAGTCCTGGTTTAGTCCTGGTTTAGTCTGGGTCTAGCCCTGGTCTAGTCCTGGTTTAGTCCGGGTCTAGCCCTGGTCTAGTCCTGGTCTAGTCCTGGTCTAGTCCTGGTTTAGCCCTGGTCTAGCCCTGGTCTAGCCCTGGTCTAGTCCTGGTCTAGTCCTGGTCTAGCCCTGGTTTAGTCCTGGTTTAGTCCTGGTTCAGTCCTGGTCTAGCCCTGGTCTAGCCCTGGTCTAGCCCTGGTCTAGCCCTGGTTTAGCCCTGGTCTAGCCCTGGTTTAGTCCTGGTCTAGCCCTGGTTTAGCCCTGGTTTAGCCCTGGTTCAGTCCTGGTTCTTAGTCTCGTACCTTTGTAGAAGAGAGTGAAGGGCAGGTTCTGCAGGTGGCTGAAGGCCCCGGTCACTTTGCGGGTCAGGTACTCGAAGCTGGCGCTGACGTCGTGATCTACGGTGAAACGCCGGATCTCCTTCACCGTATCCTCTTTGCCGAGGAGGTACGCCTTCACCGTGACTGCCATGTTCACGCCTACGGGGGCAGAGCAGGGACAAAACAAACAAGAAAAGAGTTACTGAACGTGCCCATGTTAGGCTATTTTCTGATTTGTGTTCTCATGTAGTTTCCTCATCACACACACACACCTGGAGTTGGGTTTAGTTTTTGTTTTTTATTCACACATGTATAACACACAAATCCTGCAGATATATTTAGGCTGAGCTCTTCTCTCACACTGAAAACACTGTTCCACCTTGTGATGTCACATGATCCACTCCTGCTTTAGTCCTGATTAAGACCAAACTAATGTCTGGTTTAGTTCCTGTTTACATCTGGTCTAGTCCTGGTTTAGCCCTGGTTTAGTCTTAGATTAGTCCTGGTTTAGTCTTAATTTAGTCCTGGTTTAGACCTGATATAGTCCAAATTGGTAAAAAAAAAAAATAGGCACACTGGGACATTTCTTGTATAGAACAGGGACAAATCACTGGTTTTGGATAAGTCTGCTGGGACGGGGACACAGGACTCAGGACTGGGACTGTCCTGGGGAAATAGGGACAGCTCTGGTCTCTGGTCTGAACCTTTAACAGGAGCGAACGGCACAAACACGGAAGTGACCGAGCACACGTGATAAACATGAACTACGCAGTAATAAAAACAGGCCAAGATCTAGAACTAAACAAAAACTAAACCAAGACTAACCCGGGTCTCTGTGCAGGTTTGAAGTGGGCTCATAGATTGGATATAAATCAGACACGCCCGTTTTTTAATAACATTGTGAAACGCGTAAATAAAAGCAATTAATCTGCACTCGGCCCATTCACGACAAACATCTGCGTCAGTATAGTTACATTTTCTTTGTGTTTTGGTCATTTTAAGCAGCTTTTCTGTATTTTACCTCAACAAATGCCAGTTTATGCCTCTCTTTACTGTTGGCAGGGATCAGACTGGTCAAAAATAGGAACACCTGGGATATTTCTTGTATAAAACTGGGACAAATCACTAGTTTTGGATAAATCTGCGGGGACAGGGGACACAGGGCTCAGGACTGGGACTGTCCCGGGTAAACAGGTCCGTCTGGTCTCCCTAAACATGACATATTCTAGTAAATAAAGATCCGTACTCACTGTAGAAGACACCGGGAGCTTTGTCAGGCAGTATCCGGGGTTTGGATGAGTTCGAGCGAACACTTTACGCACTGGATCACGATGAAGACCGCGCACGGAGCAGGACTGCGCAAGGAACTGTGGCGAAGTCTGACGCAGCGCAAAATCCAGCCGCTTATGTTTACAAACTGAGTGAACTCCCATTGGCCGCGCGGTCCGACACTTCCGGGGAGCGGGCCAATCAAAGGCGAGGGCTGACGGGTCAGGGAAGTTCCGCTGAGCGTCAGCTGAGCGTGAGTCAGAGGGGAGCCAAAGCGCTGAGTCACTGTGAGTTCAGGCCCTGGATGTAGTTCTATGGTTCAGACCCTGGATGTAGGTCTATGGTTCAGACCCTGGATGTAGGTCTATGGTCCAGACCCTGGATGTAGGTCTATGGTTCAGACCTGTGTGACTTACGCTGGATTTATGGTGGACTTTAGAGCACTCCAAACATCAGCTCCTGTTTTTAGAAGGCCATAGCCATGTAAAGGTCCTATATCACACCAGACTGACTCTTGTGAACTATAAGGCATAATTAGTGTTGTCAATTGATTAAAATATTTAATCGCGATTAATCTCACGAATGCCATAGTTAACTTGCGATTAATCGCAAATTAATTGCACATTTTTTCTGCAATCATCATTTTAATCCTCTTATCATTATAGAAAGGTGGATGAGCTTTGTGCATTTTTTTTTTTATTGCAAATCAGAACAACTGTTGGATGTTCCACTTTGATGAAGTGTTCTGCATCAGTCTGAGTGAAGTGCCTCTTCTGTCAAAGAGACTGGTTCCCACTGTGGGTGAAATAATGTGCTGTGACCTGATGTTCTCATGACTGAGGGACATCCAGTGATCTCCAGTTACAAACTGTTTGTGTTTGTCGCCCAAAGCTGCTGGACTCGGGGTGCACTAACATTAGGACTTTAGAACAGTGCTGTGCTCAAGCACAATTGCTGTGGGTTCTATGTTCCGCACTCACATTTGCACAACCGAACTGGGCCATGGGTCGGTGACGTCATCACACGGTGCTGTTTGTTTACATGATGCACAGCAGAACTAAAGCTTTAGCAGAGAAAATAAGTCCAGCAGTGTGAAATATCTAGTAAATAGTGAAACATACTGTATATGTGTCCTGCTGTGAGTTTAGGGATATCAAAACAGCCGGAGGAGTGAGGACAGGAGGAATGAGGCTGCAAAACTTCTGTCTCCGTCCACAGTCCTTATTAAAGATAACTGTGGATTCACCGTATGTTTAAGAACAGAGTTTATTTTTGCGTACACAAGCAACCAATTCCTCTGCTGAAATGATTCTAGTGAAGGTGTGGAATGTAAAAACAGAATGGAGCACTTCCTGTATTACACAAGGTGGATTCAGTAGAATTTTCTGTTTTTAGAGAAACACTGAAAATATTGTTTGTAAAGCGTCTTAGAGTTAAAAAAAATTGTTTAAGTAGTACAAGTCTGATGTATTATTATTTTTACTATTAAATGTGCAGGTTTGTGTGTTAAACGTGTGAATGAAACAAAACACAACTCCAGGTCTGTTTGTGATGAGAAAACAACATTAAAACGTAGAAAAACATCAGAAAAAAGTGTAATATGGGCCCTTTAAATCCTTTGCAGATTCTTATCCTGTTGTAAAGGTTTGTACCTGTTCACTGTTTGTATAACCTAATCACATGAGGGAAAACCCCGTGTCAACTCCACCTCAGAGCATGACATCATCTCATTCTGGAACCTACCACGGGCGTTTTATGTTCTTGCGATGTCATTACATCACAATAATACTGAAAAAAAAGCACAATCAAGCAAATCCCAATCCATTAGCCTAATAATTCAAAAGAAAATAGTGTAGTATGTATTTTAAGTGGAGAAAAGTGCTCAAAATGGAGCCTGTAAACAAGAAGCTGAAATCTGTTTGTATATTGTATATATGTGTGAGAATGTAGGTCACATGTTTTGACCTGTTTTTTTACTTTATTTATGTACAAAACATTCATAAACATTTAAAATATTTCATACTCTATGGAAATCTTGTAAAAGGGAACTCCCCAGAAGCTGTCTTAGCTTATAGAAGCAGTCTCAGAGTCAGATGTACACAAAACAAAAAACATAGTTAAAAATTACAGTTGGCATCCATCGATCCATCCATCTTCTTCCGCTTATCTGGGGCTGGGTCGCTGGGGCAGCAGTCTAAGCAGGGGCTCCCAAGCTTCCTTCTCCCCAGCCACTTCCTCCAGCTCCTCCGGACGGACCCCGAGGCGTTCCCAGGCCAGCCGAGAGACATAGTCCCTCCAGCGTGTCCTGGGTCTTCCCCGGGGCCTCCTACCGGTGGGACATGCCTGGAACACCTTCCGAGGGAGTTGTCCAGGAGGCATCTGGACCAGATGCCCGAGCCACCTCAGCTGGCTCCTCTCGACGTGGAGGAGCAGCGACTCTACTCCGAGCTCCTCCCGTGTGACCGAGCTCTATCTCTAAGGGAGCGCCCGGCCACTCTGCGGAGGAAACTTATTTCGGCCGCTTGTATCCGCGATCTCGTTCTTTCGGTCATTACCCAGAGCTCATGACCATAGGTGAGGGTAGGAACGTAGATTGACCGGTAAATCGAGAGCTTCGCCTTTCAGCTCAGCTCCCTCTTCACCACAACGGTCCGATACAGCGACTGCATCACTGCCGACGCTGCACCGATCCGCCTGTCAATCTCACGCTCCATCCTCCCCTCACTGTGAACAAGACCCCGAGATACTTGAACTCCTCCACTTGAGGCAGAGACTCCCCACCCACCCGGAGAGGGCAATCCACCTTTTTCCGGTCGAGAACCATGGCCTCAGATTTGGAACAGCTGATTCTCATCCCAGCCGCTTCACACTCGGCTGCAAACCGCCCCAGTGCACGCTGCAGGTCCTGGTTCGATGGAGCCAACAGGACAACATCATCCGCAAAAAGCAGCGATGAAATCCTGTGGCTCCCAAACTGGACCCCCTCCGGCCCCTGGCTGCACCTAGAAATTCTGTCCATGAATACAATGAACAGAACCAGTGACAAAGGGCTGCCCTGGCGGAGTCCAACATGCACCGGGAACAGGTCTGACTTACTGCCGGCAATGCGAACACAGCTCCTGCTCCGGTCATTCAGGGACCGGACAGCCCTTAGCAAAGGGCCCCGGACCCCATACTCCCATTCTCCCACAGGGCACCACGAGAGACACGGTCGAATGCCTTCTCCAGGTCCACAAAGCACATGTGGACTGGTTGGGCAAACTCCCATGAACCCTCGAGCACCCGATGGAGGGTGTAGAGCTGGTCCAGTGTTCCACGACCAGGCCGAAAACCACACTGCTCCTCTTGAATCCGAGGTTTGACTATCGGCCGAACTCTCCTCTCCAGTACCCTGGCATAGACTTTACCGGGGAGGCTGAGGAGTGTGATTCCCCTGTAGTTGGAACACACCCTCCGGTCCCCCTTTTTATACAGAGGGACCACCACTCCGGTCTGCCAGTCCAAAGGCACTGTTCCCGACCGCCACGCGATGTTGTAGAGACGTGTCAGCCAAGACAGCCCCACAACACCCAGAGACTTAAGGTACTCAGGACGGATCTCATCCACACCCGGAGCCTTGCCACCGAGGACCTTTCAGACCACCTCAGTGACTTCGGCCAGGGTGATGGGTGAGTCCGCCTCTGGGTCCCCAGCCTCGGCCTCCTCTTCAGAGGACGTGACGGTGGGATTGAGGAGATCCCCAAAGTTTTCCTTCCACCGCCCGACAACATCCCCAGTCGAGGTCAGCAGCTCTCCCCCCACACTGTAAACAGTGTTGGTGAAGCACTGCTTCCCCCTCCTGAGGCGCCGGACGGTTTGCCAGAATTTCCTTGGGGCCGTCCGATAGTCCTCCTCCATGGCCTCCCCGAACTCCTCCCAGACCCGAGTTTTTGCCTCTGCAACCGCCCGGGCTGCAGCACGCTTGGCCCGACGGTACCCGTCAGCTGCCTCAGGAGTCCACCGGGCCAGTAGGCCTTCTTCAGCTTGACGGCATCCCTTACTTCCGGTGTCCACCACTGGGTTTGGGGATTGCCACCGCGACAGGCACCGCAGACCTTACGGCCACAGCTATGAACGGCCGCATCGACAATGGAGGCCGAGAACGAAGCCCACTCGGGCTCCATGTCCCCAGCCTTCCCCAGGATCCGGGAGAAGCTCTCCCGGAGGTGTGAGTTGAAGGCCGCACCGACAGAGGGTTCCACCAGACATTCCCAGCAGACCCTCACGATACGCTTGGGCCTGCCAGGTCTTTCCGGCTTCCTCCTCCGCCAGCGGACCCAACTCACTACCAGGTGGTGATCAGTTGACAGCTCTGCCCCTCTCTTCACCCGAGTGTCCAAGACAAACGGCCGGAGGTCAGATGACATGAGAACAAAGTTGATCATCGACCTCTGGCCTAGGGAGTCCTGGTGCCACGTGCACCGATGGACCCCCTTGTACTTGAACATGGTGTTCGTTATGGACAAACTGTGACTAGCACAGAAGTCCAATAACAGAACACCGCTCGGGTTCAGATCAGGGAGGCCGTTCCTCCCAATCACCCCTCTCCAAGTGTCACTGTCGTTGGCCACATGGGCGTTGAAGTCCCCCAGTAGAACAACGGAGTCCCCGGTCGGCGCACTATCCAGTACCCCTCCCAGAGACTCCAAGAAGGCCGGGTACTCTGCACTGCTGTTCGGCCCATAAGGCCGACACCACAGTGAGAGACCTGTCCCCGACCCGAAGGCGCAGGGACGCGACCCTCTCGTTCACCGGGGTAAACTCCAACACGCAGCGGCTGAGCTGTGGGGCTATGAGCAAGCCCACACCAGCTCGCCGCCGCTCCCCACGGCCAATGCCAGAGAAATGGAAAGTCTCTCTCAAGGAGTTGGGTTCCAGAGCCCAAAATGTGCGTGGAGGTGAGGCCGACTATATCTAGCCGGTAACGCTCGACCTCCCACACAAGCTCAGGCTCCTTCCCCCCCAGCGAGGTGACATTCCATGTCCCCAGAGCTAGTCTCCATGTCCGGAGATCTGGTCGCTGAGGCCCCCGCCTTCGACTGCCGCCCAGATCTCTCTGCACCCAGTCCCTATGGCTCCTCCCGTGGATGGTGGGTCCAGGGGAGGGCGGTCCCACGTCGTTCCTTCGGGCTTTGCCTGGCCGGGCCCCATGGGGAAAGGCCCGGCCACCAGGCGCTCGCCATCGAGCGCCCACCCCAGGCCTGGCTCCAGGGTGGGGCCCCGGTGACGCCGATCCGGGCGATGTATCTTGCCTCTGAATGTTCATCATCATATGGGGCTTCTGAACCGCTCTTTGTCTGACCCGTCTTCCCGGACCTGTTTGCCTTGGGTGACCCTACCAGGGGCATAAAGCCCCCGACAACATAGCTCCTGGGATCATTCGGGTACTCAAACCCCTCCACCACATTAAGGTGGCGGTTCGAGGAGGGGACAGTTGGCATTTTATTATATTATTCAGATATTATCATTATTATTGCTTAAAGGGCCCAGGCTACACTAGTTTCTGATCTGTTCTAATGTAGTTTCCTCGTCACAAACAGACCTGGAGTTGTGTTTTGTTTCATTCACATGTTTAACACACAAATACACCTGCAGAGTCCTTGTCAGAAAACACTTATGATTTCATGTGTTAATACAGAAAGTGCTCCATTGCATTTTTAAGTTTTAAAGTAAGTAATAGACATATTTCACAAAGACACCATCTGTGCCATCGGCCCCTCTGACCACCATCATTCACACACACTCCACTTTCATACTTGGCAACGTGGGTGAAGTGCCTTGCCACAATGGTGACAGTTTTTGTGTCTGGCGCCCCCCTGTGGCACCTGATTTTTCCAGTGGTCTCCCATCCAAGTACTGACCAGGCCTGGCCCTGCTGAGCTTCTGAGATCTGATGAGAGCAGGCTTTAATGAGCTGGTATGGCCACAGTGTAGTTTTATGTGATATAGGACGTTTAAATGAAGCTGTTAACTTAAGAAATAAAGAAACAAACCATAAAACATCACAAGACAGAACACTGCTTCTTTTCTTGTCACAGTCTAATTCTTGGTCGATACTAGTGCAGAACATTGCGGCTTACACGTAAAAGAAAAAACAACCCAGAGAACTTTCAAACTGTACCTTTTTTAGAGAAACTTTATTGCTCGACAACGGAAATGACTTGGACACAGCAGCTCACACATCACAATATATGAACAAAGCGCAAAAATATGAATGTTATAATAAATTCTTATTTATTACATAAGCGTGAGTTGTACAGTTGTAGGGAGTATTATCTGTTCCATAGGGGTGAGCTGTTATACACTTGTAGGGAGTATTATAGTCCTGTATCTCTCACGGTTTGAGCTGTGGGAGCCTGTTGGAGAATGAGCTCCTCTGTCCCTCTGTATTTCTGTAGAATCCCAAACAAAGCACCAAACTTCTATTTTTCTCAGGTAAAAGAAGTTATATATTTAGCTCTGAATGTTACAAGAATTTTGTAAAGGAGACGTGCTCTGCATTTGAGAGATAGAGACACATGAGAGGCTGAAACTTGATACTCATTATCGATCCTAATGAAGTCCCATTTTCAGGACAGAGCAGAACCTTTTCCTGGATGTGTTTAGAACGATCTGAAGCTGGATGAGAACAAGTGTAAGAGCACAGAGACTAATATACACCCATGGAACTGTTTTAGACTTGGTTTAGACCTGGTTTAGACCTGCACCACTGAGGGATTGCACAGATACAAGGCCACATGGGAATAGAAAAGAAAGTTCTATCATTTACAACACGTCTGGAAATTGGTATAAACTGGTTTTATTCAGATTTTTCATTAGAGTCTTGGTCAAAGAGCACAACGGTTAGGCTGCCTTATCCGTACTCAAAGGTAAAGTTGTTTTGCAGATTTGAAAGACTTGTTCCACATTTCACTGTGCATCCATCGTCATGAAGTTAAAGTTCTGTACTAACCCTTAAGAAACCACAGTGACACCAGTGTAACAAACACTTTGAACGCCCCAGTCTCTTCCTAATAAAGCTTTATGTTTGACCTTAACTCATGAAGTCCCTGAGCGACATATACTAAACATCCTGGTATGACCATGTGACAGTCATGTGACTCTAACTGAAGTGGGCTCTCCAAAATACTGGTATTGTCTGTGTGCAAATTTCAAGGAAGCAGCTAATTTCAAAAATCTGTTTTTTTGAACTACAGGTAATTTCAAACACATTTAACAGTTCCAGTGCTTTGATAACATGTCCTACTTTACCTTCTGACCGTATTTGTTGAAGTAATATCAAGCCAGTCATGGGAATATTGCTGTTACATATATGTCACATCGGGCTTTTAGCCTTAAAATAAGAATGAAAAACCTGACGTGACCTATTTGTCACAATAACAAAAACGGTAATAATTCACCCAATTAATTTAGCTGTGTCAGTTAGATTAAGTTGAAATATGTTCTGCTGGTCAATTAAAAGTGTACTGAACAAGAAAAAACAAAATAATGTGAACGTATCCATTAATCAATAATATCAATTGATTAATTGCATCAGTTAATTAATTTGAATAGATTAATTCATTCATCAAATTCCTAATTAACAAGAAACTAGTTACTTGAAGATAACGCTCGACACTTGAGCAAAGCAGACGAGGCATTTGTGGAGGTCAGGAGGCCACACATTGTGAAGGAACATGACGCATGGGAGGAATAGACCTCCTTGATGCTTTGCAAGGTGGAAGTCCCACATGAGGTCACGGAGGTGGTACATCTCCTCATTCTGGCAAAGCATCCTGTTAAGTTTGGGTAATGCATGGTGCCGTGACTATAAACTACTTGGTGTCCAAACCACTGAAACAAAAGAACTTCCAGGCAGACGTTGCCTCTAGCGTCATTCTTTGGCAGTGTCACATCTCCACCACCCCCGCCCAACAGGGTTCGTGGTGGAGTTCCAGATGATGTTCGTACTGACCAGGTCACACATTGGCCTGTGAAATGCGACAAGTGTGGCAAACTCTGCAAACTCTGCAAAATCAGTGCAACCACCACTCTGTGAGAAATGTGATGTGCACCTTTACTTCACTGAGGAACGAAACTGTTTCAAGTCTGACCATCTGGATTAGGCTAAAAGACTAAAGAAACTTAACAGACAAAGAACAGAGAAAATGTTTCAGACATGAAAAGTAAAAGTAAACTTAATTATAGTTTGAGCCCTGCTGAAAAGGCTGAGGGTTTATTGTATGATGGTAACACATTGTTAATTTGAGCAAACAAAAATACACAAATAAAAACAAAGAAAACAAAAAACAAAATTCAGCACAAACCTGTATCGAAATCAGAACATTTCTTTATTAGAAACTCTGCACAAAATAATAGTAAATTTTTAAAAAGGTACTTTAATATTTTTACTTAAGTTATTTTTTTAATGTGATACTTTTACTTTTACTTACTTCCTTTTTTTTGCTTCAGTATCCATACTTTTACTTAAGTAACAAAACAGAGTACTTTTTCTGCCACTGGATCCTAGAACTCACTGTATAGTACAACAGAAATCTGCATTTTAACAAAATTAATTTTAGCCGCCCACATCTGTATTAAATATGACTGAACTATTGAAATATGATCACACATGTTTAACCTCCCAAAACATCAGAGAAACCAGCAGATGTCAGTAAACCAGCAGCAGCAGCACAGGTGAGAGCTCCAATCAGGAGGAGAGACACCTGCAGGACACCCAAGTACCACCAGAGGACGCTCTAAAGATCTGTGAAAAACTGACACTGTACTGTAGTAACTGACACTGTTCTGTATTAACTGACACTGTACTGTAGTAACTGACACTGTACTGTAGTAACTGACACTGTTCTGTAGTAACTGACACTGTACTGTAGTATAGCTTAGAATAGCTTATGACCAGGTTACTTAGTTGATGTCACTAAGATAAGCTGCCGCAGGAGATAACAAGCTGGGGGAAGTGTGGCAACCTGAGCACTGTCCTCTGTTTCCTCCTATTTTCTCATCAGCATCACTTACTATGTTCTCATCTGTAGTTTGTTCATTGCTATTCACATGTTGTCCCCTGTCCCACTCCCCCTGTGGAGTGTAACTCTTTCAGACGCCTGATGGCAGCTGGACCCCTCTCCTCCTCCTCGCCCGGCTCCTTCCCCACCTGGGTAGCTGTGGCCATACCGAACTGGCCCACGGGCCTGGACATCTATAGCCTGTCCGTCCATGGGAGTGGATCCCTCCTTCACTGTAGTTCTCCCCGAGGTTTCTTCTTTTTCCCAGGACCCTGTTTTTTTTTGGAGTTTTTCCTTGCTGAGAAGGAGGGTCTAAGGACAGGGGATGACTGGACGATGTTTCATTTGCTGCTTTACATGAATGTTGTTTATTCCTGTGTTGATATGTCTGTGTGTATGTTTTACTCATCCAAATCTTGGAACGCCCTTAGAGGCAACTGTTGTTGTGATTTTGGGCACCACAAAATAAATTGAATTGAATTGAATTGAACTGTAGTAACTGACACTGTACTGTAGTAACTGACACTGTACTGTAGTAACTGACACTGTACTGTAGTAACTGACACTGTACTGTAGTAACTGACACTGTACTGTAACAACTGACACTGTACTGTAATAACTGACACTGTACTGTAATAACTGACACTGTGCTGTAATAACTGACACTGTGCTGTAATAACTGACACTGTACTGTAGTAACTGACACTGTGCTGCAGCATTACCGGTGGTTGAATGTAATAAAATAAAAGTAGTAAAATACTGTAAAAAAATATGCTGACTTACTTCACTCCATTTGAGAGCAGGTATCTGTACTTTCTACTCCACTACAGTTTTGAACAGGACTGACAAGTTTTACTTGTTTTTTAGTTAATTTATTTGAACATACAAAAGGTATGAAGGCACTACACATAGTCTCCATTCTCTCAGAACATGTACTCTCAGACCATGTCTTATTTTTATCCTGCCCGACAATGTACTTGTTTACAGGTTCTGTTGTTCGCTCGGCCTGTTGGACTTGCCCTGGGTGTGGGCTCATATCAGCAAAATCATGGAGGGCCATAATGGAGCTCTCACACCTCTGACTTGGCTACACCTGTTTGTTGAGAAAAGAATTGGTTTGAGAGGGGAGTTAAAGAGGCTATTTTTGTTTTTTTTAAAAGAGAGTCCTACTTTAAGCAGAAATGGAGGACTCTGACACCATCTGTCTCCAAACTATAACTCAATTCTCAGAGCTAAATTAAAACAAATTAAGAAAAGTACAGGTGTAGCCAGGTCAGAGGTGTGAAAGCTCCATTATGGCCCTCAGTGATTCTGCTTATATGAGCCCACACTCAGGGCAAGTCCAATAGGCTAAACAAACAACAGAAACTGTAAAACAAGTAGGACATTAGTTTCAGAGCAATTTCACAGTAGTTAGCTCCTCTCTTCAGGCAGATATAAGGCAGTGTCTTCCAGCGTCTGACCAAACCTGAAGAAGCAGCTTGGATGAGCTGAGAAACTTCTTTGACTAAATGAACTTTTGTTACCTGGACGCCTGAGGGATTTTGCACACAGTAGTTTAGTACATTGTAGTGTATTTTTAGACAGTTGACATTAGATAAATTAGATGGATATATAATGTTTGAGACCTAATGGAAAGGCTGAGGGTTTATTTTTAATGCCGTACAGCTCGGAAAAAATATTTTCATTCATTACTTCTGTTGAACAAGATTTAACACAAATCTGTATCAAAATCACATCATTTGAAGCTTTATTAGACCTCAAAATCTGTGCTAAATAATTTTACTTTTTACTCTTTAAGTACTTTTTAAACTGGTACTTTAATACGTTTACTTTTTTACTTTTACATTTTTTCCACTAACACAGAAGTACACATGGTCTGCACACAAACCCTCAAACCCATCTTGTGATTAGACGGGTGAGTGCTTTCCTTTTTACTTCTCCTTTTTAAGTCCACATTTCTATGCTTTTTTTCAGCATCCCAGTGTGCCTGATGCCCTCCCGTGCTCCCCTCAGCCCTGTTGTGTTCTCTGAGGTTTGTGGAGGAGGAAGTTTGTCTGAATATGTGGTGTCGAAAACAAAAGTCCTTTAAAGTTTTGATGATTCTCTAATTTTGACTTAAAGCTGCACTGTGTAACACTGCTTGTCTCCATGGAAATGTTTTTTTTTTTTTAAATTTGTAATCAGAAAAAAATTAAATTACATTTACACACAATTAATTATAGAGTAAAACCTTATTACATTTGGATAAATTCAAATAAGCAAAGTTTAGTGTAAGCTGTTCACATAATGTCATTTACTGTGTGTAAGTGTAACGTGTGTATAAATGTATGTGTGTGTATCCAGTCCACTTTATTTCTACAGCACATTTCAGAAATAAACAGTTTCCAAAGTGCTGCACAAACAGAGTAAGAACAACAAGAATAAAATAAACACTCAGATTAAATCATACTAGTATAATAATAATAATAATAATAATAATAATAATAATAATAATAATAATAAAACCATTCAAATAAGATAAGAGCAAAACCTGAGCCCACAGAACAGCAATAAATAGATAAAAACAATAAGATAATTCAAAACATAAATAAAAGACACAGAGGAGCACACAACTCACAGGGTGTTAAAAGCCAAAGAATAAAAATGGGTCTAAAGACGAGACTTAAAACACTCCACAGGGGGACGCCAGTTGCCTGTCGCTGTGTCCTTAGGCAAGGCACTTCACCCACATTGTCTAGTATGAAAATGGTCTGTGTGAGTGATGGTGGTGGTCAGAGGGGCAGATGGTGCAGTTTGGAGCCTCACTTCTGTCAGTCTGTCCCAGGGCAGCTGTGACTACAACAGTAGTTTAACCACTGAGTGTGGAGTGAATGAAGAATGAAATGTAAAGTGCTCTGGGTGTCTTGAAAGGTGCTGTATAAATGCAATGATTAATTAATTAATTAGAGCGGAGACTGAGAGCCAGACCTTCTCTCCAACCTTCCTAAACCTCGTGGACTTTTCCCAGAAAAACTGAAGCTGTTAGAGCTGCAAAGGAGGAGCCACATCAGATTAAACCCTGTGGATTAAGAATGGGATGAATTATAGTTCATATGCAAGTCAAGGCAGGAGAGACACGACCTTTGGCAATAGAGTGTTTCATAACTGGAGCGGAACACAGTGTGTTTGATGATAGCAGACAGCAGGTGGCACTAGAGACCTGATTCAGTCTTTGCCTCAGGTCCAGTGGGAGGTCTGTCTCAGGCAGAACTTTGTGCACAGCTGCTTGTTCTGGACCCACATTTATGTGTTTAAAGATGAATGATTATTACAGTGCAGAACTTGTGCACACCAACACCAACACTGAATAAATTTAATTAAAAAAAAGAATTATGACTGTACTTTTCCTGCATGATCGCAATGTTTTTATAAATATATCTTCATTTTATCTGATTAATATTTAGACTTAAAATAAGCCGAACTGTACTGCACTGAAACACTCTGTGGCCGTTTTTGGACCTTCACCCACAGTTTAAGAACCTCTTCTTTAAGAAAACTTCCACTGGCACTTTACACAAAACTGTTTCAAAGTGGAAAAAGTGTGTAGGATTTTTAAACCTGTATTTTCAAATTCCTAACTGGAGTTACATTCTCTTACTGGTTTTACAGTGGTTTTTAGTCTCTGTACATTTACCAAACCAAACGCACATTGTGACAAACAGATTTATTTGGCATTTTCTTAGGCAAACTTCAGCCCACATATCACCTGCTCTGTGCCGTAGCTCTGCTCTGTGCGGACACGGACATAAAATTAATATTGGTGTATTTGATGTGAGGCGGATGTACAGGTGGGATGTTTAACCTGCCCTGTGATACACACTGGTACACGAGGGTGTGCGGGCTCCAGCGCACAGGTCCCGCACACCGGTACAAGTTTAGTGCCGACAGCCGCGGCCGTAATGAAACATGACCGCACTCAGTACTCAGACCTTGAATCAGGGCTCTACACTAACTTTTTTTTTCAGGAGCACATGTGCCCCTAAGTTAAAAATTTTAGGAGCACAGAAAAAAAAATGGGGGCACAAGTAGGTTTTCGTTTGAACGATCATTACAGTGCAGAACTTACGCACACCAACACCAACCCTGAATAAATGTAATATAAAAAACAAAATAATTATGACTGCACTTTTCCTGCATGATCACAATGTTTTTATAAATATATCTTGATTTTATCTGATTAATATTTAGACTTAAAATAAGCCAAACAAACTGTACTGCACTTGAACACTCTGTGGCCCTTTTTGGACCTTCACCCACAGTTTGAGAACCTCTTCTTTAAGAGAACTTCCACTGGCACTTTACACAAAACTGTTTCAAAGTGTAAAAAGTGTGCAGGATTTTTAAACCTGTATTTTCAAATTCCTAACTGGAGTTAGCTACATTCTCTTACTGGTATTACAGTGGTTTTTAGCCTCTGCACATTTACCAAACAAAACGCACATTGTGACAAAGATTTATTTGGAAAACTTCAGCCCACATAACGCCTGCTCTGTGCCGTAGCTCTGCTCTGTGCGGACACGGACATAAAATTAGTATTGGCGTATTTTACGGGAGGCGGATGGACAGGTGGGATGTTTAACCTGCCCTGTGATGCAGGCTGAGGGTGCGCGCTGGCGGTGCCGCACGGAGTATCCGCGGGCTCCAGCGCACAGGTCCCGCACACCGGTACAAGTTTATTGCCCGCAGTAGCGGCCGTAATGAAATATGGTGTGGGTCCTGCTGCGGTGCCGCTCCTCGTTTAAAGGGGCGTGGGTGTGTTTTTATGGGCTCAAATCAGGGTCAAATCAGGGTCATTAAAACGCACAGTTGTAATAAAGTTTTGTATCTGTGTAGAAACACGGTGCGGCTCCGTGGGCTGGACCTGTCCCATTTCGACACGGCCATGTGGTCCACGGCTCACCTCTCTCCCACGATCTCTGCTGCGCACCAAACAGGAACATAACTTTACCAAGGCCAAGTTAAAAGATGTGGGTGGGTTCCCAAGTCCTCGGGAAGCACTGATTGGTTTGCAGTAAGCAATGTTTTGATTGGCTCTCCCAAGGTGGCAGTAAAATTCGGGTCAAAAATCCGTACATCTGTAGATCATTTTCACAAACGTGAACTTTTGAATCGCGAGCAGGGACTTGTGTACAAAATATTTGTACACATACGCTTTTGTTTTTCTCACATGCACCAAATATTTCTACAGTTACAAAATTGTTACAATTGTTACAAAAATGTGTTCTACAGGTACAACATTTATTTGCACATGCTCACAATATTTCTACAGTTACAAAATTATTTTTTCTACAGTTACAAAATTCCCTCCACACATACAAAATGTTTCTACACAGATACAAAACTTTATTACAACTGGCCTTGTCCACACGTAGCCGGTATCTGATAAACCGAAGATGTTTTGCTGCATTTTGACCTGTCATCCATACGAACACGCATCAAAAACGAGTATTCAGGGAAAACTCCGGCCAAAGTGAAGATTTTTGAAAACTCTGTTTATGCCTGTTTGTGTGGACAGAGATAACTGGGGTTTTGCGTTTTAAAACGTCACTGTCTGCGCCAAAAAATATGAATCTGCCCTGACGTCAAACGTGCGACCTTTGTTTAGGCTACTGCAAAAGCCAAAGCCAGAGCCAAAGCAGACTATGGACCGGAGTCGTTTCTTGAGAGCTGTGGTAGCATTAATTATTGTGCAGGTGCTATGTACATGTTTAATTGCAGAAGTCCAACTACTGCTCCAAGAGCAATAAGATAAGTTTAGGCGGAAGTGACGGCGAAGTGAGGGCTCAATGGAAATAACACCATCTACAGGTTTGGAATGCGTATGAATGTGGTTGAAAACGCAGATGTTCGGTTATGTGTGGAAGGTATTTTTTTCGAAGACGAGGTGGTGTGGATAAAACTATTTTTATAAACGGAGGGGGGGGGGGTTCGGTTTTAAAAATACCCGCCTACGTGTGTACATGGCCTTGATCCCATATGTTTTGAAGCGGAGTTTGTTCGTATGAGTGATATCGGCACACGTGGAACTCGTATGCTGGGGTCGTGCCCGGGCACGGTACAGTTGCGCTTGCACTGGGCAAGCTTGAGGCGCTTTAGGGGCGATCCAGGCCTGGGCAGGTTCCACAGTCCTAGTGTGAGTTTGCCCCTAATGTCTGACACATTTAGAACGTTTAACTCGTCACGTTACGTCTGCGTGCAGTTCTCCTTATTGTGCTGCAGAAGCACTGGCACTGGTGCGACTGTTTTGATTTCCTCGTTCGCACGACGAAATATTTACTCGCAAATGCGAGTGAAATGGGCGCACTGTAGAGCCCTGTCTGTAACATGACCTGGTGCCATCAACTTGTTTCTGTGGACTTTGATAAGTTTCATGTCATATTGTAGCTTGTTCGCAAAGCGATAACAGAAAAGTTACACAGTGCATCTTTAATCAGTGGGTGAAGAAATACTTGATTTTGTTACTTAAGTAAAAAAAAAAAATACATGAAAAATAGACTTAAGAAAAAGCATTTAAGTACCCGTTTAAAATGTACTTAAAGAGTAAAAAGTAAAAGTATTTTACGCTTTTGAGATCTAAAAAGGCTTCAAATGTACCAGTGTTGATTCAGATTTGTGCTGAAAAGTTTTTACCTAATTATGTTTTTGTTTGATCAAATTTTAAAATTTGATAAAAAATGTATCAGCCCAGTTAAAAAATTTAGTTAAGTATAAAGTACACATGCACACTCTCATAAGTAGTGAAAGAGTAAAAGTAAAGGATTTTAATGACTTCCTGTAATTCAGGAGTCGCTTTCAAATGTGCCTCTGCCGACACCCCAGCAGTCATTCTGGCTGCTGCTCAAACTCCCAATTTCCCAGTTTTTATGCTTTATACTAAGATATTCTGATTAGTAAGAGACACCACAGAGAGCGTGATGTTTACAGCCAACACAGATTATAGATTATATTCTCTCCGCTGCATCCCATCACCCTCACCTTCTCTACTCTCTACCTGTTCTACCATATGATGTGCTTTATTTTGTTTGTCTTTACTGGTTGCATAGCTCGCATACCTCATCATATTTATGTACACTATTAATTTGCTCGTCTGTCAGCATCCTCCTGCTCTCACCCACCCTGTTGTGTCAGCTCAGGTCCCTGTTAGCAGCGCTGTGGGGCAGGGCAGCTCTCCTATGACCTGGGGACACTCCTTGTTCCTTTATGAGGAGTCAATGTAATTACAGGGGTGTGTGCTTTTGTCCCCAGATCTTTTGTCTCAGGATATTTTTTCTAAACTTCCAAAACAAACTGGTTTGTTAATGTGACCTGGTGCAGGAGTGGCCTACAAATGCATCTCCATCTCTTCTTATTTACCCCATGGAGGATCAGTTGTGTGTGTTATCATTTTATCTTAGAATAAAACAAAGCTTTATTTTTATTTATTTCTTTATTTCTAATTGATACATATTGGATTGATATTTGTACTTAAACTTCTATCAGCATTAAGAATAATAACTGCTCTGTTTCAGATGACCCCACTCCACTCTATAGGTACACAGACGGCTAAAATGAATGTGCACACTAAAAATGCTGTGTTAAAATGAACCCAACCAGTGTTAAATAATAACTCAGCACTGGGTCACGATTGGACCAACACACCTCTGGGTTATTTTGACCCAGCGGTTTGGGTTGTCATTTTAACCCAATTCAATTCAATTCAATTTATTTTTGTAGCGCCCAAAATCACAACAACAGTTGCCTCTAAGAGCGTTCCAAGATTTGGATGAGTAAAACATACACACAGACATATCAAAACAAGAATGAACAACATTCATGTAAAGCACCAAATGAAACATTGTCCAGTCATCCCCTGTCCTTAGACCCTCCTTCTCAGCAAGGAAAAACTCCAAAAAACCCAGGAACCTGGGAAAAAGAAGAAACCTCAGGGAGAACTACAGTGAAGGAGAGATCCACTCCCATGGACGGACAGGTTATAGATGTCCAGGCCCGTGGGCCAGTTCGGTATGGCCACAGCTACCCAGGTGGGGAAGGAGCCGGGTGAGGAGGAGGAGCCGGGCGAGGAGGAGGAGCCGGGCGAGGAGGAGAGTCAGGCGAGAAAGAGGAGAGGGGTCCAGCTGTCATCAGGAGTCTGAAAGAGTTACACTCCACAGGGGCAGTGGGACAGGGGACAACATGTGAATAGCAATGAACGAGCTACAGATGAGAACATAGTAAGTGATGCTGATGAGAAAATAGGAGGAAACAGAGGACAGTGCTCAGGTTGCCACACTTCCCCCAGCTTGTTATCTCCTGCAGCAGCTTATCTTAACCTGGGATTTTAGTGTCACTCACAACCAACCTGGTCATAGTTAGTTAGGAGTAACATCAGACTGTCACGGTTTAGCTAAGACCCAAAATCACAAACCACGACTGGTAAACGTGAAAGTGATTTATTACAAAGATTCTGGAAATAATACACAGAAGGCAGGCAGGCAGACAGACAGGCAGGCAGGCAGACAGGCAGGCAGGCGGGCGGACAGGCAGGCAGGCAGGCAGGCAGGCAGGCAGACGGACAGGCAGGCAGGCAGACAGGCAGGCAGGCGGGCGGACAGGCAGGCAGGCGGGCGGACAGGGAGGCTGGCAGGCACCTGGACACAGGAAGAGGTAAGTCCAAGAAATACAAGGCAAGGGTATTCACACAAATCTAGAGCCAAGGTTTCACTAACGTAGAGTAGACAACGAACTGGCGAGGACTGGTTGGAGCTGGGGTTCTTGTACTGCAGGTAATGAGTTGATGGGATACAGGTGTGCGCTCTGCCAGCAGGACGGAAACGCCCATAGGAGGAGGAGACTCAGGAGACACAGGAGGGAGGGGAGGAGAAGAGAGGAGGAGAAGGCAAAGACCAGGAGCGGATCCTGACACAGACTAAGTAACCTGGTCATAAGCTATTCCGAAGAGGAAGGTTTTAAGCCTGGTCTTAAATAAAGAGACTGTGGAGCCTGTTTAACATCAACAGGGAGTTGATTCCATAACACAGGAGCTTGGTAACTGAAGGCTCTCCCCCCCACTGTACTTTTAGATACTCTAGGAACCACTAATATCTTCTTGGCTTATTTTTTCTACTCAATTCTGGGATGTTTTTTATTGCTCTGCTGGGTTAATTCTACCAAATACAGGAGTTAAATGCTTGTAATGACCCCCAAGTGCTATTTATTTAAGAAACATTTATTTTGAAAAAATAATTTTAAATAAATAATTTAGTTCAAAACATGTCCCACCATTAACAGCAGCACATTATGAATTCAGCTGTAAAATGTTCATTTAAATTTTGCATTTTGTAGTTTGCATATTTTACAAGTTTGAGCGAGTTGTGGGCAGTCTAAGGTACACCTGTGCACTAATCATGGTGTCTGATGAGCATCTTGATGTGGCACACCTGTGAGGTGGGATGCATTATCTCAGCAAACCAAAAGTGCCACTATCACACATTTAGACAGATTTGTGAACAATGTTTGAGAGAAATGGTAATATTGTGTATCTGGAATGAATTTTAGATCTTTGAGTCCATCTCATGACAAATGGGAGCAAAAACAAAAGTGTTGCGTTTATATTTTTGTTGAGTGTATATATATATATATATATATATATATATATATATATATTTATTTATTTATTAAGAACTCTCTTCAGTGTAAAGAAGTTGTGTTGGTGATGGTTTGGCCCCACAGAGCCCTGACCTCAACATCATGGAGTGTGTCTGATTCCATGAAGAGACAGAAGGATGTGAGGAAGCTCCATCCACACAAGATCTGTGCTTAGTTCTTCAACATGTTTGAAACAGCGACCAGCCCAGTTCCTTCACAAACTGTCTGCAAGTAAACCTAGAAGAACTGATGCTCTTCTGAGGCCAAAGCTCACACCAGATATTGATTTCATTTAGATTTCTCTTTTGTTCATTCGCTGCATTTTGTTGATTGATGAAAATAAATGATGAAGACTTCCATTTTTGAAGCATTCCTAGTTTACAGCATTTTTTTCCCACACCTGCGTAGAACTTTTGCACAGTATTGTAATTCATAAGTTTGTGACACCATTCACAAAAGCATTTCTCCACTAAAAAAAAAGTGATTCACAAATGTCAGTGCAGTTACATTTATTTGCAAACTGATGAACCTGCATTTACAGTATACAACATACAGTGATATTGATTTGATATTAAAGACACCAATCTATCTCCATATGTTTCCTCTATTTTTCCATGGAAAAATCGTTGCCCCTCTCTCTGTAACTGCTGCAGTGAGCCTCGTCATTTGGGTCTTCAAATGCTCGTACTAACCCGCTCTGTTTTCCGTCAATAAATTCCTGGCTATCAATTCGCTCCTATATCCGCTAGCCTAGTGAGCTTCATTTGACTGGAGCCGAACGCTATGGGTGACGTCACATTCCCTTAGTCCATATGAATGAGATAACAATACAAATACACAGAACACATATTTTTAATTGAATCTGATGAAATACTGTATATAAACCTGACAGAAATAAATAACATTTCCTTCAAATTTCATAAGGCTTTGACCTCTTATGTTTTCTTCTTCTTTTTGTTTTGATCCACAATTTTACATTTCTTCGTTTAAAGTATTTCAGAACAGAACACAAATAATCAGGCCGAAGAGAGAAGAAAACAGAGTCACTGTCGTCACGGACACAGCGGACGAAGATGAAGAAGTTGTAGTAGTAGTGACTGATGGAGCCGCAGTAACAGAAGTAGGTGGGGCTGTAGCAGTCGTAGCACTGGCTGTTGGGGGCGCAGTGGTAGTTGTAGAAATGGTAGTTGGAGTGGTGGTAGTGGTAGTTGTAGTAGTAGTAGTAGGAGTTGTAGTAGTAGTAGTAGGAGTTGTAGTAGTAGTAGTAGGAGTTGTAGTAGTAGTAGTAGTAGGAGTTGTAGTAGTAGTAGTAGGAGTTGTAGTAGTAGTAGTAGGTGTTGTAGTTGTGGTAGTAGGAGTTGTAGTAGTAGTAGTAGGAGTTGTAGTAGTAGTAGTAGGTGTTGTAGTTGTGGTAGTAGGAGTTGTAGTAGTAGTAGTAGCAATAATAGTAAATTGTAATTGTAATAATAAAATTGTAATAATAATAATAGTAAAATTGTAATAATAATAATAAAATTGTAATAATAATAATAAGTGTTGTAATTATAGTAATAAAATTATAATAATAATAATAAAATTATAATAATAATAATAAGTATTATAATTGTAATAGTAATAAAATGATAATAATAAAGCGATAATAATACAATTATAATTAATAGTAATAAAATTATAATAATAATAAAATTATAATAATAATAATAATAAGTATTATAATTATAATAATAAAAATTGTAATAATAATAAGTATTGTAATTGTAGTAATAAAATTATAATAATAATAATAATAATAAAAATTGTAATTAATAATAATAAAATTGTAATAATAATAATAATAAAATTGTAATAATAATAATAAGTATTGTAATTGTAATAATAAAATTGTAATAATAATAATAAAATTATAATAATAATAATAAGTATTGTAATTGTAATAGTAATAATAATAATAAAAATTATGGTGTAGTAATAAAATTGTAATAATAATAATAATAATAATAAAATTGTAATAATAATAATAAAAATTGTAATAATAATAATAAGTGTAAATAATTGTAATAATAATAATAATAAAATTGTAATTGTAATAATAAAATTGTAATAATAATAATAATAATAAAATTATAATAATAATAATAAAATTGTAATAATAATAATAAAATTGTAATAATAATAATAATAATAATAAGTATTGTAATTGTGTAATTAATATGTATGTGTAATAATAATAATTGTAATTATGGTAATAAAATTGTAATAATAATAATAATAATAAATTGTAATAATAATAGAAAAATTGTAATAATAATAATAAGTATTGTAATTATGTGTAAAATTGTAATAATAATAATAATAATAATAAGTATTGTAATTATGTAATAATAAAATTGTAATAATAATAATAATAATAAGTATTGTAATTGTATTAGTAATAAAATTATAATAATAATAATAATAATAAAATTATAATAATAAAATTATAATAATAATAATAAGTATTGTAATTGTGTTAATAAAATTGTAATAATAATAATAATAATAAGTATTGTAATTATTAATAAAAATTGTAATAATAATAATAATAATAAATTGTAATAATAATAATAAAAATTGTAATAATAATAATAATAATAATAATAAGTATTGTAATTATGGTAATAAAATTGTAATAATAATAATAATAAGTATTGTAATTGTAATAGTAATAATAATAATAATAATAAAATTATAATAATAATAATAATAATAAGAAAAATAATTATAATAATAATAATAGAAAAAATAATTGTAATAATAATAATAATAATAATAGGAAAAATAATTGTAATAATAATAATAATAAAGAAAAATAATTATAATAATAGTAATGGAAAAATAATTGTAGTAATAATAATAATAAGGAAAAATAATTGTAATAATAATAATAGAAGAAAAGTTGTATAATAGCAGTGAGGAGGAGGAAAAATAAGTTGTAATAGTAGTAATAGGAAGGAGTAGTAATTGTAGTAGTGGTAGGAGGAGTAGTTGTAGTAGTAGTAGTAGGAGGAGGAGTAGTTGTAGTAGTAGTAGTAGGAGGAGGAGTAGTTGTAGTAGTAGTGGTAGGAGGAGGAGTAGTAGTGGTAGGAGGAGAAGTAGTTGTAGTAGTAGTGGTAGGAGGAGGAGTAGTTGTAGTAGTAGTAGTAGTAGGAGGAGTAGTTGTAGTAGTAGTAGTAGTAGGAGGAGTAGTAGTAGTAGTAGTAGTGGTAATGACGGGCATGTTGCAGTTGTCGGTGGAACAGCAGGTAGGCCGGGAGTCGAGCGTCCCAAAGTCGGAGAGCAGAGGGGCGAGGGTGGCCGCAGGTGACCCGCACATGATCATGGAGGAGCACCCGAGGGCGTTGGTGGAGCTGGTGGTCCCTGTTGGCGTTACTGTGGGAGACAGAGAGAGAAAGTACTTTTACTGTAGTACTGCGGGATTTGGACGTCAACCTAAAAGCTAAACTCGACCTAAAGCCATACTGAAAATAGAGAGGGCAGTGTGAGGAGGGTCTGGAGGACTAAAGGGGAGAGTGAGGAGGGTCTGGAGAACTAAAGGGGAGAGTGAGGAGGGTCTGGAGGACTAAAGGGGAGAGTGAGGAGGGTCTGGAGGACTAAAGGGGAGAGTGAGGAGGTCTGGAGGAGTAAAGGGGAGAGTGAGGGGGTCTGGAGGACTAAAGGGGAGAGTGAGGAGGTCTGGAGGACTAAAGGGGAGAGTGAGGGGGTCTGGAGGACTAAAGGGGAGAGTGAGGAGGGTCTGGAGGAGTAAAGGGGAGAGTGAGGGGGTCTGGAGGACTAAAGGGGAGAGTGAGGAGGGTCTGGAGGACTAAAGGGGAGAGTGAGGGGGTCTGGAGGATTAAAGGGGAGAGTGAAGAGGGTCTGGAGGACTAAAGGGGAGAGTGAGGAGGGTCTGGAGGACTAAAGGGGAGAGTGAGGGGGTCTGGAGGATTAAAGGGGAGAGTGAAGAGGGTCTGGAGGACTAAAGGGGAGAGTGAAGAGGGTCTGGAGGACTAAAGGGGAGAGTGAGGTGGTATGGTGGAATTAAGGGGAGTGTGAAGAGGGTCTGGAGGACTAAAGGGGAGAGTGAAGAGGGTCTGGAGGACTAAAAGGGAGAGTGAGGGGGTCTGGAGGAATAAAGGGGAGAGTGAGGAGGGTCTGGAGGAGTAAAGGGGAGAGTGAGGAGGGTCTGGAGGATTAAAGGGGAGAGTGAAGAGGGTCTGGAGGACTAAAGGGAAGAGTGTGGAGGTTCTGGAGGACTAAAGGGGAGAGTGAGGGGGTCTGGAGGACTAAAGGGGAGAGTGAGGAGGTTCTCGAGGACTAAAGGGAAGAGTGGGGAGGTTCTGGAGGACTAAAGGGGAGACTGAGGATGGTCTGGAGGACTAAAGGGGAGAGTGAGGGGGTCTGGAGGACTAAAGGGGAGAGTGAGGAGGGTCTGGAGGAGTAAAGGGGAGAGTGAGGGGGTCTGGAGGAGTAAAGGGGAGAGTGAGGAGGGTCTGGAAGACTAAAGGGGAGAGTGAGGAGGTCTGGAGGAGTAAAGGGGAGAGTGAGGAGGGTCTGGAGGACTAAAGGGGAGAGTGAGGGCGTCTGGAGGAGTAAAGGGGAGAGTGAGGAGGTTCTGGAGGACTAAAGGGGAGAGTGAGGAGGTCTGGAGGAGTAAAGGGGAGAGTGAGGAGGGTCTGGAGGACTAAAGGAGAGAGTGAGAGGGTCTGGAGGAGTAAAGGGGACAGTAAGGGAGTCTGGAGGACCAAAGGGGAGAGTGAGGGGGTCTGGAGGACCAAAGGGGAGAATGAGGTGGTCTGGAGGACTAAAGGGGAGAGTGAGGAGGGCCTGGAGGACTAAAGGGGAGAGTGAGGTGGTCTGGAGGACTAAAGGAGAGAGTGAGGGGGTCTGGATGAGATTTTAAAAAAAACGAAAAACAGTAATAAAAGTACATATTTTCTGCATGATAATCAATACATTTTTTGATACCTTAATATAGAAATATGAATTATTTGGTGGCGGCACGGTGGCTGAGTGGCAACACTCAGGCCTCACAGCAAGAAGGTTGCGGGTTCGATCCCCAGGTCGCCCGGGCCTTTCTGTGTGGAGTTTGCATGTTCCTCCCCGTGTCTGGATGGGTTTCCTCCGGGTACTCTGGTTTCCCCCATCAACCCAAAACATGCCCGCACCCCTATGAACTAACATCAAGGACCATGTTGTCCACCTTCCTGTGGGCTCACCACCTGCAGAGGGGTTCATAGGGGGGGTCAGGTGCTATGAGTATTGGGCAGCACGCTGCCCCCTCGACCCAGCTGGATTAAGTGGGAGAAGATGGATGGATGGATGAATCATTTGGTATCATCTCAAACCTGCAATTTCTGCATTGAGTGTTCACTAAAGTGTTCACTAAAGGCCTGTCTGCTGTCAGGGGTCATTTTATATTAGATGGGGCCCATGTAAGTTTTTGCCCTGGACCCCCAAATGTGTGTCTCTGGAATGGTACCGAAGGCCTGGATGCAGCGGGTCTCCAGGCCGTTGCAGTTCAGAGGCAAGGAGCAGGAGCCGGTCCCGTCACATCTGTTGCAGGTCAGATTCCCGGCTCCAGGGGCGGCCGGTGCTGAAAGAAAGGACATGCTAGTAAATAAACTGCACCTGCTAAAACATACATATTTTTATTACTTTATTTTCATTTATTTTCACTTGAACATATACATTTAAATAATGATGCCTTTCTCTTTGTTATTATATTATATTGTGATGTGTGAGCTACTGTCCACGTCATTTCCTTTTGTCTAAATACAAAAGTGACATTATGTAGAGGTATTGTGCGCCTTCTCGCTTTTAAGCTCAACCTTTTCAGTGGTAGTTTGTTTTTTATTCATGTTCTTGTCACAGAGAACACATATTTAGATCACCACGCTACCTTTTGTTGTTGTGAAAATGCTATGCAGTATTTTGCTTCTCTCCATTAAGTGGCTCCCCCTTCAGAGCGCTATCACGTGTATCCTTCTAATGAAACTACTGCACATCGCATCCGGTTTGTCAAGATGTTGTGTAGTTTTGTGCCATGTTTTTGTATATTTCTGCTTAAACTGTCATGTAAATACATTGCCTACTGTATAAGAATTTTATTTTATTTTTTTATTTGACTTTTAATGTTAGGGGAAACCGGAAGAAACCCAAAAGACAAAATGAACGTTTTTGGATGTATGGATGACATCTACAGCCTCTTGAGGCATGTTTCTGATGAGGGAGCAATGTTAGAACATCTCCTGATAGCCCCTCTTTAATGATAGTTGTAATAAATGAATGTCTCTCACCAGTGGCATCAGCATTGTTACAGTTATTTGAGTCACAACAAATTGCACGTCCCAGAACATCCCCAATGGCAATGTCCACGGAGAAATCTGAGGAGCCAACCACCGGGCACAGACCGGCATCTGCACATCCTTTGTACAGCCGTGTGGTGGTACTGCCACCCTTGGTCACTGAGGAGAAAAGACACAGAAGAGTTTAGGAACATCTTATAGACACCACAGCTCACCTTTATCAGCTTTATTGACTTATTATATAAATATATTTATATTTGTATGGTTCTATTCTTACTTATACTTCTATTTCTATTTCATTTTTATCATCTTTAACTTGAATAATAATATATACATGTTTCAAAGCTCGCTCAGGCCCCTATGGTAATGATTAATGACCACAAGATCTATAATTTTATTCATCTGTTTCTGAAACCTTAAAAATCGTTAGTAGTTATTAAAGCATTTCACCAGATCGGGCAGAAGTTTCCACGTAGCTGATGACTTTTTGAACTCTTAATATTTGAATTATAGACTGGTCAATAGGAAAAATGAATGGAAAATATACTTCAGAGTCACTGTTGAGCTCCAGAGCACTGAATGACTCTAAGGCAGAAACAATGGCTAAAATAAGGACATAAAAATAAAGAAGTAATTAGTAAGTAAAGAAAATAATTCCCACTGACTCCTAATAAACACCTTCAGATGCCTTTTATTATCTCTTCTATCTCTAAAGAGGTGTGTATGTGTGTGTGTGTGTGTATGTGTGTGTGTGTGTGTGCGTGTGTGTGCGTGTATGTGTGTGCGCGTGTGTGTATGCGTGTGTGTGCTTGTATGTGTGTGCATGTATGTGTGTGTGTGCGTGCGTGCTTGTGTGTGTGTTTGCGTGCGTGTATGTGTGTGTGTGTATGTGTGTGCGTGTATGTGTGTGTGTGCATGTGTATGTATGTGTGTGCGCGTGTATGTGTGTGCGGGTATGTGTGCGTGTATGTGTGTGCGCGTGTATGTGTGTGTGTGCGTGTGTGTGTGTGCGTGTGTATGTATGTGTGTGCGCGTGTATGTGTGTGCGGGTATGTGTGCGTGTGTGCGTGTATGTATGTGTGTGCACGTGTATGTGTGTGTGCATGTATGTGTGTGTATAGGTGCGTGTGTATGTGTGTATGTATGTGTGTGTATAGGTGTGTGTGCATGTGTGTGTGTGTATGTGTGTGTGCGCGTGTGCATGTGTGTGTGTGTGCATGTGTGTATGCGCGTGTATGTGTGTGCGCATGTATGTGTGTGTGCGTGTATGTGTGTGAGTGTGTGTGTATGTGTGTGTGTTTGTGCGTGTATGTGTATGTGTGTGAGTGTGTGTGTATGTGTGTGTGTGTTTGTGCGTGTATGTGTGTGCGTGTATGTGTGTGTGCGCGTGTGTGTATGTGTGTGTGCGTGTATGTGTGTGTGCGTGTGTGTGCGTGTATGTGTGTGTACGCGTGTATGTGTGTGTGTGCGTGTATGTGTGTACGCGTGTATGTGTGTGTGTGTGTGTATGTACACGTGTATGTGTGTGTGTGCGTGTATGTGTGTGTGCGCGTGTATGTGTGTGTGTGTGTGTGTATGTGTGTGTGTATGTGTGTGTGTATGTGTGTGTGTGTGTGTGTGTGTGTGTGTATGTGTGTGTGTATGTGTGTGTGTATGTGTGTGTGTGTGTGTGTGTGTGTCTCACCTTGTAAGTTGGCTGAGATGCATATTTCTCCAGTATTACAGGTGACAGAAGTCGCAGTGGTACAGGCGACATTTGCACAAACTCTGCAGTTTAACCCAGCGACTGAAAGAAACACCAGAAAAACACATCAGAACTAAACCAAGACCAGACCAGGTCTAAACCCCATCAGAACTAAACCAGGACTCGACCAGGTGTAAACCACATCAGAACTAAACCAGGACTAGAACAGGTCTAAACCACATCAGGACTAAACCAGGACTAGACTTGGTTTAACCAGTATAAAAAGGTTTTACTAAACAGCAAACCTTCCAGCTGTTCACGACATTACACTTCCATAACGACAATTATATAAACTGAAGCAACTTTGCCTTGAATTTAGTAGGTTATCTTCATTTTTGAACATTTTGTTAATATTTTAAACAAGGAAAATTAATGAATTGTAATAACAAAACAAACAAAAAAGAACTTCTTTAAAACAATAAACCCATGAAGACGCTTCCCTGATGAAGAGAACATCCTGACTTAAGTCAGAGGTATCATGTTATGTGTCATACTTGTATCTGCAGATAGAAGATTAGATAAACAAAAAGTACCTGTGTGGATGCACAGAGCCACAGACAGGGCCAGACAGAGGAGGTTTGCTGTATTCATCTTCAGAGGAGTAAATGTGCTGGTCTGGAGTCCTGGAGCTGAGTCCTGGAGCTGAGTCTCGGTCCTGGGCCCTGTGTTTCTGCGGAGGATGCTGGCGCTGGTGTTTTTAAGGTGCCCGCTGGGTGAGCTGTGGGCGGGGCTGCCTCCTCATGACGTGTGCTCCTGGAATGCCCCACACCCTGCCTGGCACCTGTCACCCTGTCACCCATGACGGACAAGTCTCAAAACCAAGACAAATCCTGAGCTTTCTTCCAACCCGAGCCTAAAGCGGGACTGTCACAGGAGTATGACCTTTTGGGGCCATCACATAAAGATGACATGTTTATTTATTGACTCCCCTTTTCTTTAACACAAGATTTATGGCTAACAACAAGTGCAGGAGCGTTCTTGTGTGTCAAAGCCACTCATCTGTATGTCTTTGTGACGTAATCGTGATGGAGCCTTATAGTGTGTTATGTTATAGCTAAGATTATTCTGTGGTCATGATCATGGTTGGCTGCTCTTGTGACTGATTTTTAAAGGTGAATTAAGTAACTATTTTTGTCTCTCCATATTAAACCTTCTTCACAAAGACCAAAACAGACCAAGTTACATGTCAGCTCTGTGAAGAGGCGACCCCGCTGTTTTTCAAGGTATTTTTGAGAAATAAAACCACCTGTAATTGAATAAATGTAATGTAGAGCTGTTTAAAGTCACACTGTGGAACATTCCAGGCAGAGCAATGACATCTCCAGAGAAACAGGAAGGTGACAGACTCCATCAGAAAAGTTACACAATGTATTTTTTAAACATTTAATAGGTTTATGTTCATTTTTAAATAATTAAATAAGCAATTGAAGTTTGGGATTTTGACCGACAGAAGTAAAGGACTATTCGGGTTTTATACGATGGCAACCGCCCTTCGTGGTCAATGAAATGATTCAAAAATATTTTGTTTTTCAATGGGGAAAGTCTTCCAAAGTCCTTCAAAACTGTTTGTTTGAAGCAGTTCAAGATTTTATTTATTTAGTCTTTATTTAACCAGGTAAAGACCCACTGGAATCCAGATCTCATTTACAAGGGTGATCGAGGCCAAGTGGTCAGCAGCACTCGACAAGAGCAGAAAACAACAATCAATTAATATAAACATCAATTATGAAAGTAAAGTGCAATGAATGTAGAAAATATTAGTAGCTGTAACAGTCCACGAAGATAAAGTGCAGTAGTTGTAAACAATAGATGATAAAATACAATAAAATCTGCTACAAAAACACTTTTTGCAGTGACATCTTAAAAACACAGACACTGATGAAAGGATGCTTTTTGCCTATTACATAACAAAGAACAAAAAGCTTTAAAAGATGGAGGGCTAGTCGGTCTTACTTTGCGACGCTCTGCACCAGATTTTGAAAAAACTTGGGAAAAGCTGATTCAGAACGAAGCTTGCTGTCTGTAATATCATTTTGAGGTCCGATTGTAACCTTTGGGAGCCAATACAGTATGGTGAAGTTATATAAACGTGAATTTTCAACCATAGCCAATGAAAACACCGCTCCAAACGGTGATGACAATGCATTACTTGATCAAGAAGAGGTTTGATGAGATGGATAACAAATGATCACGGAGAGGAACTTGTCCCCATGGAAGTAGATAAGTTTATATCTACTTCCATGGGGACAAGCACCACGCCAATGCACAGGTCCGGGTTGTGGACCCTCAACCAAAAAGATACGTGGTGCACCTTGAAGAAGACAGCACTAAAGGGCAGAAGGCTCATGTGGTGGGGTAAGTGCCAGACGATGCCGGGGTCAGGGCACTCGTTCAAAGAGAGGGACTGATTTTCCTTCTGGAGCAGTAAAGTATCTGCTCAGCTTCATTGATGGGTGATGACAAAGGGCATCTTCAACCACAGGAAAGATCTGCAGGTTATATTTTAATGAGGATGTTTCCATCATTGCACTAAGCCTATAGTGTGCTCACATGTGCTGTTGAACTACTTTTCTGGACTACTGCTTTATTAAAAGTTTTTTTTTTTTATTGTTTTTTTTCCATCTTTCTCTTACCATTAAATGCCACGTAGTTAAAATGTAAAGATTTACGGCACATTTCAGAGCTTGTCTGGGTAGAAAATACCCAGACAGCTCTGAAATGCTACACACTTTTAAGGACACACTGTTATTGATGAAATATTGTTAGAGTTGGTCTAATGCTTTCTTTTAAATGTGGCACAGAGCGTCTTTTCTCTGAGATGTATGTTTTCTGTGCACTGTCCTTGTTTTAAATACATAATAATAATAATAACTTTCTCTGTATCAATACTTGCTCAAATGTGTATCAATTCTGATACTACTTATGTTAAGCAAACATTTTTACATAGACAGATATAAAACTGTTAAAATCACACACACACTTCTGTCTCATCATTTGTCCAAGCTTCTCTCCTCTACCAGAGGCCGGGAGCTTGAGGGTTCCGCAGTATCTTTGCTGCTCTTGCACTTGAGATTGAGATGCCTGATGTTTCTCCTGGGATCTGCTGAAGATAATCCAGTTTGGGGGTCACTGCCCTGAGTGCTATGATGATGATGTAGCCACCGATGCCTTCACCTTCCAGACCTCCTCCACCTCTGATCCTCAGACCTCCTCCATCTCTGATCCTCAGACCTCCACCATTTCTGAGCCTCAGACCTCCTCCATCTCTGATCCTCAGACCTCCTCCATCTCTGATCCTCAGACCTCCACCATTTCTGAGCCTCAGACCTCCTCCACCTCTGATCCTCAGACCCCCTCCATCTCTGATCCTCAGACCTCCTCCATCTCTGATCCTCAGACCTCCTCCATCTCTGATCCTCAGACCTCCTCCATCTCTGATCCTCAGACCTCCTCCATCTCTGATCCTCAGACCTCCTCCATCTCTGATCCTCAGACCTCCACCATTTCTGAGCCTCAGACCTCCTCCACCTCTGATCCTCAGACCCCCTCCATCTCTGATCCTCAGACCTCCTCCATCTCTGATCCTCAGACCTCCACCATTTCTGAGCCTCAGACCTCCACCATTTCTGAGCCTCAGACCTTCTCCATCTCTGATCCTCAGACCTCCTCCATTTCTGAGCCTCAGACCTTCTCCATCTCTGATCCTCAGACCTCCTCCATTTCTGAGCCTCAGACCTTCTCCAGCTCTGAGCTCAGACCTCCTCCATCTCTGATCCTCAGACCTCCTCCATCTCTGAGCCCCTGGGATTTGTCTAGTTTCTTGTGTTGTGTTTCCTCTTTCCTGATGTTCACTTTGTAGTCTAATGTTCACCACAGCGGGTTTCCTCTGCTGTTTTTCCTCCCCCTGGATCCATCTCCATTCTGAGCCCTTGTGAGTAATACTAGTATAATCATTGTCCCCACAGAGAAGTCTACAGAGCTCTTGGTTCTAATGCTCAACAGCGCCTAGAGTCAGGCTGTTATAACAGAGACTGGACTCTATATTACCTTCACTACAGCTTCTGTTGCACTGAACTGTGACGGCTGTGTGAAACAAAAAAATAAAACATCTTATACACATGTGTGAGACTGGTGGATTTCTGTGTTGTGTTGTGATGTTTGTGGTGCGTTCAGGAGCCATGGGACACATGAGGACTTTTGGAGGCACTCTCTTTAATCTGGTTCACAATAACAGAAAAGAGGAGAAGACAGTGGACATCTCCAGTTAAAATCTCCCTGCACATCTTCACAAGGATAAATGAAAATAACGGAGAAACATACAGTAATAAAATATAATTATGAATGTAAATAAAGGTAAAATATTAACAAAAGGACACTAAAATCAGGAGGTTACAACAAACGACTGACCTCTCCCCAGTAATGGACTTAGAAAAAAGGGGCACGGAAAAGATCACACGAAGAAGAAATAAAACACAAAAGAGGCTGGAGGATCAAGGCCGCACAGTAAATCAAAGCTATGAAGAAAACAATATATACTTCTGTGAACTGGTTTCATATTGTCTGGTGTTATGACTTGTACTTGTCGATCCCCAGAATGAACTGCTGTTGACATCATTTCACGAAGGTTCCTCACAAAAAGAGGTTCAATAGACAGACTGTGATGTACAGACAGATGCAGATGAACACCAAAAGAGTTGTTTGTGTTTGTTTAGTGCAGGACGTAATGGAGGCGCAAACCAAACAGGCTTCAGCGCATTCTCATGTCACAGCAACTGCTAATAATACTAATCCAGGGGAAAGTTTGACCATGACTAATATGCTGTCACCGTTTCATTCGTACATCACTCCCAAACTCAATGCATAAAGCTGTTTATACGCATAGACATATGTGTATATATATAGATACATGATAGAGAGATATAATGTCGTCACTTTAGTGTGTCAAACTGAGGTGAGAATAAAAAATCTGGTCAGACAAGATGAACAGATATAGACAGATGAATAGATAGAAAGATAGATAAGGTTTATTGTCTGTCACAGAAGATGCTGTATATATTATCCGATCACCACGGGCACCACTGATGCCTTCACCTTCCAGGCTTTCTCCAGCTCTTCCTTGAGGCCCTGGTATTTCTCTTTGTTCTCTCATTTATCCAGAACCACAATGTCTGGTTGGTCCATCACCATTCTGTCAGTCTGTATTTGGAAGTCCCACAGGATCTTGGCTCATTCTCCACCACCTTTGGAGGCGTTTCCCACCTTGATCCTGGGGTTTCCAGCCCGTACTCTGCACAGATGTTTCTGTACACTATGCCCGCTACTTGGTTATGTCGCTCCATGTACGCTTTCCCTGCCAGCATCTTACACCCTGCAGTTATGTGCTGGACTGTCTCAGGCACTTCTTTGCACAGTCTACACCTTGGGTCTTGTCTGGTGTGGTAGATCTGGGCCTCTATTGCTCGGGTGCTCAAGGCTCCTGTGCAGCCAGGATGAGTGCCTCTGTGCTGTCCTTCAGACCATCCCTCTCCAGCCATTGGTAGGATTTCTTGATATCAGCCACTTCAGTTATGTTTCGGTGGTGCGCCCCGTGTAGGGGTTTGTCCTGCCATGATGGTCCCTCCAGCATCTCTTCCTCTGCGCCCCACTGTCTGAGACATTCTCTGAGCACATCATCAGTCTGGACCTTGTCGCTGATGTACTGATGTACCCATCTATCACAAAATGGGTCATTTTAGTTTGGGTCATACAATTCTGTTAAACTGCCCTGGGTCCCAATCACAGTCAGGAGCGATAATGTGGCCCCCCAGACAAAAAAGTCTGGTGACCCCTAATATAAATAGATACATACATGATCCTGGTAGTTTTTTTTTTCACAAATGTAGATCCTGGCTCCTGTAATCGTGAGCATCAGTGAGCTTCATTTGAGCCGCTGTGGGTGACGTCACACTCACTTTCTGGCCCGTTCAGACCGCAGTGTCAGGCCGTCCACTTTAGATGTAAAGTCTATGTGCCGTTTGTCTCGGCGTCCAAAACACTCATTGGGGCTTCTGAATTCAAATGCAAAGGCTCCAAATAGAGGCGTGCAGGGTGCTTTTTGCCGCTCAGTCTGAACGCAGCATTAGCTCCCTATTTTATAGTCTATGATAGAGATCGGTGAATAGATAAATAGACGAGGTTTATTGTCTGTCCCAGAAGGTGTAATATTTTTTTCTAGACAAACATAGATGTATAGAGTAGACAGACACACAGACAGATGGACAGACTCGATCTATACTGTAGATAGATAGATAAATAGATAGAATAGATGTAAATATAAATAACCTCTTTGTTTCTTATTATTGACGTGTTTTAATGCACAATCAAACCTATTTGCTGATTTGCTCTTTGATTAAACAGAAATCTGACTACTCTAATCAGGCCGTGCTGTTTGTTTCCATGTCCTTTTGGTATTCCAAAAAGCAGATCATTTAATTAATTATTATTTATCATGATGATGATCGTTTCATGGAAGTTTATTTAAGAGGATTAGAATTTCCCAGTAGTTAGGTGCAAATAATGATCTGTGACTATTTTTATACGTGTATCATTATAATCAAAGTGCTCAAAGGGAAAAACTGGTCTGCACAAACAATACAAGAGTTACAGAAAGTTCCCCAAGCTGAAAACCTTCTTGGTACATGACTAACAAATAAAATACTCACAGTTAGTCATGGCGTTCAGTTTTCTAACATACGGCCTGTTTTATGCTGCAAATAAGAGCAGTTAAAGGTCCTGCAAAATTCTTTAGGGTTTTTATGCTTTAAGATACTTTAGTACTTTTTATTTAAAGTTGATTTTTTCATGAGATACTTTTCATTTTACTTGAGTAATTTCTGCCCCTGTGTCTGTATAAGTAACAAAATGGAGTATTTCATCCAGCTGCACTGTGTAACTTTTTGATCAGGGGTCTGTCACCTGCTTGTTTCTAGGGAGATGTCGCTGCTCTGTCTGGAATGTTCCACAGTGTGACAATACAGCTGAAAAATACTTAGAAAAACAGATTCTGACTGTGAGCGGGGTCGCCTCTCCCTGTAACTAGGTCTGGCTTAGTCTCCATGAAGATAGGAAAGGTTTAATGCCATACTGTGAAACATTCCAGACAAAACAATTACATCTTCACGGAGGAAAGCATTTAAAAAACAAAATAACAAGTCACAAAATCAGGTATTTTCAAAGGACAGACACAAAAATTAGACAAACGAAATCAATTTAAGAGGACTTCAATAAAATTAAAAAAAAAAAATAAAGTAAACCTAGTACTCTGAAAAGTACAATTGCATTAAAAAGTTACTCAAATAAATGTACCACTTCTGGAAAAAAGTTGAGAAGAAAAACACAAAATTATAGGAAGTATTTTGTATATTTCATCAAGGCGGAAAAGTAAACGCACCATTTACACTTAAAGCTTCATTAAACCTTCATTTAAACAAACAAAGGTGTTGTCATTCATGTGCGTGAATTTCATTGTGTGTAATTATGCACTGGGAGGGGGTTTGCCCAGGTCACTGGAGTTCAGGGGTTCAGTTTCCTAAATCAGGGCTTAAATAAACAAACAGAAATATGTCAGGAAGGGCATATGGTCTACAATGTGAATGCCCCTGAAACAAAGGAGCAGCTGAAAGGTCTATGAAAAATGCACTCACACTTATAGAAGGTAAACAGAAGTTCCAGGTAGTCGGGTGCAAATACAACCAAGAACTATTTGTATAACTGTATAATTAAAGTAACAAAGGAGAAGCATCAGTCTGAAGAAACTGCACGTAACTTCCTCAAAGGGGCTAGTCCGTCCTTCACTCTATTTAAGAGTGAAATTTTAATGTGAAATGATATAAAAGTATAACAAAAGAACAATACTGCACTCTGAAATATTAAAGGTGCACTCCTGACGTCAGGCCTCGCAGCTGGAGGGTGTGACGCTAAACGGAGCGATGCTCCTGTGTTTACATCAGTGTAAAGTGTAAAGTGATACAAAGTGCTTTACAATGATTAAAGACAACACACATACACACACTTCCTTCCACCTTCCCCCCACAGCTCCCCAACCCCACACCACCAAACCACACACACACTCACACACGCGCACACACACACACACACACTCACGCACACACACACACACACACCCACTCACACACGCACACACACTCACACAAACACACAAACACACTCTCACACACACACACTCACACTAACGCACACACACTCACACTCACACACACACTCACACACACTCACACTAACACACACACACTCACACTAACACACACACACACACACACACACACACTCACACAAACACACTCACACACACACACTCACACTAACACACTCACACTAACACACACACACTCACACACACACACACTCACACACACTCACACTAACACACACACACTCACGCGCAAACACACACACTCACACTAACACACACACACTCACACACGCACACACACATACTGAGTGCGGTCATTTTTCATTAAGGCCGAGGCTGTCGCCAATAAACTCATCCCGGCGTGCGGGAGCGTGCGGGAGCGTGCGGGAGCGTGCGGGAGCGTGCGGGAGCGTGCGGGAGCGTGCGGGAGCGTATCTTGGAGCGTGCAGGGGAAGCGTGCGGGAGCGTGCGGGAGCGTGCGGGAGCGTGCGGGAGCGTGCGGGAGCGTGCGGGAGCGTGCGGGGCTTCTCTCTGCAGCCTGTGCCAAATGCCAAATAAATCCGTTTGTCACAATGTGCGTTTGATTTGGTAAATGTGCAGAGGCTAAATACCATTTTAAAACAAGAGAATGTAACTCCAGTTTGGAATTTGAAAATACAGGTTTAAAAATCCTGCACACTTTGAAGCAGTCGAGACCGAGACAAGACCAAGACAAAGCTCTCGCTTTAGCGTAGAAGGAAGTCCAGCGGTGTGGGGCTGTCTAATGAGTGGAGGGACAGGTGTGGGTCCTGCTCGTGTGCTGGGGTCGTGCGCGGTTGGAGGTGTCATGTGGTTGCGCTCGCGCTGGGAAACATGCATTTAGAAAGTTTAGCTCGTCACGTTACGTCTGTACGCAGTTCTCCTTATTGTGGCTGCAGAAGCATCGCACAGATGCGCCTGTTTTGTTTTCCACGTTCGCACACCAAAATATTTGCTCGCAAATGCGAGTGAAATGGCCGCACTGTAGAGCCCTGGTCCTAGTCCTGGTTTAGTCCGCGACCGAGCTCCGGGCTCTGCGGCAGCGTTAAGTCCTGGTTTAGTCCTAGTCCTGGTTTAGTCCGCGACCAGCTCCAGGCTCTGCGGCAGCGTTAAGTCCTGGTTTAGTCCTAGTCCTGTTTTAGTCCGCGACCAGCTCCGGGCTCTGCAGCCGCGTTTAGTCCTGGTTTAGTCCTAGTCCTGGTTTAGTCCGCGCCCAGGTCCAGGCTCCGCAGAGGAGCGCGGAGGCAAGCGCAGCACAGAGAAGGCAAAACAAGCGAAGCAGCGAAACCAGAAGTAAACATAAGCATTATAGCCAGGGCTCTACGCTAACTTTTTTTTTCAGGAGCACATGTGCCCCTAAGTTAAAAATTTTAGGAGCACAGAAAAAAAAATGGGGGCACAAATAGGTTTTCATTTCGAACGATTATTGCAGTGCAGAACTTGCGCACACCAACTTATTTGAATTAATTTAATACAAAAAACTAAAGAATTATTATGACTGTACTTTTCCTGCATGATTGCAGTGTTTTTATAAATATATCTTCATTTTATCTGATTAATATTTAGACTTAAAATAAGCCAAACAAACTGTTCTGCACTGAAACACTCTGTGGCCCTTTTTGGACCTTCACCCACAACTTCCACTGGCATTTTACACAAAACTGCTTCAAAGTGAAAAACATAGGTAAGATTTTTAAACCTGTATTTTCAAATTCCTAGGTGAAGTTACATTCTCTTCCTGGTTTTACAGTGGTTTTTAGCCTCTGCACATTTACCAAACTAAACGCACATTGTGACAGAGTTATTTGGCATTTTCTTAGGCAAACTTCAGCCCACATATCACCTGCTCTGTGCTGTGGGTCTGCTCTGTGTGGACACTGACAGAAAATTAGTATTGGCGTATTTGACGTGAGGCGGAAGGATAGGTAGGGATACCTGCCCTGTGTACGTTGGTACACAAGGGTGCGCGCTGTGGACAAGCCGCGCGCTGTTGAGCCTGTGCTGACGGGCCGCACAGTGTCTGCGGGCTCCAGTGCACAGGCCGCAGAGAGACGTCCCGCGTGGTCACGCACACCGGTGCAAGTTTATTGCAGCGGCCGTAATGAAATATGATCACACTCAGTATTCAGACCTTGAGTCCGTGATAAGACCGAGTCCAAATGCGCTCGAGACAAGACCAAGACAAAGCTCTCGCTTTAGCTGAGAAGGAAGTCCAGCGGCGTGGGAGTGTTTACTGAGTGGTGGGGCAGGTGTGGGTCCTGCTGCGGGGCGCTCCTCGTTGAAGGGGGCGTGGGTGTGTTTTGAAGCGGAGTTTGTTCGTATGAGTGATATCAGCGCACACGCGGAGCTCGTACGCTGGGGTCAGCGCTCGCGCTGGGAAAGCGTGCGGCGCTTTAGGGGCTCCAGGCTTGGGCACGATTCTGAAGTCCTAGTGTGAGTTTGCCCCTAATGTTTGATACATTTAGAACGTTTAACTTGTCACGTTACGTCTGTGCGCAGTTCTCCTTACTGTGGCTGCAGAAGCACTCGCACTGGTGCGACTGTTTTATTTTCCTCGTTCGCACGACGAAATATTTACTCGCAAATGTGAGTGAAATGGGCGCACTGTAGAGCCCTGATTATAGCGATATATCGATATGTCAGAATTCATATCGAGTTTCAAAAATATCTCGATATATTTTAAATATCGAGATATCACCCACCCCTAGTCTGAGTCTTGACAACTAAGGTGACTGAGCAATGTTCTTTACTCAGCCGTCTGCAAAGGTTTTCAGACTGGGGAAGAATGATTAAAGCCATAGCCAGACTTAAGCGTCTGGCAAGGACTGTAAAGGGACTTAAAGAGAACTCCGAGGTGACAACGCTTGATGAGCGGAAAGATGCTGAGCTGTTTGTTATGCATCTGGTTCAAGAAGATGTATTCGGCGCAGAAATTAAGGCTCTTCAAGGAAAAGAGGTCGAGTCAAATCAACCCATCAGATTGTACAAGTTGCAACCCTTTGTGGACAAGCACAATATCCTGAGGGTGGGAGGAAGACTGACTAAAGCGACACTTCATTTCCATGTTAAACATCCTGCTATTCTCCCAAAGGGTCATCATGTGTCCCGACTCCACATAAGATATTTACATGAACAGATACGCCATCAAGGCATGACAATGAATGAGATCAGGTCTAAGAGATTCTGGATTATGGGATGTAGCGAAGTATCTTCCATCATTTACATGTGTGTGAAGTGCAGGAAGTATCGCAAGAGCACTCAGGAGCAAGTCATGGCTGATTTACCACCTGAAAGGTTAGAGCCTACTCCTCCGTTTACATATAGTGGCATGGACTGTTTCTGACCTTTTTAGGTGAAGGAGGGAAGAAAGGAATTGAAAAGATATGGCCTTCTGTTCACTTGTATGTGCTCGAGAGCAGTTCATATAGAAGCTCTTAATGATCTCAGTTCAGACTCTTTCCTGAATGCATTGCGCTGCTTTATCGCCATTCGTGGCAATGTCAGACAGCTTCACAGTGACCAAGGCACGAATTTTGTCGGTACAAAAAGAGAGTTCCAGGAGCTCATGAAGGGATCATCTGAAGAGCGCATGAAAGAGCTGGGCTGCAGTTTCATTTTCAATCCTCCCTCCTCCAGTCACATGGGTGGAGTCTGGGAGCGACAGATCCGAACAGTGCGGAGTGTCTTGACCGCTATTTTGGATCAGTCTGGTAGAACCTTGGACAGCTCCTCGTTGAGAACATTCATGTATGAAGCCATGGCAATCATAAATGGTCGACCATTGACCTACGAGAACCTTAATGATCCATTGGCACCAGAGCCATTAACACCCAATCACATTTCAACAATGAAGCCCGAAATAATCGCACCTCCACCTGGAGAGTTCTCTAGGCATGACTTTTTTCTAAGGAAGAGATGGAAGAGAGTCCAATTCCTGGCTAATGAGTTCTGGCACAGATGGAGGAAAGAATATGTTTTGGGTCTGAAACAAAGAGAGAAGTGGCTTAAGAACCGCCGGAACACAAAGGTGAGCGATGTTTTACTGCAAGACGACCTGGCACCACGAAACCACTGGAAGCTGGCCAAGGTCATTGAAGTCTTTCCTGGATCAGATGGGTGGGTCAGGAAGGTCAAACTTCTAGTCAGTGACGCAACACTGAATAAGGGTGCACGCACTAATAAACCTGTGTATTTAGAAAGACCCATACAAAAAATAGTGTGTCTACTTGAATCTGGTGGTGAGGTGTGAATATCTTTTAAACAATGTGATTTTGAATCACAACTCTTTCATTGTTGTAGCAACTGTATGAGTGTGTGTGTGTGTGCATGTGAACGTGTGAACTTTCCTTTGAGTTTACATAATCACACGTTGCGTGATTGGTGGGGGTGTGGATGCAGCTATGGAGATTTTGGGTTTGCTCCTTTTTGCACTGGAGGTTTGTATGAATTTGGCACTAATGGAGATTTTTTATTTTATTTTTTTATACATTGATATGACCGTGATTATTAAATATTGTATTTTATTATTAACATTAACATTAATTTGACCATTGCAATGTACTGGACTGGATTCAAGAACTGGACTCAAGTTCCCATAAGGCCTATGGTGTGACGTTATTTCCTGTTTAATTGATGAACTCTTGTGCCTACTAGTAGTAAGGAGCGAAGCGAAGCAAAGTTTTAAGCTTATGCAAGTGTCTTCAAGAGCAAGACTTTGAAGTTGTTCTCCCTCTTAGTCCACTAAATCCGGCAAAGTGGTATGTTGCATTGTTTGCCGTTTTTTACCTTTTAACTGTTGATGTACGTGTGTGTGTTTATGAATTTATGATTAATTGCACTATGTCTGTCTGTTTAGTTCTACGGTGTATTAATAAAAGAAACATCTGTGAAGAACCTGGTCTTGGTTTTGGGGGCTAAGAGCGGCACACTGGTTGTTAACCATAACAGCCATAAGACTGTCCAGCAGTACCTAAACACCCCCTCCTTTCCATTCTCAAACTAGGAACCTCCCCTTTTGTCACTTGTCACTGTATGTATATTGGATTCACTACTTTTATGTCACTCTGCAAATGTAATATCTTTGGTACATATACAATATTCTTACCAGGCTTTGACTTTGTCTTCTGGAGAGGCATATCATCTCCATCAGAATTGGCACTGAATTTCTGCTTTTGAGGCTGACTCACATCAGGAACTGTTAAATGACAAAATGAACATTACAAGCACTTTAGTTACTTCAAAATTAATGTAGAATCCCAGCCGATATGAGAATCACAGGCTGAAATCGTTCCATCTACAATATATATAGCTATAGCAGCGGCCTGTTTAATCTGATGAGAGTTGTGTGATTGTTGAGGATGTATCAAGATCTTTCTTTTAAAGCCATTTGATGATGCCACAGGACATTACATTACTACATTACACTTAGCTGACGTTCTTATTCAAAGCGACTTACAATAGACAATGGTATCACCCATCGGCACAACCCGATTCAACAGGAAACCGATATGTGTACTTCCTTAAGGAAGTACTGTATCTGAACTACAACTGTGCACAATTTATCGCTATTCTTCTGGGAAACACCTTAACACACTTCTCAGGTATACTGTTCTTCTGGGGAACACCTTAACACACTTCTCAGGTATATTGTTCTCCTGGGGAACACCTTAGCACACTTCTCAGGTATACTGTTCTTCTGGGGAACACCTTATCACACTTCTCAGGTATACTGTTCTTCTGGGGAACACCTTAACACACTTCTCAGGTATACTGTTCTTCTGGGGAACACCTTATCACACTTCTCAGGTATACTGTTCTTCTGGGGAACACCTTAACACACTTCTCAGGTATACTGTTCTCCTGGGGAACACCTTAACACACTTCTCAGGTATACTGTTCTCCTGGGGAAAATCTTACGACACTTCTCAGGTATACTGTTCTTCAGAGGCATACCTTAACACTGGTTAACCATAACAGCCATAGAACTGTCCAGCAGTACCTAAAAACCCCCTCCTTTCCATTCTCAAACTAGAAACCTCCCCTTTTGTCACTTGTCACTGTATGTATATTGGATTCACTACTTTTATGTCACTCTGCAAATGTAATATCTTTGGTACATATACAATATTCTTACCAGGCTTTGACTTTGTCTTCTGGAGAGGGATATCATCTCCATCGGAATCGGCACTGAATTTCTGCTTTTGAGGCTGACTCACATCAGGAACTGTTAAATGACAAGATGAACATTACAAGCACTTTAGTTACTTCAAAATTAATGTAGAATCCCAGCCGATATGAGAATCACAGGCTGAAATCTTTCCATCTACAATATATATAGCTATAGCAGCGGCCTGTTTAATCTGATGAGAGTTGTGTGATTGTTGAGGATGTATCAAGATCTTTCTTTTAAAGCCATTTGATGATGCCACAGGACATTACATTACTACATTACACTTAGCTGACGTTCTTATTCAAAGCGACTTACAATAGACCCATCGGCACAACCCGATTCAACAGAAAACCGATATGTGTACTTCCTTAACCTGTTAACACCCGCCTAATTTGGTCTGTGCACAACGGTAACACATACCCAAATGCAAAAGCTTATTAAAAGAAAATCTTAGACCCCACATGCTTGTGTGATACATCATTTTAAAGCTTAGACCTTCTAGTTTCTGGAGATATGCATATGAATTCATCCTAGGCGTTTGTGGCTCACTACACTTACTGCTGAACTTGTTGGCAACAACTGTGTAATTTCAGACCTCTAGGCCTAAGGGTTTGGTGCTGTGACCCTTTTTGTAAAAATATGTCAATTCGGCACAAGTGTCCAAATATGTACCAGATGTTCCAAACTGTAATAAGATGTAATGTATAATAAATAAATCTTCTTCTGAACTTTAGGCATGTTTTCTTAAGATAAAAAACTAAAACAAGCCAAAAAATGTCTCTCCATATGTCTCTTGTGCCTCCACCACTGCCTGTGCGTAAAAGGAGGAGAGAGAGAGTCCCCATACACAGCGCGCATGGAGCTAGCCTATCACTACAGCACCTCTGCCCCACATGGGGCCCACTGCCGTAATCGTCTTTTCATAGGCTACTCAGATCTGTCAATCATTTCCTGAAAGAACCAATGACTGAAGAGGTTTTGCCGTGGAACTGTCCCTCGGTCATGCGTAATACGCCGCTAACTGGGTGCACTGGTTTTGTTCCCCAAGCTGTAGCGCGGCGCCCCATAGCCGGACCGAAGCCTGGATACGCTTGTTTTGTAGCTAAGAGTGTGGAAAAAACAAACATACCCCACACCGCTAACAGGAGCTAGGTGCTTAGCTATGCTAAGGACCAAGAGCGAGAGTAGTAGAGAGATGCGTCGCTCATCCATTCAGACAAACTCGGACTTTCTGGATTATTTCTCCACATGGAATTATTTTATGAAAAAAAACTGCTGATTTTTTTTCTGTGGACTGTTATGGACTAATTGAGCACAGCTATTCCTGGACTGGACCCGTTTCGGACCGACAGAACCAGCTCAAAGCTAAGAAATGCGCAAATATGTTTAGAATTTTTTTGGGAATTATAAGTTATGGCTCTTTGGGCTCGCTGTGTGGCATAAAATGAATGATATGGTTGTTTTACTGAGGAATTAAGCTTTCAAACGATGTATAGCATGTCAATATTGCACAACTGTGCACAATTTATCGCTATTCTTCTGGGAAACACCTTAACACAATTCTCAGGTATACTGTTCTCCTCTGGAAAATCTTACCACACCTCTCAGGTATACTGTCCTTCAGAGGAATACCTTAACACACTGGTTGTTAACCATAAATGCTGACACCTGAACCTTTCAGGTATACAGTCCTCCTGGGGATCCCCCTAAAACACCCTGCTTGATCTACATTTCAAAGTGGGGACTGATAGGACAAATTAAAATACTTAGCTAATCACTGGTGGAGAGGAGGATAATGGACAGAATGAAAATTATCCAGGAAAAGTCCTCTCATCTATGAGCTGTGGCAGATGGGGAGGACCTTCATCCATAAGCTCATCCCTCCCAAGTGCAAAACAGAGCAGTTCAAGTGCCCCTTATTGCCAACAGCCATAAGCAGTCCAGCAGTACCTAAACACCCCCTCCTTTCCATTCTCAAACTAGGAACCTCCCCTTTTGTCACTTGTCACTGTATATATATTGGATTCACTACTCACTACTTTTATGTCACTCTGCAAATGTAATATCTTTGGTACATATACAATATTCTTACCAGGCTTTGACTTTGTCTTCTGGAGAGGCATATCATCTCCATCGGAATCGGCACTGAATTTCTGCTTTTGAGGCTGACTCACATCAGGAACTGTTAAATGACAAAATTAATATTACAAGTACTTTTGTTATTTCAAAATTCATGTAGAATCCCAGCCGATATGAGAATCACAGACTGAAATCTTTCTATCTATATACCTAGCTATAGCAGCTGTCTGTTTATCTGATATGACCGCTATTGACAGATATTTGTTTTCAAGCCATTTGATGATGCCACAGGACATAACATTATTGTACTGCACTTAGCTGACGCTTTTATCCAGAGAGACTCACAGATCTTTACAGGGTTTCAGTTACCATCCCGTGAACAGTGTGGGGTTATATGCCTTGCTCAAGGGCATTTTACCCATGGGTAGGGCACGATTCAAACCAGCAACCCTCCCCCAAATCCCAAGACCAACTCCCTAACCACTAGGCCACAGCTGCCAAACATTTATTAACTTTGGCCTGTAAGTGTATATAAATATACATATAAGGTTTGCTAGAATTACAGTATGATCATTGTGTGTGTCTACTGTTTGTCTACCTGTGATGGAAATGTTTTTACCTGTGCAGCTGTCTTTTTAAACTTTAACAGATAATTTGATTGCATGCAAGCAGGGCTCTACAGTGCGCCCATTTCACTCGCATTTGCGAGTAAATATTTCGTCGTGCGAACGAGGAAAATAAAACAGTCGCACCAGTGCGAGTGCTTCTGCAGCCACAGTAAGGAGAACTGCGCACAGACGTAACGTGACAAGTTAAACGTTCTAAATGTATCAAACATTAGGGGCAAACTCACACTAGGACTTCAGAATCGTGCCCAAGCCTGGAGCCCCTAAAGCGCCGCACGCTTTCCCAGCGCGAGCGCTGACCCCAGCGTACGAGCTCCGCGTGTGCGCTGATATCACTCATACGAACAAACTCCGCTTCAAAACACACCCACGCCCCCTTCAACGAGGAGCGCCCCGCAGCAGTACCCACACCTGTCCCACCACTCAGTAAACACTCCCACGCCGCTGGACTTCCTTCTCAGCTAAAGCGAGAGCTTTGTCTTGGTCTTGTCTCGAGCGCATTTGGACTCGGTCTTATCACGGACTCAAGGTCTGAATACTGAGTGTGATCATATTTCATTACGGCCGCTGCAATAAACTTGCACCGGTGTGCGTGACCACGCGGGACGTCTCTCTGCGGCCTGTGCACTGGAGCCCGCAGACACTGTGCGGCCCGTCAGCACAGGCTCAACAGCGCGCGGCTTGTCCACAGCGCGCACCCTTGTGTACCAACGTGCGTCACAGGGCAGGTATCCCTACCTATCCTTCCGCCTCACGTCAAATACGCCAATACTAATTTTCTGTCAGTGTCCACACAGAGCAGACCCACAGCACAGAGCAGGTGATATGTGGGCTGAAGTTTGCCTAAGAAAATGCCAAATAACTCTGTCACAATGTGCGTTTAGTTTGGTAAATGTGCAGAGGCTAAAAACCACTGTAAAACCAGGAAGAGAATGTAACTTCACCTAGGAATTTGAAAATACAGGTTTAAAAATCTTACCTATGTTTTTCACTTTGAAGCAGTTTTGTGTAAAATGCCAGTGGAAGTTGTGGGTGAAGGTCCAAAAAGGGCCACAGAGTGTTTCAGTGCAGAACAGTTTGTTTGGCTTATTTTAAGTCTAAATATTAATCAGATAAAATGAAGATATATTTATAAAAACACTGCAATCATGCAGGAAAAGTACAGTCATAATAATTCTTTAGTTTTTTGTATTAAATTAATTCAAATAAGTTGGTGTGCGCAAGTTCTGCACTGCAATAATCGTTCGAAATGAAAACCTACTTGTGCCCCCATTTTTTTTTCTGTGCTCCTAAAATTTTTAACTTAGGGGCACATGTGCTCCTGAAAAAAAAAGTTAGCGTAGAGCCCTGCATGCAAGTAAAGGGGGTATTTATTATGATTACATTTCAGCTTTTTAAAGGACCTACTGACACCCTGATTTGGGACAAAGTTTTGGATACATTTTAATAACACATACAAGCTAAGATATTCCTGTAACCCAAGATTTTCCTGTACTAAGTAACATCAAAACACAAAACCTTCCATATCCTGTTCACACACCACGCCTGAAAGGTCATCTTCGGACTCAGAATGCTTGTCTAACTGGATTGTTTCTAAACAGGTATAAAATACAATACAATGAAGTCCTTAAGCATCATCATGTTGTGCTCATTTAAAGGTCAAAATCACAACAGTTGACTTAAACAGAAACAACGTACCATTCGGATCAATGTTGATCTGCTCAAGGCTCTTGCCTTGGAACTCCGCAAGGCGTCCCTGCTCCATGGCCATTAGGATTTTACTGATCTTGACAAGTTGAAGGGTGCCCTCCGGTAACCGATAAAACTGCCGATGCACTCTGATGTCATGACCCATGAAATCCGCCAGCTGGTCAAGCTCTGTCTCCTGAAGGTTTAGTACCTTAGATAAGGTAGCCATGTGCTTTCTCAGTCTTGTTGAAGTGAGTGCGAGAGGATTCTTGACATTACAGCATTGGACAAACTGCCGAATGCAGTCTGACCCTCTGCAGTGCGACAGCGCTCCTGGTCTAGCAAACACATATGTGTTTTCTTTGAGGACACCACAATCCTTTCTCTTTTCATGTAGTACATCAAGTGCTTCCTGCATCGCTGGGCTTAGGAGGACAGCAACTTTCCGATCTCTCTTTCCTCTCAATTCTATCCTGGTGAAATGATTGCAGAGCTTTTTCTCGAGTTCAGAGAGAGCAAGGTTGACGTCTTCGTGAGGTGCTGATGTGTCTCTTGATGTAAATGCAGACAGGGACATTTTGGACACTTCCCCTTCTCTACGCCGGTTAAACAGGATAACCTGGGCCAGAGTCACCTTAGCCAAGCTGGCCCAGTTCTGCGATGACGCCTCAGATTTCAAGTCATGTTGGTACTGCTTTTGCTTCTCATCCAGGTAATTGTGCAACTTCTGCACATCTGCTGTGAAAGGCAGCAGCTGAGGGGCATTCCACTTGGACTCACTGAGGCTCTTCAAAGATGTGGCTGACACAAGCTCGTGCCATTTTGCATCATAGATGTTTCGAAAGGAGCGGGCTGCTTCTGCAGCATCCTTGTCTCCTTTAATGATTGCATCACTTTCCAGGAGCATAGACACCTTCTTAAGGCTGTGTCCAAGTTTCAGGGGAAGTGATTTAGCTTTGCTTTTATTGCCTTGTGCTGTGTGTTTTACTGCTTTGACTGTATGCATGAAGTTTGCTGGTATTAGATATTCTCTGATCGTCTTCATGTTTGTGACCTCACCACCATGCACTCGAAGTCTACCAAGCTCCCTCAGTTTTTGCCGTATATATTCGTGCTTGTCAATGTCAGAGCCATGCATGTTGTAGAGGTGCTTTCCCATCTCCATGATGCACCAGTCATTTTTGGCTGCATGTGCAACAGCATCTTGGTTCATGTTATTTAGCAGTTTCCATAGGTCTTCAGAAACTCCAGCAGGTGTGGGCTCTGCAAAGGCACAGAGGGCTTGGACTCTAGTTTTTCCCGGTTTTGGATTAACATTGTCAGGCTTGAAATTGCAGATTTGCACGTCTCCACATTGCGCGTTTTCTGAACAAACCCTGACAGTACACACAGTGCATGTAGTCTTTTGCTTGGGAATTTTGTCTTGGCTGCATGCGTGCAACCAATTTTCCTGTGCCAATTCTCAAAACTTCAGCATTATGTGCAAAGTTACCTTTGTTTCGAAGATATTCTAAGTGCACTCTTCTCTGTTTTGAGCCCTTTGTGAAACTAAGTGCTTTTACTACCTCCACCTCTTTTTTGTGTTTACACTCCAAATGTTTCGAGATTTTCAGGAAAGCAGACCCGCAATAAAGACAGAACTGCTTCTTGTTATACATCCGAGATCCATCTTCTTTCTTTCTGACAGCAGGAATGGATACTGAGGCACTTTCTCCACATTCCCTGTTCGGAGAACATGTGGAGTCAGGAGTACAGACATTTATTGCACTGCTCCTGCTACTCTTTTGACATGGAGTTGAATGACTTTTGCTATTCGGAGTCTCCACCAACAAGGATGGTGGTGATATTTCAGAGATCGTGCTTTCATCTGTACTATCTGTACTTTCCCCACTTGAAGCTGGAATATATTCTTCTCCACTATCAGGACTGGTGTCAAAAAGCTCCTCAGATCCATCAGGAATGGCTTTCATCTTTAGGAAATAATTAAAACAGTTAATATACACACCACAAATACACTCCTCCAACAATTCTTCCACTGTAACAAACTATTAAAGAGTCAGCATTCTGCTCATCATGACTAGTACATGTACTGTTCCTTTAACAGAAGTCAGCCTGCTGTTGGTGGGACCAGCCAGACATCATTGTTCAGTTTAGTTCTGCATTATGATACAATATGCAGCGCGTTAAGGGTGGATAGTTACCCAGAGCTAAGCGATGCCATTTTGGCGAACATTACTTGGCCTCGTAACTGGCGAGGCTCGCAGTACCAGGGCCACATCAGCACTATGTCTGGCAGTGGGGAGACGAAGGCAGCTGGGCACCAGAGTAGGAGAAAGAGGTGAGCGGCTCCAATGTGCCAACAGTCTGTACCACGGACAACAACGTGCTGTTACCTTAATATACAGCAGAGGACTAATAACCTTACGAGACTCACCTAAGGCCTCTATTACGCAACTGTTACCAAGATTTGAAAAAAGTTCCGTAGCGAAAACAATCTCTGTAGACAGGCGTTTTAACACTGTTTCCGGAAGACGACGTCCTGTTACACGATACACACTTCACAGCACCATTCACAACAATGGGCATTAACGTGCCCATATAAACAGGATTGGATCATTAAAAGCGCATGCAAGGAGCTAACACAACTTAAGGATGACGGAAACAGTCACCAAATGCATCCATGTAACCGAGACCTTAGGCTGGGACAACGACTTGTTTCTAGTGGAATTGGTTTTGGGTCCACCACCTTCCTAAATAGAAGAATAGGGAGGTGGCGGATCCAAAGCCAACTTCACTGCACACAATTTGTTCATGGAACCAAGAACTTACAAGCGCAAATAAACAGGTAGCAAATGGTTTCCCAGGAGGATAACGCCCCCGCCTCACTTAAAAGAACGCAACCTGGCTGGGTTTGCCAACCTGAGGTCTGTCTCCTGTTCAAGGGAGTGTACGCATACAACCCGTCACATATAATCATACCTTTACAAATCATCAATTGACCACTCAACAAAACACAATTTCACCATGAAGATATCTACAGTACATGGCAATGACTGACAAATTTGTTGGTGGGACTTACAAAGATGCTTTTGGTCCTCCTAAGCCTTGGCACAATCGTTTGTTGATCATCATCATCATCGGAAAGATCATGTCCAAAAGGAATCTTCTCTTTGCTCTTCAATAAACACAACTGAAAACAGTTAAAACAAACAATGTATTATATATTGTAACTTATAGCTACTGATCTGTATTGCTTACATTAAGAATCAAGATGAAATTTTATTCCAACTAAATGTAGATCAACACCAACTGGCAACACTAATATCCGTTTCTTAGAATAATAAAAAATGGTGAGCAGTTACTGAAGAGTAACCATAGCTAAAACAAATACAAGTCGTAAAAAACATGATTCAAATTTGTCAGAGGAAATGTCCAATCAACTGTTTTCAAATACAATCGACCTACAATAGCATCCTAATGGTCACCATGTAGGATGTAGGATGGGGTGGCTGGCCAGGCTAGGTGGAAGCTGCCATAATCAAAAAAAGAATGGATACAATAGAGGCCTGCCACTTTTTATCATGGCCATCATCAAAGAATGAAACGTGAAAGTGTCTATTCACTCTAATGTCAAACAAAGCCATTTCAAAGGACCAAAATAGTCAAAAGAACAAGCAGAATACACATATGTATGTAATTACAATGTCATGATTCCCCTCGATTCAGATTTTACCACAGTAGATTTACCACAGTACATTTATAATTACATGGAAGGAAATAGGTTGATTTGGCATTGAGTGTTCCAAGTAGGAATGTGCTATATAAATAAAAGTGGATTTCATTGAAAGTGGATTGGCATTTGTGCTGCGTTGCTGAAGCCTAAACAAGCCATTTCACTTCAATGTATTTCAAAACGTAGAATCTTTTGTGGTAAAAAACTAATGAAATCGTGAATGAGCACTTCAAAGTTCTATTCTACCAAGATAGTGGAAGGTTGAAAAGGCTGTGTACAGTGCTTAGTGACAGGTCGGTATAGCTGAAATTACTGAAGTTGCTGCAAAAGACAAAAGATACCTCTATGGTGGATGGGGGAGCATCTTCCTTAGTGCTGGAACTGATGGCTGATTCGCTGGAGTCAGAGTAGTTTACCAAGGTGGCTTTTTCAAAAACCTTTTTGTCTTGCAACAACATGCTGGAGCTGCATAAAAAGGAACTATTCTCTAAATCCTTGACAAGCGAGTCTCCACTGCCATCCTAAAATATTAAAAGAAATTTAGATTATTAAGACTGCATGTTTCTAATCAAAAATGAATTGGGAAGGATCAAACAGAAGCTTCAGACAAAATCCATCAGACGCAAGCATCCAGAATTAATTACCAGAGCTTTTAGTTGTCGCAGCAAAACAATGTAAATGCAATTGTCAGAGTCATCTTAAGCATGTCTTGTGTTAAAAGAACTGTTTTAAACACACCACCACTTCAGGGTGCAGTCTGTGTACAATCAGAACGTAACCGTCTTATTAACACAACCCACATGCTAAAAGCAATTCTTGGATCACGATCAGAGTTTGGCTCCACCAGTAAACATCCTTCTTTGTAATCCATGCTTTACATGGTCCAAACAAGGATGCACCGGAGAGTGTGCCACCTGTATTATCAGTAACTTGGAGTGGGGGCTGGGTAAAGGTACCCCACAAGGCTGTACCTGAGACAGTGTGTGTCACCTGTATTATCAGTAACTTGGAGTGGGGGCTGGGTAAAGGTACCCCACAAGGCTGTACCTGAGACAGTGTGTATCACCTGTATTATCAGTAACTTGGAGTGGGGGCTGGGTAAAGGTACCCCACAAGGCTGTACCTGAGAGTGTGTGGGTCACCTGTATTATCAGTAACTTGGAGTGGGGGCTGGGTACAGATACCCCACAAGGCTGTACCTGAGACAGTGTGTAAGCAAGAACCATATCTGATCAAAACAGCCCACTAATCCTCACAACTGAGAATACTCTATAACATGGTCTTGAACCTCATTACATCTAGTAAGAGTGTATTTTTGCATTGCCTCAAATCACCAACACATTGAGAAGCATCTAAACACAATCAAAGTCTGGTAACAGATTTTTACCTGGAAACTTGGGGGTGAAACCTCTTTCTGTTGCATCACTGGGTTGGAGCTGCATGGCAAGATGTGGTTCTCCACGGCTGTCAGGAGAGTCTCCACCACCCTAAAATATGAATTAGAATCAGTTATTCAGAATTGGTAAATGTCCTTCTCTGCAATCTATCCTTTCTGTGGCCAACACAAGACTACACCTGAGAGAGTGTGGGTCACCTGTATTATCAGTAACTTGGAGTGGGGGCTGGTTAAAGGTACTCCACAAGGCTGTACCTGAGAGTGTGTGGGTCACCTGTATTATCAGTAACTTGGAGTGGGGCCTGGGTAAAGGTACCCCACAAGGCTGTACCTGAGACAGTGTGTGTGTGTCACCTGTATTATCAGTAACTTGGAGTGGGGGCTGGGTAAAGGTACCCCACAAGGCTGTACCTGAGACAGTGTGTATCACCTGTATCATAAGTAACTTGGGAGTGGGGGCTGGGTAAAGGTACCCCACAAGGCTGTACCTCAGACAGTGTGTAAGCAAGAACCATATCTGATCAAAACAGCCCACTAATCCTCACAACTGAGAATACTCTATAACATGGTCTTGAACCTCATTACATCTAGTAAGAGTGTATTTTTGCATTGCCTCAAATCACCAACACATTGAGAAGCATCTAAACACAATCAAAGTCTGGTAACAGATTTTTACCTGGAAACTTGGGGGTGAAACCTCTTTCTGTTGCATCACTGGGTTGGAGCTGCATGGCAAGATGTGGTTCTCCACGGCTATGTCAGGAGGGTCTCCACCACACTAAAATATGAATTAGAATCAGTTATTCAGAATTGGTACATGTACCACTCACCATACTACACAACAGCTATACAGCAGCATGTGTCTACTACTGGGTTAAAACCATCAGCCAGTCAGCAACTCATTTTAGCTCTCAATCACTAGTCGAGCACACCTATTCATAAGCAACCTCCTGTTTCAGCAGAAATACAACCCCGAAGAACATAAACATCAGCATTATTTGAAGTATTCAGTGTATCATAATTTATCAAGTTATGTTCACTGTGTATGTATGGCCCACATGTGATAATGCTTGGTAATGTACTTCTCAGCATGTGTTGCATTAAAGGAACAGTTTAAAAAGCACCACCACTTCAGTGTAGTCAGTGATCCAAGAATTGCTTGTAGCATGTGGGTTGTGTTAACAAGGTTACATTCTAGCAGTTTGGCTACACCGGTAAATGTCCTTCTCTGCAATCTATCCTTTCCGTGGCCAACACAAGACTACACCTGAGAGTGTATCACCTGTATCATCAGTAACTTGGAGTGGGGGCTGGGTACAGATACCCCACAAGGCTGTACCTGAGACAGTGTGTATCACCTGTATTCTCAGTAACTTGGAGTGGGGGCTGGGTAAAGGTACCCCACAAGGCTGTACCTGAGACAGTGTGTGTCACCTGTATCATCAGTAACTTGGAGTGGGGGCTGGGTACAGATACCCCACAAGGCTGTACCTGAGACAGTGTGTGTCACCTGTATCATCAGTAACTTGGAGTGGGGGCTGGGTAAAGGTACCCCACAAGGCTGCACCTGAGAGAGTGTGTGTCACCTGTATTATCAGTAACTTGGAGTGGGGGCTGGGTACAGATACCCCACAAGGCTGTACCTGAGACAGTGTGTAAGCAAGAACCATATCTGATCAAAACAGCCCACTAATCCTCACAACTGAGAATACTCTATAACATGGTCTTGAACCTCATTACATCTAGTAAGAGTGTATTTTTGCATTGCCTCAAATCACCAACACATTGAGAAGCATCTAAACACAATCAAAGTCTAGTAACAGATTTTTACCTGGAAACTTGGGGGTGAAACCTCTTTCTGTTGCATCACTGGGTTGGAGCTGCATGGCAAGATGTGGTTCTCCACGGCTATGTCAGGAGAGTCTCCACCACCCTAAAATATGAATTAGAATCAGTTATTCAGAATTGGTACATGTACCACTCACCATACTACACAACAGCTATATAACAGCATGTGTCTACTACTGGGTTAAAACCATCAGCCAGTCAGCAACTAATTTTAGCTCTCAATCACTAGTCGAGCACACCTATTCATACGCAACCTCCTGTTTTAGCAGAAATACAAAGAGGGATAAATGAAGACAAGCCATATTAATGTTTTTTTCTTGACAAACAGAATTGTCTCTTTTTTCACCTTCATTTCACCAGAAAAAAACCCTTAAAACCCTCCTTTACAAGGGTCACCTTGCCACGAGCGCAGCAGTCAGTCAAAAGATGTTGACATATAATAGATAAAACATATACAGAGGATCAAACATAATCACTGACAAACCTTTTCTCTCCATGGCCAATTGCCATCTCCGTAGTCATAAGTAATCTCCTCTCCGCTGTGTATGTCTTTAGCAGCGAACAGACAGAGGTGTGGCTTTCCACCAACTAATATTCGTTTCATCTAGGGCTGAAACGATTACTCGAGTAACTCGGATAATTCGATTACAAAAAATATTCGGGCAAATTCTTTGCCTCGAGGCTTCGTTTAATTCATGTCACCAAAGTCAATTTATTTAAAATGTCTCTGCTATCGTATCACTCCTCCTTTGTAGACTGCTGCGCCAGTCTGGGATCACTGTTTCACACGGACAGTTATCAATGACGTACATTTCAAAGATTTGAAGCGGCGCGATTTATTCCACGGTGTGGAAATGGCAGATAATGATGTGGCCGCTGCCAGTGTGCACTGGCAAAGCCAACCTGATGTACCACAACAGTACGTCTTCAATGCTGCAGCACTTAAAGCGAAAGCATCCTCATGTGAACTGTACTTCTCTAGCGCCGCTTCTAAGCGGAGTCGGAGTCGGAGAATCTACGAGGTAATATACTTTTACGATTGCTAACTGAAATGAAAAGTAACGCCTATTAGAATGTACAGTATTTGTAATTATTTGTAACCTGTGTTATGAGTCGATAGTAACGAGGCAAAATGAGCAGCAAGAGAGCAAATGATCTCACTCAAATCGCTCCCTTCCTCACGTATACACAGACACACGCACACACTCGGTGTTTCCCATATCAGAAACGTCTAGTTCGTTGTTCTACTTTTACCAAAAATCTGATTTAATCTAGAACCGCTGGCATCAATAATTCCAATATCAGAGAAAGGAAATATTTTACCGACGTTTACGAACACTTATCTGTTCGCTAGTTCTATATTTAGCTTATTAATTAGGCTAGTTAAAGGATTAACGTCACTTAGAAAACTCCTGTCTTATAAGCCAATAAGCCAAAGGTTTTACACTTGTAGAAAAAAATGTTGACTTTAAATAACAACCTTTATTGTGAGGAAGAACAGCAATTGCTTGCTCATTTTAAGAGGCCTTACATGTTGCGTTACACACTATTGATATAGTTGTATAAAAACAAAAAGTGTGATTTATCCGATTACTCGATTAATCGATGATATAATCGACAGAATACTCGATTCCAAAAATATTCGATAGTTGCAGCTCTAGTTTCATCCTACAATTAGGATGGACATGATCATCATTGACCAGCCTTCCCAATGAGTCATCTTCCATCGCAGCATCAATGCTTCTAAGGAGGCAAAAAGTATTAGAGGTCAAGCAGGGCATTAGGCCAAGATCGTCTACTGATTATTCAAAACTAAGAGGGCTAGAAATGCCAGTGTAAAATAAAAAAACTTGGCATGTTAAAACATTGTCCCGAGTTGGTATGTTGGCTGAGGACCAAACCTGCGCTAGACTGTTGCATTTAGAACTTCACTATTTTTTACTGTTTTGGCCCAGAAGGTTAACAATTGCAGTGCTACAGGCATAGGCAAAGCATAAAGATTACGCCATTTTTAAACCATTAAAAACAGCTGGAAGAAACATCACACTCCATCTGTATTATAACAAAGGCCCTGTGATTTAAAACGAGGCACTGAAGACTTTGTAAGTGTACACATACTTTATTAATAAAACAGTTCTTACAGGCAGTACCTTGAAGTAGTTTCTCATCACTGACATGAGGAAAGTTCAAAATAGTGACATTCTAAATGCAACAGGCTAGCGCAATTTTGCTCCTCAGCAAACATACCAACTTGGTATGATGTTTTAACATGCCAATTTTCATTTTACACCGAAGTTTCCCTTTAACTCCCACCATACAGTAAATGCTTACCACCATTTCTTGCCATGCCACGTGAAGTCGAACATGAAGACCAAGCATTTCGGATTATATATTCTCCTCCTCCTCTCTGTTTCCTCAAGGTCGATAAGTTGTCCTCTATATTCGACCACGAAGTCCCCCTTTTGAAAAGGCGATAGGGCAAATACACCCCTGCCTGTTCACAGAAGTAAGAGTTAGTAAAAAAAAAAATGTATTGCCCATGTTGCAGCAACATGGTGCAGGCTGCAAAAAGAATCCTCAATTCACCTATTACGCATGTAATATAAATATCCCAAGCAGATATCTTCAGTACTAAGTACCAATTAACACGGACTACAGAGACACACTTGCCTTTAGTGGGGTTTATGTATTTAAGATCCAACATGGCAGTCTGGTCTGTGCCACTGATGGCATGTTGTTCCGCAATACTCCGAGAGGTTACTCTCCTTCTCGCCATTTTACCTGTAGAAAATAGATTAAAAGGGAAATTGCGGTCAAAGCGCATGTTTGGTACCCGGGAGACCCGGGTTCGAGGCTGGGTGGGATGACTTCTCCTCCCCGTTACCCCGTTTCAGACGTCTGGATTGGATATGGCCACGCATGCTTATGGTGGCATCCTAATCACACTAGTACTACTCACAGCAGCATAAAGATATGCCTTATTGATTTACATTTAAGGCATTAATGATTTTTATTGAACTCGTTGTATATAACATAACACGTAATGGTTTAATTACTAATGACATCTGTTAGTGGAAATAGCCAACATTCCACTGGCCAAAGTCATGCACATGCTATTGAACCAACCTTCCACTACTGTTACATGCTGCCACTGAAGAAATACACTAATTTAAACTCTCAAATACTTTCTGCACAAGAAATAAACAATTCATATCTGAGTGCATTCTGAATAACATTACAATATTTCAGGCAAAATGATTTTGAAATAAAATAGTACATTATTAGCAATAGCGCTAACTCCATCACGCCATGCTTCCGCAACTGTATGGCCACGACAAACATCAGAAATTCGCAAACATACATGTTGTTACCAATGTCCATTGGTTCACGTTACAAAAAGAATTTTCACACCGATATTACTGAAAGGCTTACGTGGCAAACATCGTCTGCAGTCATCAATATAGGAGAGTCGGTCTTTGCTTCCAGTTTAGCTTCTTGTAACGTTAACCAATTAACATTGCTAACAACACGCGTTCGTTTGCAACGCAATGCACTGAAGTCCGGGCGCGAAGCTTGGTTAATAATTACTAATTTATTCTCTGACTACAACTACTTATAGTATTTTACGGTCCAATTTAATGTCATAAAAGTGAGCAAAGTGAAAAAGTAGCAGTGTTACTTACCTAACCTTTAACCAACTACCAAGACGAGTTGCATCAAGTTTAGCAAGCATCTGGCGTCTTTACAAAAGAGAGATGACGCGCGCATGCGCAATGATGGGAAGCCTTGCGTATATGGCGCCGGCGTTAAAAAACGGGTTCCAGAGTAGAAAAAAATGGCAAAGCAGTAGTTTCGTTAGACAAGCAGAACTCAGTTTTTTGCAAACAATGACATCGCCGCCCTTTCACATGCATAGGCTATCTCACAACTGCAACTTTAAACTTTTAAACAGGCTGTTGTGGTATAGTTTGTGGTATAAATCATCTGCAGTGTAGGCTGGGTTTGTAATGCAATTGTTTCTACCTTCTGCCATTGAAATACAGGCTGTTATATAGGCTATATACCACTAGTGTACCGTATGCCGTGTACCGATTATGTATACATTAGTAGTTTGCACCTTATAACAAAGACTTCTTGTAGGCTATCATTATGCTTATTTAATAAAAGAGCATCTGTCGCTGTGGCCGACCCACATTGGCTAAATAACAACATAACAATAACAAGCTAGTCTAACATTAGTTACCTTGCTAGCTAGCCTCTTGCTTAGAAAATATCAAACATGGCATTTTGTTAGCTAAGCTAACACACTGCATTTCTATTAAATCAGCTAGTCTATCATTTGTTAAAAATAACAGATATAGCCTATAGATGAACTGCAGAGAAGGCTAAGCTTACGTATGCTTGCCTACCTTTAAAACATTTAAATAAAAATAATCTTAATAATCATGTTAGAATTATATTAGAAGTTAGAAACATATTTTCATATTACCTTTATCTTGAAGTTTGTCTTTGGTTCTTCTCATCACCCGCCAATGTGTATCATCTCACGTGACAGGCAAGTCCGTTTTTGATTGGTGGATGGTGTGTGTGGAGTGTGTGAATTCGGAGCTAAAAAGTAAAACTGCAGTACCCTTTGTCGTCTGTAGAGGGCCAGTTTTAAGCACACTTAAGCACATATTATCAGGTTTTTGTGCTGTGTGGAGAACTTTTTTTTTCCTTGAATTTTTTGTACTAGACATATCAGCAAGGTCTCCCTTATCCATTCCAATGATTTCCCTTGTGGGGCTCAAGATTTTGAACCCCACAAGAAATTTGTTCCCCACACCGTGAGTGGGCAGTCATGTCGTGTTCCCCTCATAGTAATAAAAACAAACACACACACACACTCACACACGCACACACACACACACACACACTCACACTAACACACACTCACACACACACGCACACACACTCACACTAACACACACGCACACACTCTCACACACACACGCGCACGCACATACACACACTCACACACACACACACTCACTCACGCACATACACACACATGCACACACACACACTCACACTCTCACACTCTCTCACACACACTCACTCACGCACACACACGCAAACACGCACACGCGCACACACACACACACACTCACGCACACTCACACACACTCACACACGCACACACACTCACACACACTCACACACGCACACACACACTCACATACACGCGCACACACACACTCACTCACGCACACTCACACACGCACACACACTCACACACACTCACACATGCACACACACTCACACACACTCACACACACTCACACGCACGCACACACACACACACACACACACACACACACACACACACACACGCACACACACACACACACTCACACATGCACACACACTCACACACGCACACACACACTCACACGCACACACAAACACACATGCACAAACACACTCACACACACACATACACACACACACACGTACACACGCGCACACACACTCACACACACACACACACTCACTCACGCACACTCACACACACATGCACAAACACACTCACACACACACACTCACTCACGCACACTCACACACACACACACATGCACAAACATACACACACACGCGCACACACACTCACACACATACACACACACTCACACACGCGCACACACACACACACACACTCACACACACGCACACACACACACACACACATGAATACAAGTGAAGCACCGTCAGAGGAGGCGTCTGCTGCAGGAACAGCTGCAGGGGCCAGCGGCGAGACGGGGCCCAAACACCATCCCTCTACCTCCATCCTCCTCTTAAAAACATGAACGTTCTCTTTGGCCCTGAGCTCCTCCAGCTGTTTCATAGATGAGGGCCTTGGTCCTGGAAAGACGCCTCTCCGTGTGTGTCTGGACTTTGAGAATGACCAGGAACTGCCAGAGGAGCACAGGGGCCGCGAGGGTTCGTAGGGTAAAAACAGTTCTGAAAGATAAGAAGGGCCAAGACAATTAAGACATTTAAAAACCAGTAAAAGAACTTTAAAATCGACCCTGAAACTCACAGGGAGCCAATGCAGTGAATTTAAAACCGGTGTAATGTGGTCCGGCCCTCTGGTCCTCGTCAGGACATGAGCTGCTGAATTTTGTAATAAAACCTGAAAAACTCTTTTTGGGAAGAGCAGAGAGCAGGGCATTACAGGAGTCTATTCAACTGGTGATAAAAGGCTCAGTGTCTCCGTATCGCCAGAGAGAGAACGGGGCGAACAAACCGATTTTTGTGATGTTCTTAATGTGTGGGATAAAGTCAGCTCAGTCTAAAATGACACCCAGGTTTTTCACTTGTGGAGATGGGTTAAAAGACTGTGCTTATAGTTTGGGTAAAAGTTTCTCTCTCTGGGCCTCAGGACCAATGACTAAAACCTCAGTTTTGTCCTGGTTAAGCTGGAGAAAGTTTTCTGCCATCCAGGATTTGAGATCTAAAATGCAATTAAAAAGAGCGTCCATTGGCCTGGTGTCATCAGGAGACATGGAGATGTAGAGGTGCAGATCATCTGCATCACTGTGGAAGTTGATTCCACGTCTCCTGATGACACCACCAAGAGGAGCATGTACAGGTTCAAAAGCACAGGGCCTGGAATGGAGCCCTGGAGCACACCACACATGATTACACGGCCCTGGGAGAAGCATTTGTAAGAATAGTGTGTCTACTGTGTCAAAGGCCGCGCGCAGATCCAGTAGAACCAACACGGCCGCCTTTTGTGGTTCACCCTAAAACCAGATAGATTTTTTTCTCGTCAACAAGACCCTGAGATACTCGAACTCCTCCACTTGAGGCAAGGACTCTCCACCCACCTGCAGAGGGCGCCAGAACCATGGCCTTGGATTTGGAACAGCTGATTCTCATCCCAGCTGCTTCACACTCGGCTGCAAACCGCCCCAGTGCTGCAGGTCCTGGTTCGATGAAGCCAACAGGACAACATCATCCGCAAACATGAGTTGTATTCTGCTCAAATAGACTCAAAAAAGGAGCAACATATCGACAATTTAACCATCGAATAATGCTCCACTGTAGAATCCCCATTATTCACTCATTTATATGAGTCTGTGCAGAGGAGCTCATTTCCACAGGTCTGTATCTTCTGCTAAATAAAACTCCCACTGTAGAAGAGAAAGAAATGACTGAAACACTCAGATCTTTATATTAAATAGTGTTAAATCAATAATATTTAATGCTAATATCACAGGGCACAGTGTGATATTTTATTTATACAGCACCTTTTAAAACAAAGTCACAATGTTTTCTACACATGGAAACTAAATAAAATACAATGTCATGAAAATTATAACGATTAAATCAAATATTAAATCCAAACTCTTCAAGCATCTAACGTAGTTATTCTGCTGTGAATCCAACAAGCACAAGTCGATCGTCAAAACATACAATAAAACCAATAAACTTTTAAAATGTGACTTGTTCCTCCACTTCTGCCTCAGGAGCTCAGATCAACACAGAGCAAATCTTTATGTGACAAAAAAACAGTGATATTCTAACACAATTTCAGGTATGTTTGTGATGTGGAAGTAACATTAAATCAGATCAGAAAACTGTCTGTGCTCTTGTGTTTAAAGTTGCATATTTCACACAAAAGTAAGACACAGAGAAAATAAAGTGTAGTCATTTTGAATCACACGACGAGTGATGGGTCTGTCTTTGCACAAATGCAGCTGTAACTGAACTTTCTGTATTTAATCATTTCTCGTTCTAATCACCTCACTGTCTCATTTTGTGTCACTACTGTACCACCACAATGCTTTTCTCCACGGAAATGTTATTGCTCTGTCTTTCTACCTTCATGGAGACCAAACCAGACCGAGTTACAGGTCAGATCTGTGGAGAGGCGACCCCGCTCAGCGTCAGAATGCCAGTATTTTTGAGCTATGACGCCACTTGGGATTGAATAAATGTAAAGTAGAGCTGTTTAATTCTAAACTAAAGTGCAGCGGGGACAGTTCAAAGGACACAAGTACAGGACGGTTGGACAGTTTGTTTTTCCTGTATCTCTGGAGACCTTTTAAGCAGCGAGCTAAGGGGCCAGAGCAGAGAGAGGCTTAGAGGAAACTTTCCTGCTCACCTGGTGCCCCCTGGAGGACATTTTACCACATAAATCTTACCCGCCTTCATCTCTTTTGTAATGGACAGTTTAGACCACTGTGTTTTTGTGTCAGGACAACCAGAATGAAGGACACACATTTTCACACACATCTTTTTTATTTTTACATTTTGTAGATTTTTTCAATGGCTAAAATAAAATATTTCTTTTAAAATAATGTCGGTTTGCTGCACATGTGGATGGAGGAAACATGCAGCTGAGCACCTGAAAGGTCCAATGTACAAGGCCTATCCCAACCACAAACTGTGTAATCTCTGCCTCTTAATGTGAGGATGAGGAGGCTCTTGGTTGGTCAGGGGTTCAAATCCATGAATGAATGAATAAATAAACAGAGGAATATGTTCGGAAGGGCATCTGGTGTATGGATCATCTATGAACAATGTGAATGCCCCTGAACCGTTATTGTGATCACAGACAGTTTTATTCAGAAAGTTATTGTGTCAGGACGATCACAGGAGGTGAGGAGGAGGAGGTGAGGGTGAAAGGGAGGTGAGGAGGAGGTGAGGGTGAAGATGAGGTGAGGAGGAGGTGAGGGTGAGGAGGAGGTGCGGGTGAGGAGGAGGTGCGGGTGAGGAGGAGGTGAGGATGAGAAGTTGAGGGTGAGGAGTTGAGGGTGAGGAGGAGGTGGGTGTGAGGAGGAGGTGTGGGTGAGGAGGAGGTGAGGATGAGGAGTTGAGGGTGAGGAGGAGGTGTGGGTGAGGAGGAGGTGTAGGTGAGGAGGAGGTGAGGATGAGGAGTGGAGGGTGAGGAGGAGGTGAGGGTGAGGAGGTGAAGAGGAGGTGCAGGTGAGGAGGAGGTGCAGGTGAGGAGGAGGTGAGGATGAGGAGTTGAGGGTGAGGAGGAGGTGTGGGTGAGGAGGAGGTGCGGGTGAGGAGGAGGTGTGGGTGAGGAAGAGGTGAGGAGGAGGAGTTGAGGGTGAGGAGGAGGTGTGGGTGAGGAGGAGGTGAGGATGAGGAGTGGAGGGTGAGGAGGAGGTGAAAGTGAGGAGGTGAAGAGGAGGTGCAGGTGAGGAGGAGGTGCAGGTGAGGAGGAGGTGAGGATGAGGAGTTGAGGGTGAGGAGGAGGTGTGGGTGAGGAGGAGGTGCGGGTGAGGAGGAGGTGAGGATGAGGAGTGGAGGGTGAGGAGGAGGTGAGGGTGAGGAGGTGAGGAGGAGGTGCAGGTGAGGAGGAGGTGCAGGTGAGGAGGAGGTGAGGATGAGGAGTTGAGGGTGAGGAGGAGGTGCGGGTGAGGAGGAGGTGTGGGTGAGGAGGAGGTGAGGATGAGGAGTTGAGGGTGAGGAGGAGGTGTGGGTGAGGAGGAGGTGAGGATGAGGAGTGGAGGGTGAGGAGGAGGTGAGGATGAGGAGTGGAGGGTGAGGAGGAGGTGAGGATGAGGAGTGGAGGGTGAGGAGGAGGCCGGGCGAGAAGGAGGAGGAGGGCCAGGCAGGGAGGAGGGCCGGGCAGCGGGAGGAGGAGAGTCAGGCGAGAAAGAGGAGAGGGGTCCAGCTGTCATCAGGCGTCTGAAAGAGTTACACTCCACAGGGGCAGTGGGACAGGGGACAACATGTGAATAGCAATGAACGAGCTACAGATGAGAACATAGTAAGTGATGCTGATGAGAAAACAGGAGGAAACAGAGGACAGTGCTCAGGTTGCCACACTTCCCCCAGCTTGTTATCTCCTGCAGCAGCTTATCTTAGTGACATCAACTAAGTAACCTGGTCATAAACTATTCCGAAGAGGAAGGTTTTAAGCCTGGTCTTAAATAAAGAGACTGTGGTGCCTGTTTAACATCAACAGGGAGTTGATTCCATAACACAGGAGCTTGGTAACTGAAGGCTCTCCCCCCCACTGTACTTTTAGATACTCTAGGAACCACTAATATCTTCTTGGCTTATTTTTTCTACTTAATTCTGGGATGTTTTTTATTGCTCTGCTGGGTTAATTCTACCAAATACAGGAGTTAAATGCTTGTAATGACCCTCAAGTGCTATTTATTTAAGAAACATTTATTTTGAAAAAATAATTTTAAATAAATAATTTAGTTCAAAACATGTCCCACCATTAACAGCAGCACATTATGAATTCAGCTGTAAAATGTTCATTTTTTTTTTGCATTTTGTAGTTTGTATATTTTACACCTTGTAGTGACAGAAGTTTGAGCACTGAGTTGGTTTCTGTCAGATTCTGGAGCTTCAGTCTGACCTAATAATCCTGCAGCTCCAACTACTACTACTGCAGCTCCAACTACTACTGCAGCTCCAACTACTACTGCAGCACCAAGTACTACTACTGCAGCTCCAACTACTACTGCAGCTCCAACTACTACTACAGCTCCAACTACTACTGCAGCTCCAACTACTACTGCAGCCCCAACTACTACTACTGCAGCTCCAACTACTACTGCAGCTCCAACTACTACTGCAGCACCAACTACTACTGCAGCACCAACTACTACTACCATCACCTATAATAACCACAACACTCATGCACACACTTACTTCTCTGTTATTATATTATATTGTGATGTGTGAGCAACCATGCCCAAACAGTTGAAGTCTTCTCCACCTGCTGCACCTCCACACGACTCAGATGCCGATGAGTTGCTTCAAGAGGGAGAGGAACCGTTTGGTGGTGACCTAATTGTTGTTACTCACATGACTGTTATTATCCTTGTTAATTGTTGCACCGAATGCCAAATTACATTTCTTCTGAATTCATTTCAGCATTAAGCTTATATGGGTCTAGAGCAGGGTGCTCCAGCCTTTTTTCTCTGGTGAGCTACCTGTAAAAAACAAAAAGCCAGAGAGCCGCTAGTCATAAGAAAGTGAGTATATATAAGAGCCACTGTGAGCCTTAGATGAGGTACAGATAAACTACTATCCATTTATGTGTGTATAAAGTTAGGGATCAAAATGATACATGTACAATGGTAACAGGCATTTAATTAATCTGACTTTACTTATTCAGCACAATATGTGTAATTCAGAAATCCGTTGACATTAAACAGTTCTACTTTACATTTATTAAATCACAGCTGGGTTTACAGCTCAAAAATCCCTAGAGCAGTGGTTCTTAACCTGGGTTTGATGGAACCCCAGGGGTTCGGTGAGTCAATCTCAGGGGTTTAGGGGTCAAGACACACATCCAACTCATATGGTTCGTGATGACACGCCCCATTTAGCCGTTATTGGCTGCAGGAAATTTTGTGCACTCAATAGTCTTGTGACTGTCGTGATGATGTTGTGTAATTTTTTTCTTAATATTTTCCCTTCATACTAACTATGGTGAGCAAAAAAAGAAAGTGATCGGACGAATATGTGCAATATGGATTCACATGTGCACCAATAAAATATATATATATACCTATGTTTTGAATTTGAAAAAAACATATTTTATTTTTCCAATTGAGAAAGATTCGCCCCTCCTCGAACCACCACCTTAACGTGGTGGAGGGGTTTTAGTGCCCGAATGATCCCAGGACCTATGTTGGGGGCTTTATGCCCCTGGTAGGGTCACCCAAGGCAAAGAGGTCCGGGGGGACGGGTCAGACAAAGAGCGGTTCAAAAGCCCCATATGAAGAATGCCACATAGAGGCCAGATACATTGCGTGGGATGGCGTCACCGGGGCCCCACCCTGGAGCCAGGCCTGTGGTGGGCGCTCGAGGGTGAGTGCCTGGTGGCCGGGCCTTCTCCCACGGAGCCTGGCTGGGCACAGCCAAAACGGACGATGTGGAACCGCCCTCCCCATGACACAGCATCCGCGGAAGGAGCCATAGGGGCCGGGTGCAGAGAGATCTGGACGGCAGTCAAAGGCGGGGGCCTCGGCGACCGGATCTCTGGACATGGAGACTAGCTCAGGGGACATGAAATGTCCTCGCTGGGGGGGAAGGACCCTGAGCTTGTGCGTGAGGTCAAGTGCTACCGGCTAGATATAGTCAGCCTCACCTCCACACACAGCTTGGGCTCTGGAACCCAACTCCTTGAGAGAGGCCGGACTCTCCATTTCTCTGGCGTTGGCCGCGGGGAGCGGCGGCGAGCTGGTGTGGGCCTGCTCATCGCCCCTCAGCTCAGCCGCTGTGTGTTGGAGTTCACCCCGGTGAAAGAGAGGGTCGTCCCTGTGCCTTCGGGGTGGGGACAGGTCTCTCACTGTGGTGACAGCAGTACAGAGTACCCGACCTTCTTGGAGTCTTTGGGAGGGGTACTGGAAAGACCTGGCAGGCCCAAGCGTATCGTGAGGGTCTGTTGGGAACGTCTGGTGGAACCCTCTGTCAGTGCGGTCTTCAACTTACACCTCTGGGAGAGCTTCTCCTGGATCCCAGGGGAGGCTGGGGACATGGAGTCTGAATGGGCTTCATTCACGGCCTCTATTGTCGATGCAGCCTCTCGTAGCTGTGGCTGTAAGGACTGTGGTGTCTGTCGCGGCGGCAATCCCCCAACCCGGTGGTGGACACCGGAAGTAAAGGATGCCGTCAGGCTAAAGAAGGAGTCCTACCAGGTCTTGCTGGCTTGGGGGACTCCTGAGGCAGCTGACGGGTACCGGAGGGCCAAATGTGCTGCAGCCTGGGTGGAAAAAACTAGGGTTTGGGAGGAGTTTGGGCAGGCCATGGAGGAGGACTATTGGATGGCCCCAAGGAAATTCTGGGAAACCGTTCGGCGCCTCAACAGTGTTTACAGTGCGGGGGGAGAGCTGCTGACCTCAACTGAGGATGTTATCGGGCGGTGGAAGGAAAACTTTGGGGATCTCCTCAATCCCACCGTCACCTCCTCCGAAGAGGGGGCAGAGGCTGGGGACCCAGATGCAGACTTGTCCGTCACCCTGGCCGAAGTCACTGAGGTGGTTAGAAAGCTCCTTAGTGGCAAGGCTCCAGGGGTGGATGAGATCCATCCTGAGTACTTTAAGTCTCTGGGTGTTGTGGGGCTGTCTTGGCTGACACGCCTCTGCAACATCGCGTGGAGGGTTCTCACTCACACCAAGCCCCGGCAACACATCACCACCACCCTCGCCCACCTGCACTGGCTTCCCATAAAACACCAGATCCAAGACAAGGTTCTTCTCCTCACCTACAAGTCCCTCCACGCCCAGGCCCCTCAGACCCTCTCAGACCTGCTCCAGACCCACACACCCTCCAGGACACTCTCCCCTCCACGCCCAGGCCCCTCAGACCCTCTCAGACCTGCTCCAGACCCACACACCCTCCAGGACACCGCTCCTCCTCCTCTCAGCTCACATTCCCTGCTCCAGGTTGTGGACTGTGCAGAGCCTTGTGTGTCTAGGCCCCTGCTGTCTAGAACACTCTGGAACACACTCCCGCCACACGTACAAACTGCTGAAACCACTGATCAATTCAACTTCAACTTTATCATTGTCTCAGAGGGAAATTATTGTGCAGCAGTGTCAGACACACAGTGGACATACAAAACGATTCAATACTTCAGTTTCAATAATTCAGTAACACAAAAATCACATCTTATGTTTAGCTCAACAATGCAGACAAGCATTCGTTTAAAAATAGGCAAAAAGGAACAGGTACTGTAAGTATCTGCATCTCACCATGACTGATCCAAGCTATAAGAGCATTCATCCTGGTTATGGCTTCAGAAATAAAAGATGCCCGAGCTCTCTGAGTCCTGATCTGGGGCATTTGCAGACGCTGCCCAGAAGGACGGAGATTAAACTCCTCAAAGAGCGGGTGGTCAGGGCTCCCCATTATTTGTTAGGACTCCCCATTATTTGTTGGGCTTTTAAATCACCCTTCTGTTATAGATGTCCTGCAGCTGTAAGATTATAATTTTACCTGCCACCTTGACCAACCAAGTGAGACAATTTCTAGTAGACACAGAGAGAGCACCAAACCAATAGATTCAATAATAGATTCAATTCAAATCACTTCTCAAAACATTTCTGTTTATTATTGCGTGCAGTGTGACTCCCTACTCTACCAGTGTCATTAAGTGTGGAGACATTTTATGGGTTTGGTCTGTCGTGTTTTTTTTTTTTTTGTTGTTGTTGAGACTTTAATTACACCTGTCAGAGTTACTAAACAATTAAGTACATGTATCAGTGTGATATGTGCTGGAACACACCCCACTGTGTACTGCACTGAACTCTTCAAAGTTCAGGTGTGTCAGCCCCATACACACACACACACACACACACACTTTAATTACACCTGTCAGAGTTACTAAACAATTAAGTACATGTATCAGTGTGATATGTGCTGGAACACACCCCACTGTGTACTGCACTGAACTCTTCAAAGTTCAGGAGGTGTGTCAGCCCCATACACACACACACACACACACACACATATATATATATTTATTAAGAGAGTTCTTAATATATATATATATATATATATATATATATATATATATATATATATATATATATATATATATATATATATATATATATATATATATATATATATATATATATATTAAGAACTCTCTTCAGCGTGAAGAAGAAGTTGTGTTGGTGATGGTTTTGTCCCACAGAGCCCTGACCTCAACATCATGGAGTGTGTCTGATTCCATGAAGAGACAGAAGGATGTGAGGAAGCTCCATCCACACAAGATCTGTGCTTAGTTCTTCAACATGTTTGGAACAGCGACCAGCCCAGTTCCTTCACAAACTGTCTGCAAGTAAACCTAGAAGAACTGATGCTCTTCTGAGGCCAAAGCTCACACCAGATATTGATTTCATTTAGATTTCTCTTTTGTTCATTCACTGCATTTTGTTGATTGATGAAAATAAATGATGAAGACTTCCATTTTTGAAGCATTCCTAGTTTACAGCATTTTTTCCCCACACCTGCGTAGAACTTTTGCACAGTATTGTAATTCATAAGTTTGTGACACCATTCACAAAAGCATTTCTCCACAAAAAAAAAAGTGATTCACAAATGTCAGTGCAGTTACATTTATTTGCAAACTGATGAACCTGCATTTACAGTATACAACATACAGTGATGTTGATTTGATATTAAAGACACCAATCTATCTCCATATGTTTCCTCTATTTTTCCATGGAAAAATAGTTGCCCCTCTCTCTGTAACTGCTGCAGTGAGCCTCGTCATTTTGGTCTTCAAATGCTCGTACTAACCCGCTCTTTTTTTCCGTCAAAAAATTCCTGGCTATAAATTTGCTCCTATATCCGCTAGTCTAGTGAGCTTCATTTGACTGGAGCCGAACGCTATGGGTGACGTCACATTCCCTTAGTCCATATGAATGAGATAACAATACATAACAATAACAATAAACCTGACAGAAATAAATAACGTTTCCTTCAAATTTCATAAGGCTTTGACCTCTTATGTTTTCTTCTTCTTTTTGTTTTGATCCACAATTTTACATTTCTTCGGTTAAAGTATTTCAGAACAGAACACAAATAATTAGGCCGAAGAGAGAAGAAAACAGAGTCACTGTCGTCATGGACACAGCGGACGAAGATGAAGAAGTCGTAGTAGTAGTGACTGATGGAGCCGCAGTAACAGAAGTAGGTGGGGCTGTAGCAGTCGTAGCACTGGCTGTTGGGGGCGCAGTGGTAGTTGTAGAAATGGTAGTTGGAGTGGTGGTAGTGGTAGTTGTAGTTGTAGTAGTAGTAGTAGTAGTAGTAGGTGTTGTAGTTGTGGTAGTAGGAGTTGTAGTAGTAGTAGTAGTAGTAGGAGTTGTAGTAGTAGTAGTAGGAGTTGTAGTAGTAGTAGTAGTAGGTGTTGTAGTTGTGGTAGTAGGAGTTGTAGTAGTAGTAGTAGTAGGTGTTGTAGTTGTGGTAGTAGGAGTTGTAGTAGTAGTAGGAGTTGTAGTAGTAGTAGTAGTAGTAGTAGGTGTTGTAGTTGTGGTAGTAGGAGTTGTAGTAGTAGTAGTAGTAGGTGTTGTAGTTGTGGTAGTAGGAGTTGTAGTAGTAGTAGTAGTAGTAGGTGTTGTAGTTGTGGTAGTAGGAGTTGTAGTAGTAGTAGTAGGAGGAGTAGTTGTAGTAGTAGTAGTGGTAATGACGGGCATGTTGCAGTTGTCGGTGGAACAGCAGGTAGGCCGGGAGTCGAGCGTCCCAAAGTCGGAGAGCAGAGGGGCGAGGGTGGCCGCAGGTGACCCGCACATGATCATGGAGGAGCACCCGAGGGCGTTGGTGGAGCTGGCGGTCCCTGTTGGCGTTACTGTGGGAGACAGAGAGAGAAAGTACTTTTACTACTACTGCTACTTTTACTGTAGTACTGCTGGAGTTGGACGTCAACCTAAAAGCTAAACTCGACCTAAAGCCATACTGAAAATAGAGAGGGCAGTGTGAGGAGGGTCTGGAGGACTAAAGGGGAGAGTGAGGAGGGTCTGGAGGACTAAAGGGGAAAGTGAGGGGGTCTGGAGGACTAAAGGGGAGAGTGAAGAGGGTCTGGAGGACTAAAGGGGAGAGTGAGGAGGGCCTGGAGGACTAAAGGGGAGAGTGAAGAGGGTCTGGAGGACTAAAGGGGAGAGTGAGGAGGGCCTGGAGGACTAAAGGGGAGAGTGAGGGGGTCTGAAGGACTAAAGGGGAGAGTGAGGAGGGCCTGGAGGACTAAAGGGGAGAGTGAGGAGGTCTGGAGGAGTAAAGGGGAGAGTGAGGAGGTCTGGAGGAGTAAAGGAGAGAGTGAGAGGGTCTGGAGGGGTAAAGGGGAGAGTGAGGGGGTCTGGAGGACTAAAGGGGAGAGTGAGGGGGGATCTGGAGGACTAAAGGGGAGAGTGAGGAGGGATCTGGAGGACTAAAGGGGAGAGTGAAGGGGTCTGGAGGACTAAAGGGGAGAGTGAAGAGGGTCTGGAGGACTAAAGGGGAGAGTGAGGAGGGCCTGGAGGACTAAAGGGGAGAGTGAGGAGGTCTGGAGGAGTAAAGGGGAGAGTGAGGATGGTCTGGAGGACTAAAGGGGAGAGTGAGGAGGTCTGGAGGAGTAAAGGAGAGAGTAAGGGGGTCTGGAGGACCAAAGGGGAGAGTGAGGTGGTCTGGAGGACTAAAGGAGAGAGTGAGAGGGTCTGGAGGGGTAAAGGGGACAGTAAGGGGGTCTGGAGGACTAAAGGGGAGAGTGAGGGGGTCTGGAAGACCAAAGGGGAGAATGAGGTGGTCTGGAGGACCAAAGGGGAGAGTGAGGGGGTCTGGAGGACCAATGGGGAGAATGAGGTGGTCTGGAGGACTAAAGGGGAGAGTGAGGGGGTCTGTAAGACCATAGGGGAGAATGAGGTGGTCTGGAGGACCAAAGGGGAGAGTGAGGGGGTCTGGAGGACCAAAGGGGAGAATGAGGTGGTCTGGTGGACTAAAGGGGAGAGTGAGGTGGTCTGGAGGACTAAAGGAGAGAGTGAGGGGGTCTGGATGAGATTTAAAAAAAAACAAAACAAAAAACAGTAATAAAAGTACATATTTTCTGCATGATAATCAATACCTTTTTTGACACCTTAATATAGAAATATGAATCATTTGGTATCATCTCAAACCTGCAATTTCTGTACTGAGTGTTCACTAAAGTGTTCACTAAAGGCCTGTCTGCTGTCAGGGGTCATTTTATATTAGATGGGGCCCATGTAAGTTTTTTTGTCCTGGACCCCCAAATGTGTGTCTCTGGAATGGTACCGAAGGCCTGGATGCAGCGGGTCTCCAGGCTGTTGCAGTTCAGAGGCAAGGAGCAGGAGCCGGTCCCGTCACATCTGTTGCAGGTCAGATTCCCGGCTCCAGGGGTGGTCGGTGCTGAAAGAAAGGACATGCTCGTAAATAAACTGCACCTGCTAAAACATACATATTTTTATTACTTTACTCTTTATTTTCATTTATTTTCACTTGCACATATACATTTAAATAATGATGCCTTTCTCTTTGTTATTATATTATATTGTGATGTGTGAGCTACTGTCCACGTCATTTCCTTTTGTCTAAATACAAAAGTGACATTATGTAGAGGTATTGTGCGCCTTCTCACTTTTAAGCTCAACCTTTTCAGTGGTAGTTTGTTTTTTATTCATGTTCTTGTCACAGAGAACACATATTTAGATCACCACGCTACCTTTTGTTGTTGTGAAAATGCTATGCAGTATTTTGCTTCTCTCCATTAAGTGGCTCCCCCTTCAGAGCGCTATCACGTGTATCCTTCTAATGAAACTACTGCACATCGCATCCAGTTTGTCAAGATGTTGTGTAGTTTTGTGCCATGTTTTTGTATATTTCTGCTTAAACTGTCATGTAAATACATTGCCTACTGTATAAGAATTTTATTTTATTTTTTTATTTGACTTTTAATGTTAGGGGAAACCGGAAGAAACCCAAAAGACAAAATGAACGTTTTTGGATGTATGGATGACATCTACAGCCTCTTGCGGCATGTTTCTGATGAGGGAGCAATGTTAGAACATCTCCTGATAGCCCCTCTTTAATGATAGTTGTAATAAATGAATGTCTCTCACCAGTGGCATCAGCATTGTTACAGTTATTTGTGTTACAACATTCTGCACGTCCCAGAACATCCCCAATGGCAATGTCCACGGAGAAGTCTGAGGAGCCAACCACCGGGCACAGACCGGCATCTGCACATCCTTTGTACAGCCGTGTGGTGGTACTGCCACCCTTGGTCACTGAGGAGAAAAGACACAGAAGAGTTTAGGAACATCTTATAGACACCACAGCTCACCTTTATCAGCTTTATTGACTTATTATATAAATATATTTATATTTGTATGGTTCTATTCTTACTTATACTTCTATTTCTATTTCATTTTTATCATCTTTAACTTGAATAATAATAATAATAATAATAATATACATGTTTCAAAGCTCGCTCAGGCCCCTATGGTAATGATTAATGACCACAAGATCTATAATTTCTGAAACCTTAAAAATCGTTATTAGTTATTAAAGCATTTCACCAGATCGGGCAGAAGTTTCCACGTAGCTGATGACTTTTTGAACTCTTAATATTTGAATTATTGACTGGTCAATAGGAAAAATGAATGGAAAATATACTTCAGAGTCACTGTTGAGCTCCAGAGCACTGAATGACTCTAAGGCAGAAACAATGGCTAAAATAAGGACATAAAAATAAAGAAGTAATTAGTAAGTAAAGAAAATAATTCCCACTGAATGCTAATAAACACCTTCAGATGCCTTTTATTATCTCTTCTATCTCTAAAGAGGTGTGTATGTGTGTGTGCGTGTGTGTGCTTGTATGTGTGTGCGTGCATGTGTGTGCGCGTGTATGTGTGTGTGTGTGTGCTTGTATGTGTGTGCGTGCATGTGTGTGCGCGTGTATGTGTGTGTATGTGTGTGTGTGTGTGTATGTGTGTGTGCGTGCATGTGTGTGTGTGCGCGTGTATGTGTGTGTGTGTGCGTGTATGTGTGTGTGTGTGCGTGTATGTGTGTGTGCGTGCATGTGTGTGTGTGCGCGTGTATGTGTGTGTGTGTGCGTGTATGTGTGTGTGTGTGCGTGCATGTGTGTGTGTGCGCGTGTATGTGTGTGTGTGTGCGTGTGTATGTGCGCGTGTATGTGTGTGTGTGTGTATGTGTGTGTGTGTGTATGTGTGTGTGGCTCACCTTGTAAGTTGGCTGAGACGCATATATCTCCAGTATTACAGGTGACAGAAGTCGAGGTGGTACAGGCGAGATCTGAACAAACTCTGCAGTTTACCCCAGCGACTGAAAGAAACACCAGAAAAACACATCAGAACTAAACCAAGACCAGACCAGGTCTAAACCCCATCAGAACTAAACCAGGACTCGACCAGGTGTAAACCACATCAGAACTAAACCAGGACTAGAACAGGTCTAAACCACATCAGGACTAAACCAGGACTAGACTTGGTTTAACCAGTATAAAAAGGTTTTACTAAACAGCAAACCTTCCAGCTGTTCACGACATTACACTTCCATAACGACAATTATATAAACTGAAGCAACTTTGCCTTGAATTTAGTAGGTTATCTTCATTTTTGAACATTTTGTTAATATTTTAAACAAGGAAAATTAATGAATTGTAATAACAAAACAAACAAAAAAGAACTTCTTTAAAACAATAAACCCATGAAGACGCTTCCCTGATGAAGAGAACATCCTGACTTAAGTCAGAGGTATCATGTTATGTGTCATACTTGTATCTGCAGATAGAAGATTAGATAAACAAAAAGTACCTGTGTGGATGCACAGAGCCACAGACAGGGCCAGACAGAGGAGGTTTGCTGTATTCATCTTCAGAGGAGTAAATGTGCTGGTCTGGAGTCCTGGAGCTGAGTCCTGGAGCTGAGTCTCGGTCCTGGGCCCTGTGTTTCTGCGGAGGATGCTGGCGCTGGTGTTTTTAAGGTGCCCGCTGGGTGAGCTGTGGGCGGGGCTGCCTCCTCATGACGTGTGCTCCTGGAATGCCCCACACCCTGCCTGGCACCTGTCACCCTGGCACCTGTCACCCATGACGGACAAGTCTCAAAACCAAGACAAATCCTGAGCTTTCTTCCAACCCGAGCCTAAAGCGGGACTGTCACTGGAGTATGACCTTTTGGGGCCATCACATAAAGATGACATGTTTATTTATTGACTCCCCTTTTCTTTAATACAAGATTTATGGCTAACAACAAGTGCAGGAGTGTTCTTGTGTGTCAAAGCCACTCATCTGTATGTCTTTGTGACATAATCGTGATGGAGCCTTATAGTGTGTTATGTTATAGCTAAGATTATTCTGTGGTCATGATCATGGTTGGCTGCTCTTGTGACTGATTTTTAAAGGTGAATTAAGTAACTATTTTTGTCTCTCCATATTAAACCTTCTTCACAAAGACCAAAACAGACCAAGTTACATGTCAGCTCTGTGAAGAGGCGACCCCGCTGTTTTTCAAGGTATTTTTGAGAAATAAAACCACCTGTAATTGAATAAATGTAATGTAGAGCTGTTTAAAGTCACACTGTGGAACATTCCAGGCAGAGCAATGACATCTCCAGAGAAACAGGAAGGTGACAGACTCCATCAGAAAAGTTACACAATGTATTTTTTAAACATTTAATAGGTTTATGTTCATTTTTAAATAATTAAATAAGCAATTGAAGTTTGGGATTTTGACCGACAGAAGTAAAGGACTATTCGGGTTTTATACGATGGCAACCGCCCTTCGTGGTCAATGAAGTGATTCAAAAATATTTTGTTTTTCAATGGGGAAAGTCTTCCAAAGTCCTTCAAAACTGTTTGTCTGAAGCAGTTCAAGATTTTATTTATTTAGTCTTTATTTAACCAGGTAAAGACCCACTGGAATCCAGATCTCATTTACAAGGGTGATCAAGGCCAAGTGGTCAGCAGCACTCGACAAGTATGGATAACAAATGATCACGGAGAGGAACTTGTCCCCATGGAAGTAGATAAGTTTATATCTACTTCCATGGGGACAAGCACCACGCCAATGCACAGGACCCTCAACCAAAAAGATACGTGGTGCACCTTGAAGAAGACAGCACTAAAGGGCAGAAGGCTCATGTGGTGGGGTAAGTGCCAGACGATGCCGGGGTCAGGGCACTCGTTCAAAGAGAGGGACTGATTTTCCTTCTGGAGCAGTAAAGTATCTGCTCAGCTTCATTGATGGGTGATGACAAAGGGCATCTCCAACCACAGGAAAGATCTGCAGGTTATATTTTAATGAGGATGTTTCCATCATTGCACTAAGCCTATAGTGTGCTCACATGTGCTGTTGAACTACTTTTCTGGACTACAGCTTTATTAAAAGTTTTTTTTTTTTATTGTTTTTTTCCCATCTTTCTCTTACCATTAAATGCCACGTAGTTAAAATGTAAAGCTTTACGGCACTAGCTTTTCTAACCAGACAGCTCTGAAATGCTACACACTTTTAAGGACACACTGTTATTGATGAAATATTGTTAGAGTTGGTCTAATGCTTTCTTTTAAATGTGGCACAGAGCGTCTTTTCTCTGAGATGTATGTTTTCTGTGCACTGTCCTTGTTTTAAATAAATAAATAAATAAATAAATAAATAAATAAATAAATAAATAAATAAATAAATAATAATAATAATAATAATAATAACTTTCTCTGTATCAATACTTGCTCAAATGTGTATCAATTCTGATACTACTTATGTTAAGCAAACATTTTTACATAGACAGATATAAAACTGTTAAAATCACACACACACTTCTGTCTCATCATTTGTCCAAGCTTCTCTCCTCTACCAGAGGCCGGGAGCTTGAGGGTTCCGCAGTATCTTTGCTGCTCTTGCACTTGAGATTGAGATGCCTGATGTTTCTCCTGGGATCTGCTGAAGATAATCCAGTTTGGGGGTCACTGCCCTGAGTGCTATGATGATGATGTAGCCACCGATGCCTTCACCTTCCAGACCTCCTCCACCTCTGATCCTCAGACCCCCTCCATCTCTGATCCTCAGACCTCCTCCATCTCTGATCCTCAGACCTCCTCCATTTCTGATCCTCAGACCCCCTCCATCTCTGATCCTCAGACCTCCTCCATCTCTGATCCTCAGACCTCCTCCATCTCTGATCCTCAGACCTCCTCCATTTCTGAGCCTCAGACCTTCTCCATCTCTGATCCTCAGACTTCCTCCATCTCTGATCCTCAGACCTCCTCCATCTCTGAGCCCCTGGGATTTGTCTAGTTTCTTGTGTTGTGTTTCCTCTTTCCTGATGTTCACTTTGTAGTCTAATGTTCACCACAGCGGGTTTCCTCTGCTGTTTTTCCTCCCCCTGGATCCATCTCCATTCTGAGCCCTTGTGAGTAATACTAGTATAATCATTGTACCCACAGAGAAGTCTACAGAGCTCTTGGTTCTAATGCTCAACAGTGCCTAGAGTCAGGCTGTTATAGCAGAGACTGGACTCTATATTACCTTCACTACAGCTTCTGTTGCACTGAACTGTGACGGCTGTGTGAAACAAAAAAATAAAACATCACATGTGTGAGACTGGTGGATTTCTATGTTGTGTTGTGATGTTTGTGGTGCGTTCAGGAGCCATGGGACACATGAGGACTTTTGGAGGCACTCTCTTTAATCTGGTTCACAATAACAGAAAAGAGGAGAAAACAGTGGACATCTCCAGTTAAAATCTCCCTGCACATCTTCACAAGGATAAATGAAAATAACGGAGAAACATACAGTAATAAAATATAATTATGACTGTAAATAAAGGTAAAATATTAACAAAAGGACACTTAAATCATGAGGTTACAACAAACGACTGACCTCTCCCCAGTAATGGACTTAGAAAAAAGGGGCATGGAAAAGATCACACGAAGGAGAAACAAAACACAAAAGAGGCTGGAGGATCAAGGCCGCACAGTAAATCAAAGCTATGAAGAAAACAATATATACGTCTGTGAACTGGTTTCATATTGTCTGGTGTTATGACTTGTACTTGTCGATCCCCAGAATGAACTGCTGTTGACATCATTTCACGAAGGTTCCTCACAAAAAGAGGTTCAATAGACAGACTGTGATGTACAGACAGATGCAGATGAACACCAAAAGAGTTGTTTGTGTTTGTTTAGTGCAGGACGTAATGGAGGCGCAAACCAAACAGGCTTCAGCGCATTCTCATGTCACAGCAACTGCTAATAATACTAATCCAGGGGAAAGTTTAACCATGACTAATATGCTGTCACCGTTTCATTCGTACGTCACTCCCAAACTCAACGTACAAAGCTGTTTATACGCATAGACAGATGGAGAGAGAGATATATGTGTATATATAGATACATGATAGAGAGATAATGTCGTCACTTTAGTGTGTCAAACTGAGGTGAGAATAAAAAATCTGGCCAGACAAGATGAACAGATAGATAGATAGATAAGGTTTATTGTCTGTCACAGAAGGTGCAATAATTTTATAGATAAACAGATAGATATAGACAAAGAGATAAATAGAATAGGCATCTTTTCTAGATGAACAGAATATAGATGGATAACTTGACAGATAGACAGATAAATGATGGAGAGATATATAGAGATGGACATTGCAATACCGACGATGGCAATGTCAGGAAAAAGGAACACGAGAAACTAGAGAAATACCAGGGGCTCAAGGAAGAGCTGGAGAGGCCTGGAAGGTGAAAGCATCAGTGGTGCCTGTGGTGATCGGAGCACTCGGGGCCGTGACCCCCAAACTGGATGAGCTACAGCAGATCCCAGGAAGGACAACAGACATCTCAGTCCAGAAAAGTGCAGTACTGGGAACAGCAAAGATACTGCACAAAACTCTCAAGCTCCCAGGCCTCTGGTAGAACCCGAGCTGATGAGGCTGAGAGACCAACCACCGTGGAAGGTGAGAAACACATATATATACAGTATATATATATATATACATATACACAGTATATATATATATATATATATATATATATATATATATATATATATATACATATACACAGTATATATATATATATATATATATATATATACATATATATATATATATATATACTGATATATACCACTGATGCCTTCACCTTCCAGGCTTTCTCCAGCTCTTCCTTGAGCCCCTGGTATTTCTCTTTGTTCTCTCATTTATCCAGAACCACAATGTCTGGTTGGTCCATCACCATTCTGTCAGTCTGTATCTGAAAGTCCCACAGGATCTTGGCTCATTCTCCACAACCTTTGGAGGTGTTTCCCACCTTGATCCTGGGGTTTCCAGCCCGTACTCTGCACAGATGTTTCTGTACACTATGCCCGCTACTTGGTTATGTCGCTCCATGTACGCTTTCCCTGCCAGCATCTTACACCTGCAGTTATGTGCTGGACTGTCTCAGGCACTTCTTTGCACAGTCTACACCTTGGGTCTTGTCTGGTGTGGTAGATTTGGGCCTCTATTGCTCGGGTGCTCAAGGCTCCTGTGCAGCCAGGATGAGTGCCTCCGTGCTGTCCTTCAGACCAGCCCTCTCCAGCCATTGGTAGGATTTCTTGATATCAGCCACTTCAGTTATGTTTCGGTGGTGCGCCCAGTGTAGGGGTTTGTCCTGCCATGATGGTCCCTCCAGCATCTCTTCCTCTGCGCCCCACTGTCTGAGACATTCTCTGAGCACATCATCAGTCTGGACCTTGTCGCTGATGTACTGATGTACCCATCTATCACAAAATGGGTCATTTTAGTTTGGGTCATACAATTCTGTTAAACGGCCCTGGCTCCCAATCACAGTCAGGAGCGATAATGTGGCCCCCAGACAAAAAAGTCTGGTGACCCCTAATATAAATAGATAGATACATGATCCTGGTAGTTTTTTTTTCACAAATGTAGATCCTGGCTCCTGTAATCGTGAGCATCAGTGAGCTTCATTTGAGCCGCTGTGGGTGACGTCACACTCACTTTCTGGCCCGTTCAGACCGCAGTGTCAGGCCGTCCACTTTAGATGTAAAGTCTATGTGCCGTTTGTCTCGGCGTCCAAAACACTCATTGGGGCTTCTGAGTTCAAATGCAAAGGCTCCAAATAGAGGCGTGCAGGGTGCTTTTTGCCGCTCAGTCTGAACGCAGCATTAGCTCCCTATTTTATAGTCTATGATAGAGATCGTGAATAGATAAATAGATGAGGTTTATTGTCTGTCCCAGAAGGTGTAATATTTTTTTCTAGACAAACATAGATATATAGAGTAGACAGACACACAGACAGATGGACAGACTCATGATGATGATCGTTTCATGGAAGTTTATTTAAGAGGATTAGAATTTCCCAGCAGTTAGGTGCAAATAATGATCTGTGACTATTTTTTACACGTATGTCATTATAATCAAAGTGCTCAAAGGGAAAAACTGGTCTGCACAAACAATACAAGAGTTACAGAAAATTCCCCAAGCTGAAAACCTTCTTGGTACATGACTAACAAATAAAATACTCACAGTTAGTCATGGCGTTCAGTTTTCTAACATACGGCCTGTTTTATGCTGCAAATAAGAGCAGTTAAAGGTCCTATATGAGCAAAAAGGACTCTTGGGAGCTTTATGTCATGTTCCAATGTTTGCTCCTCAAAAACAGACCTGAAGTTGCGTTTTGTTTCATTTACACATTTGAGTAATTTCTTATTAGTCTGTCTAAAAAAAAACAAAAAAAAACAGAGGTAACTACATAGACCATGATCCTTTGCTGCGTTTCAGTGCAGACGACATGAAGAAATAACTGTTCTAAGCACTTTGAAATCTCCATTCTTTGGATTAAGTTTTGTGAAGCGTTTTTAGAGGAAAAAGCAGCAGATTCACAGTTTTATATTGTAATAAATATCGTACGGTGAGATGTTTATGGTGAAAATCTGCTCCAGAGAGATTTGGATATCGTCCCATCCCTAATGATAATAAATGTTGCACCAAATGACTGGTCAAAGCGTTTTAGAGTCAGTCTTGTTATTATGTAGAATATCGTAATATCGTGAGCCTCCCCACCATATCGCAATAAATATCGTATTGTGAGACTTGGATATCGTTACAGCCCTAGCAGTAACTCATTCATTCACACACGGACACATTTGCATCTGGAAAAGTGACAGTAGGAGTGCACAGTGCCGGCGAAAGCTCTAAAACCACATAAATAGACACATAAATAGACAGATAAATAGAATGACATCATGTTCAGGGCTCTGATGGCTGCTGGGACAAAGAAGTTTTTGTGGCGCTGAAATTCACAGACAGGTTCCTGATGGGTGCAGGTGAAACTCATTATGAAGAGGACGGGAGTGGTTTTAAAATGGCGTCTGCCCGTCCCTGCACCGGCCTCGAATAATGAGACTCAGCTGAGACTCCATCTGGTTCAGGCTGTTTCTGTTTTTAAGAGACGAGTTTCCAAACCATGAAACAAGACAAAAGCATTAAACAGGTTCAACCAGACAATAATACAACAATAAAACTAAATGGTTAGCGAGGTCGTGTCAGTGTGGAAGAATCTTAAGATGAACAAGCTAAACAAGCATCAGTGTCTCTTTTGGGACACAGCTTCATGACTCAAAGGTGAGTTTGGGTTTACATCTGTGTCGTGCTCACAGACTCTGACCTTTTACACGGTTCAGATCAGGAGTGTGAGGAGCTTTTCAGGGATCATCTTTAGTCTTTAGAATGTTCATCTGGAGGAAAGACTTTTCACGACTTTTCACGGAAGCGAGGGACAACAGGGTGTGGTCTGTCTCTCCTGTGCAGAGTGAAACCTTGTCTCTGTGAAGATGCCAGTGTCACGTTACAGGTCAGATCTGTGGAGAATGCCTGTTTTTTGAAGTATTTTTGAGCTATAAAGCCAGCTGTTACTGAATAAATGTAAAGTCACACTGTGGAACATTGCAGGCGGAGCAACGACATCTCCGAAGTACAGATACAGGGGCAAAAATTGCTCAAGTAAAATGAATAGTATCACATGAAAAAATCGACTTAAGTAAAAGTATTAATGTATCGGTTTCAAAATGTACTTAAAGCGTAAAAAGTTCAAGTATTTTGCAGAGATTTTTAGAACAATTAGAGGAGGAAATGTAGTGATTTTAATCAAGAATTTAGGTTTTGGATTTTAAGTGATTCAGTTAATTTCTTAATTTCAGAAACTCAAATTGAATGTGCTAAAAAGTCTCAGCCATTTCAAAGGTCTAAATTGTAGTGAAGTAAAAAGTATCCATTGTAAAATAGCCAAAAAATAGTATATTTGTTATAAATTTTATTAATTCTAATACATTTTTGCATTGAAAAACCATGACTTTGGCTGTCTACATATTTATCTCCATGGATAATGTTCCAAAATATGGCTTTAACTTCAGCTGACATGTGACCTCCAGAAAGTACCGCACCTTTAAATATTCTTTCTAACTTAATCCGGGGATTAGTTGAGTTAGCAGTGCTGTTTGGCGTGCTTTGGGAGTACTGTCTAAATACTTTAATTTGCTGGGTATAAATAAACAGAGGTGGGTGGAGAAACCAAAAAAATTTACTCAAGTAAGTGTAATGTTACTTCAAAATAATAATACTCAGAAGTACAATGACATTACTCATCTAAGAGTAAGTTAAAGGGCAGTGGTGGAAGGTAATGGAGTATAAAAGTAAAAGACAACACCTAAGTGCAATTTTTAGACACATTTTACAGCGGATACTTTTTACTTCACTACATTTGAGAGCAGGTATCTGTATTTTCTACTCCACTACATTTTAGATTTGGTCTCACAAGTTAAAAGTACTTTGAAATGGCTGTAATTTATGTTTCTGTCCCAACTTTGAGCAAACCAAAAAGACAAAAGCAGCAAAAAAAGAAAAAAAAAGAAAAAGAAAAAAAGAAAAGAAATCAATTGCTAAATTCTTGATCAAAATCACTGCATTTCCTCTTTTAATTATTCTAAAAATCTCTGCAAAATTCTTTAGGGTTTTTATGCTTTAAGATACTGTAGTACTTTTTATTTAAAGCTGATTTTTTCATGAGATACTTTTCATTTTACTTGAGTAATTTCTGCCCCTGTGTCTGTATAAGTAACAAAATGGAGTATTTCATCCAGCTGCACTGTGTAACTTTTTGATCAGGGGTCTGTCACCTGCTTGTTTCTATGGCGATGTCGCTGCTCTGTCTGGAATGTTCCACAGTGTGACAATACAGCTGAAAAATACTTAGAAAAACAGATTCTGACTGTGAGCGGGGTCGCCTCTCCCTGTAACTAGGTCTGGCTTAGTCTCCATGAAGATAGGAAAGGTTTAATGCCATACTGTGAAACATTCCAGACAAAACAATTACATCTTCACGGAGGAAAGCATTTAAAAAACAAAATAACACGTCACAAAATCAGGTATTTTCAAAGGACAGACACAAAAATTAGACAAACGAAATCAATTTAAGAGGACTTCAATATATATATTTTTAAAAATAAAGTAAACCTAGTACTCTGAAAAGTACAACTGCATTAAAAAGTTACTCAAATAAATGTACCACTTCTGAAAAAAAGTTGAGAAGAAAAACACAAAATTATAGGAAGTATTTTGTATATTTCATCAACGCGGAAAAGTAAACGCACCATTTACAGTTACAGCTTCATTACAAACAAAGGTGTTGTCATTCATGTGCGTGAATTTCATTGTGTGTAATTATGCACTGGGAGGGGGTTTGCCCAGGTCACTGGAGTTCAGGGGTTCAGTTTCCTAAATCAGGGCTTAAATAAACAAACAGAAATATGTCAGGAAGGGCATATGGTCTACAATGTGAATGCCCCTGAAACAAAGGAGCAGCTGAAAGGTCTATGAAAAATGCACTCACACTTATAGAAGGTAAACAGAAGTTCCAGGGAGTCGGGTGCAAATACAACCAAGAACTATTTGTATAACTGTATAATTAAAGTAACAAAGGAGAAGCATCAGTCTGAAGAAACTGCACGTAACTTCCTCAAAGGGGCTAGTCCGTCCTTCACTCTATTTAAGAGTGAAATTTTAATGTGAAATGATATAAAAGTATAACAAAAGAACAATACTGCACTCTGAAATATTAAAGGTGCACTCCTGACGTCAGGCCTCGCAGCTGGAGGGTGTGACGCTAAACGGAGCGATGCTCCTGTGTTTACATCAGTGTAAAGTGTAAAGTGATACAAAGTGCTTTACAATGATTAAAGACAACACACATACACACACTTCCTTCCACCTACTCCCCACAGCTCCCCAACCCCACACCACCAAACCACACACACACACACACACGCGCACACACACTCTCACACACACTCACACACTCACGCACACACACACACACACATGAATACAAGTGAAGCACCGTCAGAGGAGGCGTCCACTGCAGGAACAGCTGCAGGTGCCAGCGGCGAGACGGGACCCAAACACCATCCCTCTACCTCCATCCTCCTCTTAAAAACATGAACGTTCTCTTTGGCCCTTCATAGATGAGGGCCTTGGTCCTGGAAAGACGCTTCTCCGTGTGTGTCTGGACTTTGAGAATGACCAGGAACTGCCAGAGGAGCACAGGGGCTGCGAGGGTTCGTAGGGTAAAAACAGTTCTGAAAGATAAGAAGGGCCAAGACAATTAAGACATTTAAAAACCAGTAAAAGAACTTTAAAATCGACCCTGAAACTCACAGGGAGCCAATGCAGTGAATTTAAAACCGGTGTAATGTGGTCCGGCCCTCTGGTCCTCGTCAGGACATGAGCTGCTGAATTTTGTAATAAAACCTGAAAAACTCTTTTTGGGAAGAGCAGAGAGCAGGGCATTACAGGAGTCTATTCGACTGGTCATAAAAGGCTCAGTGTCTCCGTATCGCCAGAGAGAGAACGGGGCGAACAAACCGATTTTTGTGATGTTCTTAACGTGTGGGATAAAGTCAGCTCAGTCTAAAATGACACCCAGGTTTTTCACTTGTGGAGATGGGTTAAAAGACTGTGCTTATAGTTTGGGTAAAAGTTTCTCTCTCTGGGCCTCAGGACCAATGACTAAAACCTCAGTTTTGTCCTGGTTAAGCTGGAGAAAGTTTTCTGCCATCCAGGATTTGAGATCTAAAATGCAATTAAAAAGAGCGTCCATTGGCCTGGTGTCATCAGGAGACATGGAGATGTAGAGGTGCAGATCATCTGCATCACTGTGGAAGTTGATTCCACGTCTCCTGATGACACCACCAAGAGGAGCATGTACAGGTTCAAAAGCACAGGGCCTGGAATGGAGCCCTGGAGCACACCACACATGATTACACGGCCCTGGGAGAAGCATTTGTAAGAATAGTGTGTCTACTGTGTCAAAGGCCGCGCTCAGATCCAGTAGAACCAACACGGCCGCCTTTTGTAGTTCACCCTAAAACCAGATTGATTTTTTTCTCGTCAACAAGACCCTGAGATACTCGAACTCCTCCACTTGAGGCAAGGACTCTCCACCCACCTGCAGAGGGCGCCAGAACCATGGCCTTGGATTTGGAACAGCTGATTCTCATCCCAGCTGCTTCACACTCGGCTGCAAACCGCACCAGTGCTGCAGGTCCTGGTTCGATGAAGCCAACAGGACAACATCATCCGCAAACATTAGTTGTATTCTGCTCAAATAGACTCAAAAAAGGAGCAACATATCGACAATTTAACCATCGAATAATGCTCCACTGTAGAATCCCCATTATTCACTCATTTATATGAGTCTGTGCAGAGGAGCTCATTTCCACAGGTCTGTATCTTGTGCTAAATAAAACTCCCACTGTAGAAGAGAAAGAAATGACTGAAACACTCAGATCTTTATATTAAATAGTGTTAAATCAATAATATTTAATGCTAATATCACAGGGCACAGTGTGATATTTTATTTATACAGCACCTTTTAAAACAAAGTCACAATGTTTTCTACACATGGAAACTAAATAAAATACAATGTCATGAAAATTATAACGATTAAATCAAATATTAAATCCAAACTCTTCAAGCATCTAACGTAGTTATTCTGCTGTGAATCCAACAAGCACAAGTCGATCGTCAAAACATACAATAAAACCAATAAACTTTTAAAATGTGACTTGTTCCTCCACTTCTGCCTCAGGAGCCCCTGAACCATTATTGTGATCACAGACAATTTTATTCAGAAAGTTATTGTGTCAGGACGATCACAGTGTTGTCCTCAAATTTTGTTGAATATTTTCAGTGACAAATATTCATATAGAGAACATTTATTTTTAAATCCCTGAATGTGGAAGGCTCAGTTTAGAAGCCGTGTCTCAACAAACTATACACATCTGAACACCCGAAAGGTCTGACTGAGGAATAGAGGCGCAAACCCTGCAGCCGTCAGTTCAGCTGAAGAGTGGACCTTTCAGGAGTTCAGTCTAACTGTCACAAGCACAAACCCTAACACTGATTAGGGTTTAGGGACACTGGTTTAGCCCTGGTTTAGATCTAGTCTGATCTGATTTGGCCCTAGATTTGGCCTAGTCCTGGTTTAGTTCCAGTCTGATCCTCTTTTCATGACAAACATAGACTCTGTCAAAATGAAGAGTGGAGACACTCGCCTCAGGATTGTCACCAAACACGAGGAGCACTGCTGCCCCGTTCTGACCCAAGCACAGAACTACAGAGCACAAACTTTGTGCATTTCTTTTACTTCTATTGGAGTAATGATAAACAGTACTTTTACTCACACACTTACACCTGTGTTTTGTGTGTTATCCACTAGGTTCAGGCAAATACAAGAACAATCTTACCCACATCTGACACAACAGCGTGTGTTAGAAATCATATTTTCTACTGCCTTTCTCTGATGAGATAATGATGTAGGCACACACCAAAGAATAAAAAGAAAGGAGTCTGATTTATTGAAGTAACTGTGCACATAATCACAGATCTATGTGTCCCTGACAGAGTCGTCTCTCCCTAAGATCGTAACATTCTCACATACTGTATGGGTAAAAAAATCACATCTGACCTGCAGTGTGAACGAAGCCTCTGAGTGATCCAACGTGAGAGGGTGAGGAGCTAAGGTGCTTCCTCACCTGTTAGTCCGGTCGTGAATAATCAATTATTCTGGACACTTGTTTTCCTAAAATAAATCATATCATTTTGATCTATGCCCCAAAAAGTACCTTCCTCCTTTAAGTTTGTTTTTATCAGGCTGGTTATGCCTCTGTGTTCAGAACAATCAAAAAGCTGCAGGAATTATCACTTAGACATGTAATCATTTTGTAATAGCACATCATTATAAATAATCAATAAGGAATTGGCCTTGTTATGTGCGGTATGAGACAGGTGTGTAACCTGAGGAATTCTCTTCAAGGCCAATTCCTTATTCTTTATTAATAATGATGTGTTGTTATGAAATGATTACATGTGTGAGCATACCTCAGAGTCTCTCTTAACTTCACTTAATGCCTATACCAACACTGCCCTCTAGTGGATGTGTATTTGTGCATCTGTTTGTGAATTTTCAGTTTTAAAAAGAAACCCCATATTTTCTATTTCTTAGTCAGACCTCAGTTTGTAAGTATTTGTCACTGAAAATATTCAACAAAATTTGAGGACAACACTGTGATCGTCCTGACACAATAACTTTCTGAATAAAACTGTCTGTGATCACAATAACGGTTCAGGGGCATTCACTGTGTTCAAGAGATGAAGGCGGGTAAGATTTATGTGGTAAAATGTCCTCCAGGGGGCGCCAGGTGAGCAGGAAAGTTTCCTCTAAGCCTCTCTCTGCTCTGGCCCCTTAGCTCGCTGCTTAAAAGGTCTCCAGAGATACAGGAAAAACAAACTGTCCAACCGTCCTGTACTTGTGTCCTTTGAACTGTCCCCGCTGCACTTTAGTTTAGAATTAAACAGCTCTACTTTACATTTATTCATGCTGCAAAATCCCATGATGTGAAAAACTGAGCTCCAAAAACAAACTTCCAAAAACTGCTCAGTGTGTGAGCCAGGCAGCCACAAGAGCAGCTTGCCCACTCTGTTGCCATGGCAGCATTATTGATGCTTTGCACTGCAGTGACGTCACATTTCCACTGGGGGTGTGACAGCCAAACAAAAACCTCGACAGCTTGAAAAAGCAAGAAAAGAACAGACAAAAGTTCCCCAAGATCACCACCGGCCACAAGTCAAACAAGTGTTTTCCTTACGACCTCTTGTATGGAACTGAGATGTTTTACTTATTACTGTATTTTTCTGACTATAAGTCACACTTTTATTCATGGTTTGGGTGGACCTGCGACTAGGGTTGCCACTGATTTCTGACAAAATCCTAGACATTTTGGCAACCTAATGAACCGTTTTGCTGCTAAGCACACGTCTAACCCAGGACAGAAACTGTCCTTCTACAGTGAAAATGAACAGAACTTTGTGATGAAGCTGTATTAGTTTTGCTTTAAGTCGTGACTGTAGTTAAGGTCACAGGATGAGTTTATTATTATTGATAGGATCACTGAGAGGAGCCGAGGTGGCGGCAGATTTTTGTTGTTTGTTTGTTTGTACCAGAGCGAAACAGACGACTGAGTTCTGCTTGTTTTTACTCATGTGGAATGAAAAATCATTTATTCTTTATTTTCTAAGTTTTACATTTACAGACATCTCAGCTATTCCTGACTGAACCAGGTCTAAACCAGGTCTAATCCAGAACTAAACCAGGCCAAAACCTGGTTTAGACCAGGTCTAAACCTGGTCTAAAGCAGGACTAAACCAAGACTGAACCAGGTCTAAACTAGGTCTAAACTAGGACTAAACCAGGTCTAAACCAGGACTGAACCAGGACTGAGTATCGGGACGGCCCGGAGGTCTGTTGACCACAGTCCTCGTGGCCCCGGGCCCTGGAGCCAGCTGCGGGACTCAGTTGTTTTATGTAATAAATCCCCAGTCACTTTCTCGACCAGGAAAACACAGCACTCGCAGACCACAGCTGACGCCCTGGACACACGTCAAGTATTTTCTTCCAGTTTTGTCACAGTGTCTACAACGAGCATCGGGAACATCTGAACTCATTTGTTTAAAAATATCTTTGAGCTCAAATGAAGCAACACCCTTACCTGGAAACGAGAGATTAGATTCACATGTAATTAAAGCTTTCCTAAGAAACATTTCATCACACAAAAGTAGTTTGTGTTTATCATTATACACCTTACCTTACCTTATCTTGTGCCTACATCTAGTTTCCAGTTCACCCATGTGAGTCAGGCCATCTCAGTTTGGCACTTACAGGTTTAAAAGGATTTTCTCAAACTTCATCATTTCACATTTTAGTCGACCAAGTTCACTAAGAAAACCCTAAAGAAGTTACAGATTATTACGTAATGCACTTTTGGGCTTCAATTCAAAACTGGTTGAAGGAATTCAGACTCTCGATATTAGTCCTGTGAATAGAACTGCTGGAATTCAGAATAATCTCTCATCAAAATGAGTCAGCACCATTATTCAGATGGGAAAAGTGGTCATTTAAATCCATTAGACTGAACTATGTTTTGGTTTTATAGCTACAGATAATAATAAAGTGACTTTTACATTCCAAAAAATTTAAAAGTCACAGCACTTTCCACCTTCAAGCCTCTACGCACTTTATTATTATTATTATTATAGTTTTTTCCCCCACTAAATTTGCTTATTGTGTATTGTCCACTGTCTTCCTTATTCTCTGTTTAACACAAAAATATAAATAATAATAATTAAGTCACTTTGAGATTCAAAAAACTTTTCTTTTGCTTAATCATCCGGGCTGTAACCTTGAGTCTTGAGTTCCATGTCCGTCACAGGAAAAGGGGCGTGTCAGTGCATGTTGCTCAGCAACGTCCTCGGACCAACAAGTCGAAAGGATAAACAAACACAAACACCTCGCAACACAAAAAATGTGCGTTTAGGCGATTGTATTGTCTGTGATTATTTAGGGCGACTCACACTCGGACTGTAGAAGCGTGTTGTCCTCAAACACGATTACATAGGGTTCCATTTAACCGACGGTCAAAAAATTTTGACTGGTTAACGTTGGCTCGGTCAGTCACAGGTCAAACGGTTATGGTTAACATCCCTAACTCTGACACTCCCTGTGCCATTTCTGTATATGAACGTTCAGAATTCCAGATCAAGAACTACTCATGGTTGTATTAAATATATTTCTGCAATGTCAAAAAAACAAACAAAAAAACATTGAACATTAATAGCAAAGCTATAGTGTGTTTTTATTGTCCTGCCCAGACTTGTTCTGTCACATCATAATGATGACATGCTATAATAATAATAATAATAATAATAATAATACATAGTTCTTTTCACGATACTCAACAACGCTTTACATGAAGAGATAAAGGCAAACAAAAGAAATAAGAAAGTTGGTGAAAGGTGGTTTTAAAGAGTTGGGTTCAGGGCCTTTTTAAACACAGGAAGAGCGGAGGAGTCTGATGTGTTTGGGCAGGGAGTTCCAGAGGGTGGGGGCAGCAGGGGCCCAGTCATCCCAGGGCTCATGTTTAGTCCTGTAGGGGGAGACAGGAGGTTGGCGTCAGCTGATTGGAGGGCGCGAGTGGGGTGTGGTAGTGGAGGAGCTCAGAGAGGGAGGTGGGGGCCAGGTTATGGAGGGACGTGTACACAGTGGTGAGGAGTTTGTATTGGATGTGCTGGGGGATGGAGAACCAATAGAACTGGGCGATCCCCCAGATAAAAAACTCAATTCACAATTTGATTCGATTCAACGCTATAGGGAGCATCCAAAACTTTCACCATGCTGTGAAAACCTCTTTTCTCCACTGAATAATTTGGAAGCATTTCATATGGTCCACAGTAGGGATGGGCGTTTGATTATCCATCCATCCATCCATCTTCTTCCGCTTATCCGGGGGCCGGGTCGCGGGGCAGCAGTCTAAGCAGGGGCTCCCAGCTTCCTTCTCCCCAGCCACTTCCACCAGCTCCTCCGGATGGACCCCGAGGCGTTCCCAGGCCAGCCGAGAGACATAGTCCCTCCAGCGTGTCCTGGGTCTTCCCGGGGCCTCCCACCGGTGGGACATGCCTGGAACACCTCCCGAGGGAGGCGTCCAGGAGGCATCCGAACCAGATGCCCGAGCCACCCTCAACTGGCTCCTCTCGGACGTGGAGGAGCAGCGACTCTACTCGAGCTCCTCCCCATGTGACCGAGCTCCTCACCCTATCTCTAAGGGAGCGCCCGGCCACTTCTGCGAAGGAAACTCATTTCGGCCGCTTGTATCCGAGATCTCGTTCTTTCGGTCATTACCCAAAGCTCATGACCATAGGTGAGGGTAGGAACGTAGATTGACCGGTAAATCGAGAGCTTCGCCTTTCGGCTCAGCTCCCTCTTCACCACGACGGTCCGATGCAGCGACTGCATGCTGCCGGCCGACGCTGCACCGATCCGCCTGTCAATCTCACGCTCCATCCTCCCCTCACTCGTGAACAAGACCCCGAGATACTTGAACTCCTCCACTTGAGGCAGAGACTCCCCACCCACCCGGAGAGGGCAATCCACCTTTTCCGGTCGAGAACCATGGCCTCGGATTTGGAACAGCTGATTCTCATCCCAGCCGCTTCACACTCGGCTGCAAACCGCCCCAGTGCATGCTGCAGGTCCTGGTTCGATGGAGCCAACAGGACACCATCATCCGCAAAAAGCAGCGATGAAATCCTGTGGTCCCGAACTGAACCCCCTCCGGCCCCTGGCTGCGCCTAGAAATTCTGTCCATAAATACAATGAACAGAACCGGTGACAAAGGAGGCAGCCCTGGCGGAGTCCAACATGCACCGGGAACAGGTCTGACTTACTGCCGGCAATGCGAACACAGCTCCTGCTCCGGTCATACAGGGACCGGACAGCCCTTAGCAAAGGGCCCCGGACCCCATATTCCCGGAGCACCCCCACAGGGCACCACGAGGGACACGGGTGAATGCCTTCTCCAAGTCCACAAAGCACATGTGGACTGGTTGGGCAAACTCCCATGAACCCTCGAGCACCGATGGAGGGTGTAGAGCTGGTCCAGTGTTCCACGACCAGGCCGAAAACCACACTGCTCCTCTTGAATCCGAGGTTCGACTATCGGCGAACTCTCCTCTCCAGTACCCTGGCATAGACTTTACCGGGAGGCTGAGGAGTGTGATTCCCCTGTGGTTGGAACACACCCTCCGGTCCCCCCTTTTTATACAGAGGGACCACCACCCCGGTCTGCCAGTCCAAAGGTACTGTTCGACCGCCACGCGATGTTGTAGAGACGTGTCAGCCAAGACAGCCCCACAACACCCAGAGACTTAAGGTACTCAGGACGGATCTCATCCACCCCCGGAGCCTTGCCACCGAGGAGCTTTCTGACCACCTCAGTGACTTCGGCCAGGGTGATGGATGAGTCCGCCTCTGGGTCCCCAGCCTCGGCCTCCTCTTCGGAGGACGTGACGGTGGGATTGAGGAGATCCCCAAAGTATTCCTTCCACCACCCGACAACATCCCCAGTCGAGGTCAGCAGCTCTCCCCCCGCACTGTAAACAGTATTGGTGAAGGGCCGCTTCCCCCTCCTGAGGCGCCGGACGGTTTGCCAGAATTTCCTTGGGGCCGTCCGATAGTCCTCCTCCATGGCCTCCCCGAACTCCTCCCAGAGCGTTTGATTATATTTTCTTAATTGATCACCGGGAGAATTAATAATCATTTATCGATTAATCATTAACGTCATATGGGTAAAAAAAATCACATAAGACCTGCAGTGTGAACGAAGCCTCTGAGTGATCCAACGTGAGAGGGTGAGGAGCTAAGGTGCTTCCTCACCTGTTAGTCCGGTCGTGAATAATCAATTATTCTGGACACTTGTTTTCCTAAAATAAATCATATCATTTTGATCTATGCCCCAAAAAGTACCTTCCTCCTTTAAGTTTGTTTTTATCAGGCTGGTTATGCCTCTGTGTTCAGAACAATCAAAAAGCTGCAGGAATTATCTCTTAGACATGTAATCATTTTGTAATAGCACATCATTATAAATAATCAATAAGGAATTGGCCTTGTTATGTGCGGTATGAGACAGGAGTGTAACCTGAGGAATTCTCTTCAAGGCCAATTCCTTATTCTTTATTAATAATGATGTGTTGTTATGAAATGATTACATGTGTGAGCATACCTCAGAGTCTCTCTTAACTTCACTTAATGCCTATACCAACACTGCCCTCTAGTGGATGTGTATTTGTGCATCTGTTTGTGAATTTTCAGTTTTAAAAGAAACCCCATATTTTCGATTTTTCTTAGTCAGACCTCAGTTTGTAAGTATTTGTCACTGAAAATATTCAACAAAATTTGAGAGACAACACTGTGATCGTCCTGACACAATAACTTTCTGAATAAAACTGTCTGTGATCACAATAACGGTTCAGGGGCATTCACATTGTTCATAGACTGATCCCTACACCAGATGCCCTTCCGAACATATTCCTCTGTTTATTTATTCATTCATTCACGGATTTGAACCCCTGACCAACCAAGAGCCTCCTCATCCTCACATTAAGAGGCAGAGATTACACAGTTTGTGGTTGGGATAGGCCTTGTACATTGGACCTTTCAGGTTTAGCTGCATGTTTCCTCCATCCACATGTGCAGTAAACCGACATTATTTTAAAGAAATATTCTATTTTATGCCATTGAAAAAAATCTACAAAATGTAAAAATAAAAAAGATGTGTGTGAAAATGTGTGTCCTTCATTCTGGTTGTCCTGACACAAAAACACGGTGGTCTAAACTGTCCATTACAAAAGAGATGAAGGCGGTAAGATTTATGTGGTAAAATGTCCTCCAGGGGAGCCAGGTGAGCAGGAAAGTTTCCTCTAAGCCTCTCTCTGCTCTGGCCCCTTAGCTCGCTGCTTAAAAGGTCTCCAGAGATACAGGAAAAACAAACTGTCCAACCGTCCTGTACTTGTGTCCTTTGAACTGTCCCCGCTGCACTTTAGTTTAGAATTAAACAGCTCTACTTTACATTTATTCATGCTGCACTTTAGTTTAGAATTAAACAGCTCTACTTTACATTTATTCATGCTGCAAAATCCCATGATGTGAAAAACTGAGCTCCAAAAACAAACTTCCAAAAACTGCTCAGTGTGTGAGCCAGGCAGCCACAAGAGCAGCTTGCCCACTCTGTTGCCATGGCAGCATTATTGATGCTTTGCACTGCAGTGACGTCACATTTCCACTGGGGGTGTGACAGCCAAACAAAAACCTCGACAGCTTGAAAAAGCAAAAAAAGAACAGACATAAGTTCCCCAAGATCACCACCGGCCACAAGTCAAACAAGTGTTTTCCTTACGACCTCTTGTACGGAACTGAGATGTTTTACTTATTACTGTATTTTTCTGACTATAAGTCACACTTTTATTCATGGTTTGGGTGGACCTGCGACTAGGGTTGCCACTGATTTCTGACAAAATCCTAGACATTTTGGCAACCTAATGAACCGTTTTGCTGCTAAGCACACGTCTAACCCAGGACAGAAACTGTCCTTCTACAGTGAAAATGAACAGAACTTTGTGATGAAGCTGTATTAGTTTTGCTTTAAGTCGTGACTGTAGTTAAGGTCACAGGATGAGTTTATTATTATTGATAGGATCACTGAGAGGAGCCGAGGTGGCGGCAGATTTTTGTTGTTTGTTTGTTTGTACCAGAGCGAAACAGACGACTGAGTTCTGCTTGTTTTTACTCATGTGGAATGAAAAATTATTTATTCTTTATTTTCTAAGTTTTACATTTACAGACATCTCAGCTATTCCTGACTGAACCAGGTCTAAACCAGGTCTAATCCAGAACTAAACCAGGCCTAAACCTGGTCTAAACCAGGTCTAAACCTGGTCTAAAGCAGGACTAAACCAAGACTGAACCAGGTCTAAACTAGGTCTAAACTAGGACTAAACCAGGTCTAAACCAGGACTGAACCAGGACTGAGTATCGGGACGGCCCGGAGGTCTGTTGACCACAGTCCTCGTGGCCCCGGGCCCTGGAGCCAGCTGCGGGACTCAGTTGTTTTATGTAATAAATCCCCAGTCACTTTCTCGACCAGGAAAACACAGCACTCGCAGACCACAGCTGACGCCCTGGACGCACGTCAAGTATTTTCTTCCAGTTTTGTCACAGTGTCTACAACGAGCATCGGGGGCATCTGAACTCAAATGCAAAGGCTCTAAACAGAGGTGTCCGGCGCGTTTTGGACGCTGCGGTGTGAACGGACTATAAAGGTTGGGTTGTCGGAATGAAGGGATGGACGCCGAAAACCGAAAACTCTCAGTGTCCCTGGGAGAATTCTTTTTTTTCCCTGGGACAGACCATTAAAATCCAGGACAATCAGGTAAAACCGGGACAGGAGGCAACACTACCTGTGACTTATATATTAACATATACAATTTCACATGTTATTTTCACACTCACAGGGGGCGCTATAGGTTTGTGTGCCAGTATCTGCTGCACCTCATGCTCTTCCTCCACCACTGTCACTTCTGGCTCTACTGCACATGTCTCCTGCAGAAAGAGACTGCCCTGCTGCAAGTGAAATCTGTAGATGAAAACGGGAATCGAGCAGCAGAAAGAAAGTTTGGAGTGAACGAGAAACTTGTGTTTGATGGAGAGAAGTGGAGGAAACTCAAACTGCATTAAAGAAAACAAAAGCTCATTGCGACTAAAAGCTGGATTTATCTGGAGTTGGTGGAGTTGCTCAGAAGTGACTCTGAGGATGAAGAATTCAGTGGATTTAGTGATCTGGAGTGAGATGGAGAGTTTGGTAAACTTGTTCTGTTGTTTCTGCTCTAGTTTTGTGAAGAACTGTTCATATGTGACGTGAACACACCAGACACATTTTCAGCCTGTTCTTCTCTGTTCTAGTGTTATTTCTATAACTCACCTTTAAGAGGAAATGTCTCTTCCTGGAGTCTGATTTGATCAAATAAATTTCCCCTAAAAAGTGCGACTTACAGTATATATGTTTTTTCTTCTTCATTGTGCATTTTTTGGCTGGTGTGACTTATACAGTACATATTTTCTATTTGACTTTTACTTGTCCGTATACATTTATCTAATTATGTCTTATTTGTCTCTTCCTATTTTTATTGCTACTTATTTAGATTTTATTATTGCATTTATATTTTTTTTACTCTTTCTTATTATAATATACAGTATTGTGTGAGCTGCTGTGTCCGAGTAAGGCCCCGTCCACACTCGTACGTATTCGAGTTTTTGTTGCGGATGCAGTGTTCGTCCACACTAATCTGATGGAAAACAGCTCCAGAAGCGGAACGATCTGGAGCTCCCACGTATTCGCCTGAGTACAGATCTGATCCGGCTGTGTGGACGAGTGAAAACGCTGAAAATGCTGCCGTTCTTATTGGACCACATCACTGTGTTCCTGATTCGCTGTGTTTGTGGCATCGGTCATGTGTCGCTATTGCGGAAATGTTTAAACAAACCCGAAACAAACGCGAAACATCGTTGAAAAGACTGTTTTCACGCTTTCCATCTTCCTCACCTTGAAATCAGCCGCTGCAACTTCCATAGAACTACGGAAATTTCAGATATGGTGCTCCACTCCTTGTTTTTACCGCACATATGGTGTCGTGACATCGCGCCGACGTGATGCCAGCTGAATCATGTGACTGGCGTTTCTGGCAATCCAGACAAATTGTTTGCAATACACTGTTACTGTGATTCATTTCAGTGTAAACACCCTGTATTTCCCCTTGTGAATCAAAAGAGTTTGTCTAAGTCTAATGCAGTTTGCGTAGGATCAGCTGAGTGGAAATACATTTGTTGTTCTCCATTGTGTTTTTGCTGTGGTTGGAACCGTTGTGTTTTCTGTTCATTTGTTTTAAAATATCTTTGAGCTCAAATGAAGCAACACCCATACCTGGGAATGAGAGATTAGATTCACATCTAATTAAAGCTTTCCTAAGAAACATTTCATCACACAAAAGTAGTTTGTGTTTATCATTATACACCTTACCTTACCTTATCTTGTGCCTACATCTAGTTTCCAGTTCACCCATGTGAGTCAGGCCACCTCAGTTTGGCACTTACAGGTTTAAGTGGATTTTCTCAAACTTCATCATTTCACATTTTAGTCGACCAAGTTCACTAAGAAAACCCTAAAGAAGCTACAGATTATTACGTAACGCACTTTTGGGCTTCAATTCAAAACTGGTTGCTTTAAGTCGTTACTCTAGTTAAGGTCACCGGATGAGTTTATTATTATTGATAGGATCACTGAGAGGAGCCGAGGTGGCGGCAGATTTTTGTTGTTTGTTTGTTTGTACCAGAGCGAAACAGACGACTGAGTTCTGCTTGTTTTTACTCATGTGGAATGAAAAATCATTTATTCTTTATTTTCTAAGTTTTACATTTACAGACATCTCAGCTATTCCTGACTGAACCAGGTCTAAACCAGGTCTAATCCAGAACTAAACCAGGCCTAAACCTGGTCTAAACCAGGTCTAAACCTGGTCTAAAGCAGGACTAAACCAAGACTGAACCAGGTCTAAACTAGGTCTAAACTAGGACTGAACCAGGACTGAACCAGGACTGAGTATCGGGACAGCCCGGAGGTCTGTTGACCACAGTCCTCGTGGCCCCAGGCCCTGGAGCCAGCTGCGGGACTCAGTTGTTTTATGTAATAAATCCCCAGTCACTTTCTCGACCAGGAAAACACAGCACTCGCAGACCACAGCTGACGCCCTGGACACACGTCAAGTATTTTCTTCCAGTTTTGTCACGGTGTCTACAACGCGCATCGGGGGCATCTGAACTCAAATGCAAAGGCTCTAAACAGAGGTGTCCGGCGCGTTTTGGACGCTGCGGTGTGAACGGACTATAAAGGTTGGGTTGTCGGAATGAAGGGATGGACGCCGAAAACTTCATTCAGTGTCCCTGGGAGAATTTTTTTTCCCCCTGGGACAGACCATTAAAATCCAGGACAATCAGGTAAAACCGGGACAGGAGGCAACACTACCTGTGACTTATATATTAACATATACAATTTCACATGTTATTTTCACACTCACAGGGGGCGCTATAGGTTTGTGTGCCAGTATCTGCTGCACCTCATGCTCTTCCTCCACCACTGTCACTTCTGGCTCTACTGCACATGTCTCCTGCAGAAAGAGACTGCCCTGCTGCAAGTGAAATCTGTAGATGAAAACGGGAATCGAGCAGCAGAAAGAAAGTTTGGAGTGAACGAGAAACTTGTGTTTGATGAAGAGAAGTGGAGGAAACTCGAACTGCATTAAAGAAAACAAAAGCTCATTGCGACTAAAAGCTGGATTTATCTGGAGTTGGTGGAGTTGCTCAGAAGTGACTCTGAGGATGAAGAATTCAGTGGATTTAGTGATCTGGAGTGAGATGGAGAGTTTGGTAAACTTGTTCTGTTGTTTCTGCTCTAGTTTTGTGAAGAACTGTTCATATGTGACGTGAACACACCAGACACATTTTCAGCCTGTTCTTCTCTGTTCTAGTGTTATTTCTATAACTCACCTTTAAGAGGAAATGTCTCTTCCTGGAGTCTGATTTGATCAAATAAATTTCCCCTAAAAAGTGCGACTTACAGTATATATGTTTTTTCTTCTTCATTGTGCATTTTTTGGCTGGTGTGACTTATACAGTACATATTTTCTATTTGACTTTTACTTGTCCGTATACATTTATCTAATTATGTCTTATTTTACACCTGTCTCTTCCTATTTTTATTGCTACTTATTTAGATTTTATTATTGCATTTATATTTTTTTACTCTTTCTTATTATAATATACAGTATTGTGATGTGTGAGCTGCTGTGTCCGAGTAAGGCCCCGTCCACACTCGTACGTATTCGAGTTTTTGTTGCGGATGCAGTGTTCGTCCACACTAATCCGATGGAAAACAGCTCCAGAAGCGGAACGATCTGGAGCGCCCACGTATTCGCCTGAGTACAGATCTGATCCGGCTGTGTGGACGAGTGAAAACGCTGAAAATGCTGCCGTTCTTATTGGACCACATCACTGTGTTCCTGATTCGCTGTGTTTGTGGCATCGGTCATGTGTCGCTATTGCGGAAATGTTTAAACAAACGCGAAACATCGTTGAAAAGACTGTTTTCACGCTTTCCATCTTCCTCACCTTGAAATCAGCCGCTGCAACTTCCATAGAACTACGGAAATTTCAGATATGGTGATCCACACTTTGTTTTTACCGCACACATGGTGTCGTGACATCACGCCGACGTGATGCCAGCTGAATCATGTGACTGGCGTTTCTGGCAATCCATTGTTTGCAATACACTGTTACTGTGATTCATTTCAGTGTAAACACCCTGTATTTCCCCTTGTGAATCAAAAGAGTTTGTCTAAGTCTAATGCAGTTTGCGTAGGATCAGCTGAGTGGAAATACATTTGTTGTTCTCCATTGTGTTTTTGCTGTGGTTGGCACCGTTGTGTTTTCTGTTCATTTGTTTTAAAATATCTTTGAGCTCAAATGAAGCAACACCCATACCTGGGAACGAGAGATTAGATTCACATGTAATTAAAGCTTTCCTAAGAAACATTTCATCACACAAAAGTAGTTTGTGTTTATCATTATCCTTATCTTGTGCCTACATCTAGTTTCCAGTTCACCCATGTGGGTCAGGCCACCTCAGTTTGGCACTTACAGGTTTAAAAGGATTTTCTCAAACTTCATCATTTCACATTTTAGTCGACCAAGTTCACTAAGAAAACCCTAAAGAAGCTACAGATTATTACGTAATGCACTTTTGGGCTTCAATTCAAAACTGGTTGAAGGAATTCAGAATCTCGATATTAGTCCTGTGAATAGAACTGCTGGAATTCAGAATAATCTCTCATCAAAATGAGTCAGCACCATTATTCAGATGGGAAAAGTGGTCATTTAAATCCATTAGACTGAACTATGTTTTGGTTTTATAGCTACAGATAATAATAAACTTTTACATTCCAAAAAATTCACAGCACTTTCCACCTTCAAGCCTCTACGCACTTTATTATTATCATTATAGTTTTTTCCCCCACTAAATTTGCTTATTGCGTATTGTCCACTGTCTTCCTTATTCTCTGTTTAACACAAAAATATAAATAATAATAATTAAGTCACTTTTAGATTCCAAAAAAAAAAAGAAGAAGAAAAGAACAAAAAAGAAAACAGAATTAAAGCCGCAGCGGCATCGAACGGCCCTCGCGGGCCGCGCGTCGCACTCGGCCGACCCGACGCCTCCCCGGGTGCCGCTGACGCTCTCCCGGGTGGCGCTGACGCTCCCCCGGGTGGCACTGACGCTCCCCCGGGTGGCGCTGACGCTCTCCCGGGTGGCGCTGATGAGCCTCTTGTCTCTGTGTGTTTGTGGCTTTGGGCTGAACTTGTCACTAAACACACAAAGTCCACACACACTGGAGATGCTGATGTGTTAACATTGACGAATATGGGCATTTTGGGACATCACCATGGCAACACCGTGCAAAATACAACTTTGGCCCCTTGGACTTTTTTGTTCGGACTGACCTGAAGAATCACTGTGCCAAATTTCACGTTCTTGAATGAAACCAATAAGACGTTATATCACTTTGAAAAGTAAGAAATTGTTGAAATTTTCCCATAAGGATAACATGGAGGATTTGGCGCATCGCCATGGCAACCCAGTGAAATATACCATATGGTTGTCATTGACTTTTTTGATCGGGATGACATGAAGAGTCATTGAGCCAAATTTGAGAATATTCTGTGAAAGTCAAATATTTTTCATGAATGGGAATTTATCTCATCTTTCCCATTAGGATAACATTGGAGTTTTCGCACATCACCATGGCAACACGGTTAAAAATGGCATATGGTTTACATTGGCTTTTTTGATTGAGATGACCTAAAGTAATTTTGGGGCAAATTTGGTACATTTTGGAAAAAGTAAAATTTGGCCCTCCATGCAAACTTTTGTGGTGTTCTGTAGGGGGCGCTATCACACCATTTTCGCTTGTGTCACAATTAGTCGGCTTTGGCACAAAAGTTTTACAAGTGATTCAAATTTGAGCCGAATCGGACTTTCTATGGCCGAACGGGAGCAAATTTTGACATTGGAAAATTGCAAAAAATCTGAACAAATTTTGCAGGTTCGCCGCACGTAAACCGTGACAGTTATTTAAAAAATTAAGCTATCGTTTGATGCCCCACTTCTCTAGTTGATGTACGCCGATTTTGACCCCTGTGGGTGAAGCGCCTTCTGAGGAGTTCGTTCAAATGCGACGTGAGCGAAAATGCTGACTCGGCAACTTTTTTATTTCAATCCAAGATGGCTGCCTTCTGGTTTGTCAGGGGGCGTGGCCATAATAATATTTTTTTTCTGTCTTGACATGAGGAATGTCTGTACCAAATTTCGTGACTGTACGACAAACTTTACGTCGGGACATCTCCCATAGGCGCAATGTATTTTGACTTTTGCAGGTGGCGCTGTCGCGGCACTTTTTTATGCCCACATATGCAACATATATTTTATAAAATTTTTCGCCACTTCTGAATTTTGGGCAAAATTTGGTGAGTTTTTGAGCGTGTTCAGGGGGTCAAATTAGAGCTCAAAGAGCAGAAGAAAAAAGAATAAAAATTAAAGCCGCAAGCGGCATCGAACGGCCCTCGCGCGCATCGCACTCGGCCGACCCGACGCTCCCCCAGGTGGCGCTGACGCTCCCCCGGGTGGCGCTGACGCTCCCCCGGGTGGCGCTGATGAGCCTCTTGTCTCTGTGTGTTTGAAGCTTTGGGCTGAATTTGCCACCAAACACAAAGTCCGCACACACTGGAGATCCTGATGTGTTAACATTGACGAATATGGGCACTTTGGGACATCGCCATAGCAACACCATGCAAAATACAACATTGGCCCCCGGACTTTTTTGTTCGGACTGACCAAAAGAATCACTGTGCCAAATTTCACGTTCTTCAATAAAACTATGAAGCCGTTATATCACTTTGAAATGTAAGAAATTGTTGAAATTTTCCCATAAGGATAACATGGAGGCTTTGGCGCATCGCCATGGCAACCCAGTGAAATATACAATATGGTTGTCATTGACTTTTTTGATTGGGATGACATGAAGAGTCATTGTGCCAAATTTGAGAATATTCTGTGAAAGTAAAATATTTTTCATGAATGGGAATTTATCTCATCTTTCTCATTAGGATAACATTGGAGCTTTCGCGCATCACCATGGCAACACGGTTAAAAATACGATATGGTTTACTTTGGCTTTTTGATTGAGATGACCTAAAGTAATTTTGGGGCAAATTTGGTACATTTTCGAAAAACTAAAATTTGGCCCTCCATGCAAAATTTTGTGGTGTTCTGTAGGGGGCGCTATCACACCATTTTCGCTCGTGTCACAATTAGTGGGCTTTGGCACAAAAGTTTTACAAGTGATTAAAATTTGAGTTGAATCGGACTTTGTATGGCCGAACGGGAGCAAATTTTGACATTTGAAAATTGAAAAAAATCCGAACAAATTTTGCAGGTTCGCCGCACGTAAACCGTGACAGTTATTTAAAAAATTCAGCTATCGTTTGATGCCCGACTTCTCTAGTTGATGTACGCCGATTTTGACCCCTGTGGGTGAAGCGCCTTCAGAGGAGTTCGTTCAAATGCGACGTGAGCGAAAATGCTGACTCAGCAACTTTTTTATTTCAATCCAAGATGGCTGCCTTCTGGTTTGTCAGGGGGCGTGGCCATAATAATATTTTTTTTCTGGTTTCACATGAGGAATGTCTGTACCGAATTTCGTGACTGTACGACAAACTTTACGTCGGGACATCTCCCATAGGCGCAATGTATTTTGACTTTTGCAGGTGGCGCTGTCGCGCCACTTTTTTATACCCATACATGCAATATATATTTTATCAAATTTTTCACCACTTCTGAATTTGGGGCAAAATTTGGTGAGTTTTTGAGTGTGTTCGGGGGTAAAATTAGAGCTCAAAGAGCAGAAGAAAAAGAATAAATAAACAATAAATAATAATTAAAGCCGCAAGCGGCATCGAACGGCCCTCGCGGGCCGCGCATCGCACTCGGCCGACCCGACGCTCCCCCGGGTGGCGCCGACGCTCCCCCGGGTGGCGCTGATGAGCCTCTTGTCTCTGTGTGTTTGTGGCTTTGGGCTGAACTAAACACAAAGTCCACACACACTGGAGATACTGATGTGTTAACAGTGACAAATATGGGCACTTTGGGACATCGCCATGGCAACACCGTGCAAAATACAACTTTGGCCCCCCGGACTTTTTTGTTCGGACTGACCTGAAGAATCACTGTGCCAAAATTCACATTCTTGAATGAAACTAATAAGACGTTATATCACTTTGAAAAGTAAGAAATTGTTGAAATTTTCCCATAAGGATAACATGGAGGCTTTGGCGCATCGCCATGGCAACCCAGTGAAATATACCATATGGTTGTCATTGACTTTTTTGATCGGGATGACATGAAGAGTCATTGAGCCAAATATGAGAATATTCTGTGAAAGTAAAATATTTGTCATGAATGGGAATTTATCTGATATTTCCCATTAGGATAACATTGGAGCTTTCGCGCATCACCATGGCAACACGGTTAAAAATATCATATGGTTTACATTGGCTTTTTTGATTGAGATGACCTAAAGTAATTTTGGGGCAAATTTGGTACATTTTCGAAAAACTAAAATTTGGCCCTCCATGCAAAATTTTGTGGTGTTCTGTAGGGGGCGCTATCACACCATTTTCGCTCGTGTCACAATTAGTGGGCTTTGGCACAAAAGTTTTACAAGTGATTAAAATTTGAGTTGAATCGGACTTTGTATGGCCGAACGGGAGCAAATTTTGACGTTAGAAAATTGCCAAAAATCGGAACAAATTTTGCAGGTTCGCCGCAAGTAAACCGTGACAGTTATTTTTAAAATTCAGCTATCGTTTGATGCCCCACTTCTCTAGTTGATGTACGCCGATTTTGACCCCTGTGGGTGAAGCGCCTTCAGAGGAGTTCGTTCAAATGCGACGTGAGCGAAAATGCTGACTCAGCAACTTTTTTATTTCAATCCAAGATGGCCGCCTTCTGGTTTGTCAGGGGGCGTGGCCATAATAATATTTTTTTTCTGTCTTGACATGAGGAATGTCTGTACCGAATTTCGTGACTGTACGACAAACTTTACGTCGGGACATCTCCCATAGGCGCAATGTATTTTGACTTTTGCAGGTGGCGCTGTCGCGCCACTTTTTTATGCCCACATATGCAACATATATTTTATCAAATTTTTCGCCACTTCTGAATTTTGGGCAAAATTTGGTGAGTTTTTGAGCGTGTTCAGGGGGTCAAATTAGAGCTCAAAGAGCAGAAGAAAAAAGAATAATAAATAAAAATAATAATAATTTTAGCAAAAACAATATATCCTTTTACATAGGAAAGACATATTATACATTTTTTGAAAGCTCTCGAGCTTCCCCACGTCACCGTGGGGTCATTGGTGAATGACGGGCGCTTACGCGCCCGTCATTCACCATCTCGTCGGGGTCCGCCATTGACCCCCCATTGATTTCCATTCATTTTAGCAGCTATAAATATGGGCCATGCCTTCGGCATGGGGGCTTGGATACAGCTTCATGTCAGGAGTGTCTTTGTGGGACAGGTGGCGCTTCGCGCTACTTTTGTCAACATTGAGTGAATGGGCTTCGCCCATTCACTCAATGTTGACGATGACTTGTTAGCAAGAACAAATATGCATGTCCCATGCCTTCGGCATGGGTTGCTAGGATACTGCTGTTCACGGTGAGTGCGATCGAGGGACGAAGTTCAGCGCTTCGCGCTGAACTTCGTAAGACAGTTAGCAACGATGATGCCTGGGCTTCGCCCAGGCATCATCGCTATGAGCTAATAGGCCCTACGCCCTGTAGGGCTCGGGCCTAACTAAGAAATATTTTACTTTAAGAAATGATTCTGGTACTTTCATTTTCTAATGTAACCCTTTTACCAACGGCTCGATATAGAAAGGACTGAACTATTCAGTTCAAATCTATTTTAAACTCCAATTATTACAACAGTAAAAGAGACATTCCAATGTATAAAACTTTTTGTCAAGGGTTAACATATGATTCTCACTCCTTACCAATTTAACTGAGATGTCCCAGAAATAATATTAACAAATTATATTCAAATAATGTAAATTTACCTTGATCTTAGTTTTATAGTGTTGTGATTTTACAGTGTACAAATGAGAGAGCACACAGTAGATACGTTTTAGCTTTTTTGTATTGAAAATATAAAAGGTTCAACAAAATTAAATATACAAATGCCTTCTTTGATTCCCCCACAAATAAAGGTCAAATAAGTCCAGTGAGTACAAGAGTCATCCGAGTCAAGGAGTTAAGAGTTGTTAAGAGTGCACTCTAGTGTTTTATAAGAAACGTTGGCGCGCGTTGGAGCTCATATGTTCAGAGGAAAAACCTTTGGACAAATCCTACCAACTTCCTGGATAAACCTCCTTTTCTCACGGTCAAAGAGTAGGTGGATATGCACACACGGAGTCCTCTCTGCAGACTGCCGTCCTCGACGCAGGTGAATGGACCTCCGGAACCACACCTTCTCTCCCCCGTCTGGGTCTGAGGTAAGTAGGATAGACACGGCGATAGCAACTTTAGCTTAGCTTCTTCAGTCAGCGGCCTTGGAAAAACCAAGAAACTCACCCCATCGATCGTCCACGAGATCGCCGCAATCCTCTGGAACAAGGGGAAGAAATCCGGGAGTGCTGAAATGCGGCTTCAAGCCTTACTTTTTATTTTTACTGAACAAATGTCCTTTTTCAGCGCAACGCCATGCGGTTCATGTTCTCGTGCTCCTCGGGCGCGCTCCGTTTTTTTTCCTCTGACGTTACGTCATCACGTGACTGACGTTCCAAAAAAACTTAAAATGGGGATTTTTCTTAAACTAATATCAACAATGAATTTATTTATAAACAGTTTTTATATGCTTGTCTGAAATGTATTTAAACCTTTTTAACAAATTATTAATTTTACGAACCATATAAAATTATTATGAACACTAGAATGCATCGTTATGACGAAATGAAATACATTCCTAGGAATATAATATAAACAAAAATATACTGATATTGTAAATTATCAGGTTATTACAGTAACAACAGTATAAATTTATGCATTGAAGGCTGTACAGCAAAATATTTCAGCAGATTCCGATCTCTACATCCAGCAACTTCACTATATGACCACGTGAAGAATAAGTATAAGAATAAGACTACAAAAAGGCAAATGTTCTTATACCATTTTTGACACAGTTGTTTCCAGTTTACAGATTGCCTATATGCTCTTTCGTCACAAATTTAATATTTTTTATACTGTTTTTCCTGTTTTTCTGGTTACCTCTAAGGTATAAAACCACCTGTAATTGACTTGTGCTCCGCAGTCTATAAACGGCGTCTCTTCGGTCATTTTCTGAAATGAGCCACGGCGATGTTTCAAACAAGCTTCTAACACTTGACTAACACCTTTATCTTCAGCGCTGTCACATGTCAACGCTGCACATGAAGCATTTATACACGGACACGCATGTAAGGCTCAGTTTAACCCAGCAGTCATGGCTTTAGTCTACATTATGCACAAAACTGTGAGGATAAAACACCAAAACATCCAACAGTCGCCTACACAACAAAAGCACTTCTGTGGAAACTCAAACACCTGCTCGTAGCAGCTCTAAAGCCAGTAGAGATAAACAGAAACACAGAGAAAGCACTCGGCCGTGCAGAGTTAGCACGGTTAGCATAGTTAGCACGGTAGGCTGATTTTTCTCACCTGTAGAAGAGGCTTGTCTCATTTTGAGGTGAAACATCATCGATGATGTGCTACTGCTGTATTTGAACACTTTATCACACAAGGTAAGTAAGGTAAGGTAGCTTTATTTCTATAGTGCTTTACACAGACACATGTCCCCAAAGACGCTTTACACAGCATTATTAAAAGAGAATTATTCATTCACTCGAGACCCGGTGGTGATAAACTACTGTTGTAGCCACAGCTGCCCTGGGGCAGACTAAAGAGGCGCGGCTGCCAGGCCAACCAGCGCCAACAGTCCCTCCGACCACCATCACACACGCACACACCACTTTCACACCTACACTGCAGCACAGTGCACCTACAGTTTTGGGTTACATTTGACACCGTCATTCATCGTCATTGAAATGCTGCCGCACCAAACTTTTCTTTTGCTTAATCATCCGGGCTGTAACCTTGAGTCTTGAGTTCCATGTCCGTCACAGGAAAAGGGGCGTGTCAGTGCATGTTGCTCAGCAACGTCCTCGGACCAACAAGTCGAAAGGATAAACAAACACAAACACCTCGCAACACAAAAAATGTGCGTTTAGGCGATTGTATTGTCTGTGATTATTTAGGGCGACTCACACTCGGACTGTAGAAGCGTGTTGTCCTCAAACACGATTACATAGGGTTCCATTTAACCGACGGTCAAAAAATTTTGACTGGTTAACGTTGGTTCGGTCAGCCACCGGTCAAACGGTTACGGTTAACACCCCTAACTCTGACACTCCCTGTGCCATTTCTGTATATGAACGTTCAGAATTCCAGATTAAGAACTACTCATGGTTGTATTAAATATATTTCTGTAATGTCAAAAGAACAAACAAAAAAAAAAAAACATTGAACATTAATAGCAAAGCTATAGTGTGTTTTTATTGTCCTGCCCAGACTTGTTCTGTCACATCATAATGATAATAATAATAATAATACATAACACATAGTTCTTTTCACGATACTCAACAACGCTTTACATGAAGAGATAAAGGCAAACAAAAGAAATAAGAAAGTTGGTGAAAGGTGGTTTTAAAGAGTTGGGTTCAGGGCCTTTTTAAACACAGGAAGAGCGGAGGAGTCTGATGTGTTTGGGCAGGGAGTTCCAGAGGGTGGGGGCAGCAGGGGCCCAGTCATCCCAGGGCTCATGTTTAGTCCTGTAGGGGGAGACAGGAGGTTGGCGTCAGCTGATTGGAGGGCGCGAGTGGGGTGTGGTAGTGGAGGAGCTCAGAGAGGGAGGTGGGGGCCAGGTTATGGAGGGACGTGTACACAGTGGTGAGGAGTTTGTATTGGATGTGCTGGGGGATGGAGAACCAATAGAACTGGGCGATCCCCCAGATAAAAAACTCAATTCACGATTTGATTCGATTCAACGCTATAGGGAGCATCCAAAACTTTCACCATGCTGTGAAAACCTCTTTTCTCCACTGAATAATTTGGAAGCATTTCATATGGTCCACAGTAGGGATGGGCGTTTGATTATATTTTCTTAATTGATCGCCGGGAGAATTAATAATCAATTATCGATTAATCATTAACGTTTTTATATTAAAAATGTCATCATTATTATTACTATTACTAATCTGCATAAATGAACTCAACTTTACAACATATAAACCATCACCACTCCAGAGCCACATCAGTGTGAGATTAGAATCTGTTTAATGCAGCTGTGGCACATTTGTTTTACAGAAACAAAACTTAAAACCTCATGGCTCATTTGCATAAACTGTAAACGCTTTTAGTCCAACGCTTCTGTTGGACTAAAGGACACGACTCAGTGAAATATGAGTGTTCTTTCTGTGGGGAAAAGTGGGAGTAGTGCAGGAAGTGCACTACGGAAAGCCTACAGGACGTCTTGGCGAATGCAAAATGTATGAGCTGTATAAAAAAAATCTTAAACATCAATAAAAAAAAATAAAAAAAAACCCGAATCGATTTGACTTGCCAACTCAACAACACCAACCACCAACATTTTTATTTTGAATCGATTTTTGACCGAGGCGTAGGAACCAGTGGAAATCTCTGAGGACAGGGAGGAAGTGAGGAGGAGGTGAGGGTGAGGAGGAGGTGAAGGTGAGGAGGAGGTGAGGGTGAAAGGGAGGTGAGGGTGAAGAGGAGGTGAGGAGGAAGTGAGGGTGAGGAGGAGGTGCAGGTGAGGAGGAGGAGGTGAGGGTGAGGAGGAGGTGAGGGTGAAGAGGAGGTGAGGAGGAGGAGGTGAGGGTGAAGATGAGGTGAGGGTGAAGAGGAGGTAAGGAGGAAGTGAGGGTGAGGAGGAGGTGCAGGTGAGGAGGAGGAGGTGAGGGTGAAGAGGAGGTGAGGAGGAGGAGGTGAGGGTGAAAGGGAGGTGAGGAGGAGGTGAGGGTGAAGATGAGGTGAGGATGAAGAGGAGGTGAGGAGGAGGTGAGGGTGAGGAGGAGGTGCAGGTGAGGAGGAGGTGAGGAGGAGGTGAGGATGAGGAGTGGAGGGTGAGGAGGAGGTGAGGGTGAGGAGGTGAGGAGGAGGTGCAGGTGAGGAGGAGGTGCAGGTGAGGAGGAGGTGAGGATGAGGAGTTGAGGGTGAGGAGGAGGTGTGGGTGAGGAGGAGGTGAGGGTGAGGAGGAGGTGTGGGTGAGGAGGAGGTGCGGGTGAGGAGGAGGTGAGGATGAGAAGTTGAGGGTGAGGAGTTGAGGGTGAGGAGGAGGTGAGGATGAGGAGTTGAGGGTGAGGAGGAGGTGTGGGTGAGGAGGAGGTGAGGAGGAGGTGAGGATGAGGAGTGGAGGGTGAGGAGGAGGTGAGGGTGAGGAGGTGAGGAGGAGGTGCAGGTGAGGAGGAGGTGCAGGTGAGGAGGAGGTGAGGATGAGGAGTTGAGGGTGAGGAGGAGGTGTGGGTGAGGAGGAGGTGAGGATGAGGAGTTGAGGGTGAGGAGGAGGTGTAGGTGAGGAGGAGGTGAGGATGAGGAGTGGAGGGTGAGGAGGAGTTGAGGGTGAGGAGGAGGTGTTGGTGAGGAGGAGGTGAGGATGAGGAGTGGAGGGTGAGGAGGAGGTGTGGGTGAGGAGGAGGTGTAGGTGAGGAGGTGAGGATGAGGAGTTGTGGGTGAGGAGGAGGTGTAGGTGAGGAGGAGATGAGGAGGAGGAGGTGAGGGTGAAGAGGAGGTGAGGAGGAGGAGGTGAGGGTGAAAGGGAGGTGAGGGTGAAGATGAGGTGAGGGTGAAGAGGAGGTGAGGAGAAGGAGGCGAGGGTGAGGAGGAGGTGCAGGTGGGGAGGAGGTGAGGAGGAGGAGGTGAGGGTGAAGAGGAGGTGAGGAGGAGGAGGCGAGGAGGAGGTGCAGGTGGGGAGAAGGTGAGGGTGAAGAGGAGGTGAGGGCAAAGAGGAGGTGAGGAGGAGGAGGCAAGGGTGAGGAGGACGTGCAGGTGGGGAGGAGGTGAGGAGGAGGAGGTGAGGGTGAAAGGGAGGTGAGGAGGAAGTGAGGGTGAGGAGGAGGTGCAGGTGAGGAGGAGGAGGTGAGGGTGAAGAGGAGGTGAGGAGGAGGAGGTGAGGGTGAAAGGGAGGTGAGGAGGAGGTGAGGGTGAAGATGAGGTGAGGATGAAGAGGAGGTGAGGAGGAGGTGAGGGTGAGGAGGAGGTGCAGGTGAGGAGGAGGTGAGGAGGAGGTGAGGGTGAAGAGGAGGAGGAGGTGAGGGTGAAGATGAGGTGAGGAGGTGAGGGTGAAGAGGAGGTGAGGGTGAGGAGGAGGTGCGGGTGAGGAGGAGGTGAGGATGAGAAGTTGAGGGTGAGGAGGAGGTGAGGATGAGGAGTGGAGGGTGAGGAGGAGGCCGGGCGAGAAGGAGGAGGAGGGCCAAGCAGGGAGGAGGAGAGTCAGGCGAGAAAGAGGAGAGGGGTCCAGCTGTCATCAGGCGTCTGAAAGAGTTCCACTCCACAGGGGGAGTGGGACAGGGGACAACATGTGAATAGCAATGAACAAACTACAGATGAGAACATAGTAAGTGATGCTGATGAGAAAATAGGAGGAAACAGAGGACAGTGCTCAGGTCGCCACACTTCCCCCAGCTTGTTATCTCCTGCAGCAGCTTATCTTAGTGACATCAACTAAGTAACCTGGTCATAAGCTATTCCGAAGAGGAAGGTTTTAAGCCTGGTCTTAAATAAAGAGACTGTGGTGCCTGTTTAACATCAACAGGGAGTTGATTCCATAACACAGGAGCTTGGTAACTGAAGGCTCTCCCCCCCACTGTACTTTTAGACACTCTAGGAACCACTAATATCTTCTTGGCTTATTTTTTCTACTTAATTCTGGGATGTTTTTTATTGCTCTGCTGGGTTAATTCTACCAAATACAGGAGTTAAATGCTTGTAATGACCCCCAAGTGCTATTTATTTAAGAAACATTTATTTTGAAAAACGAATTTTAAATAAATAATTTAGTTCAAAACATGTCCCACCATTAACAGCAGCACATTATGAATTCAGCTGTAAAATGTTCATTTAAATTTTGCATTTTGTAGTTTGTATATTTTACACCTTGTAGTGACAGAAGTTTGAGCGCAGAGTTGGTTTCTGTCAGATTCTGGAGCTTCAGTCTGACCTAATAATCCTGCAGCTCCAACTACTACTACTGCAGCCCCAACTACTACTACTGCAGCCCCAACTACTACTACTGCAGCTCCAACTACTACTACTGCAGCCCCAACTACTACTGCAGCTCCAACTACTACTACTGCAGCTCCAACTACTACTGCAGCCCCAACTACTACTACTGCAGCTCCAACTACTACTGCAGCCCCAACTACTACTACTGCAGCTCCAACTACTACTACTGCAGCCCCAACTACTACTGCAGCTCCAACTACTACTACTGCAGCCCCAACTACTACTGCAGCTCCAACTACTACTGCAGCCCCAACTACTACTACTGCAGCCCCAACTACTACTGCAGCTCCAACTACTACTGCAGCCCCAACTACTACTACTGCAGCCCCAACTACTACTGCAGCTCCAACTACTACTGCAGCCCCAACTACTACTACTGCAGCCCCAACTACTACTACTGCAGCCCCAACTACTACTACTGCAGCTCCAACTACTACTGCAGCCCCAACTACTACTACTGCAGCTCCAACTACTACTGCAGCTCCAACTACTACTGCAGCTCCAACTACTACTACAGCTCCAACTACTACTGCAGCACCAACTACTACTGCAGCCCCAACTACTACTACAGCTCCAACTACTACTGCAGCACCAACTACTACTGCAGCCCCAACTACTACTGCAGCTCCAACTACTACTGCAGCACCAACTACTACTACAGCTCCAACTACTACTGCAGCACCAACTACTACTGCAGCCCCAACTACTACTACTGCAGCTCCAACTACTACTGCAGCCCCAACTACTACTACAGCTCCAACTACTACTGCAGCACCAACTACTACTGCAGCCCCAACTACTACTGCAGCTCCAACTACTACTGCAGCACCAACTACTACTACCATCACCTATAATAACCACAACACTCATGCACACACTTACTTCTCTGTTATTATATTATATTGTGATGTGTGAGCAACCATGCCCAAACAGTTGAAGTCTTCTCCACCTGCTGCACCTCCACACGACTCAGATGCCGATGAGTTGCTTCAAGAGGGAGAGGAACCGTTTGGTGGTGACCTAATTGTTGTTACTCACATGACTGTTATTATCCTTGTTAATTGTTGCACCGAATGCCAAATTACATTTCTTCTGAATTCATTTCAGCATTAAGCTTATATGGGTCTAGAGCAGGGTGCTCCAGCCTTTTTTCTCTGGTGAGCTACCTGTAAAAAACGAAAAGCCAGAGAGCCGCTAGTCATAAGAAAGTGAGTATATATAAGAGCCACTGTGAGCCTTAGATGAGGTACAGATAAACTACTATCCATTTATGTGTGTATAAAGTTAGGGATCAAAATGATACATGTACAATGGTAACAGGCATTTAATTAATCTGACTTTACTTATTCAGCACAATATGTGTAATTCAGAAATCCGTTGACATTAAACAGTTCTACTTTACATTTATTAAATCACAGCTGGGTTTACAGCTCAAAAATCCCTAGAGCAGTGGTTCTTAACCTGGGTTTGATGGAACCCCAGGGGTTCGGTGAGTCAATCTCAGGGGTTTAGGGGTCAAGACACACATCCAACTCATATGGTTCGTGATGACACGCCCCATTTAGCCGTTATTGGCTGCAGGAAATTTTGTGCACTCAATAGTCTTGTGACTGTCGTGATGATGTTGTGTAATTTTTTTCTTAATATTTTCCCTTCATACTAACTATGGTGAGCAAAAAAAGAAAGTGATCGGACGAATATGTGCAATATGGATTCACATGTGCACCAATAAAATATATATATATACCTATGTTTTGAATTTGAAAAAAACATATTTTATTTTTCCAATTGAGAAAGATTCGCCCCTCTTTGAACCACCACCTTAACGTGGTGGAGGGGTTTTAGTGCCCGAATGATCCCAGGACCTATGTTGGGGGCTTTATGCCCCTGGTAGGGTCACCCAAGGCAAAGAGGTCCGGGGGGACGGGTCAGACAAAGAGCGGTTCAAAAGCCCCATATGAAGAATGCCACATAGAGGCCAGATACATTGCGTGGGATGGCGTCACCGGGGCCCCACCCTGGAGCCAGGCCTGGGGTGGGCGCTCGAGGGCGAGTGCCTGGTGGCCGGGCCTTCTCCCACGGAGCCTGGCTGGGCACAGCCCAAACGGACGATGTGGAACCGCCCTCCCCATGACACAGCATCCGCGGAAGGAGCCATAGGGGCCGGGTGCAGAGAGATCTGGACGGCAGTCAAAGGCGGGGGCCTCGGCGACCGGATCTCCGGACATGGAGACTAGCTCAGGGGACATGAAATGTCCTCGCTGAGGGGGAAGGAGCCTGAGCTTGTGCGTGAGGTCAAGTGCTACCGGCTAGATATAGTCGGCCTCACCTCCACACACAGCTTGGGCTCTGGAACCCAACTCCTTGAGAGAGGCCGGACTCTCCATTTCTCTGGCGTTGGCCGCGGGGAGGGGCGGCGAGCTGGTGTGGGCCTGCTCATCGCCCCTCAGCTCAGCCGCTGTGTGTTGGAGTTCACCCCGGTGAAAGAGAGGGTCGTCCCTGTGCCTTCGGGGTGGGGACAGGTCTCTCACTGTGGTGACAGCAGTACAGAGTACCCGACCTTCTTGGAGTCTTTGGGAGGGGTACTGGAAAGACCTGGCAGGCCCAAGCGTATCGTGAGGGTCTGTTGGGAACGTCTGGTGGAACCCTCTGTCAGTGCGGTCTTCAACTTACACCTCTGGGAGAGCTTCTCCTGGATCCCAGGGGAGGCTGGGGACATGGAGTCTGAATGGGCTTCATTCACAGCCTCTATTGTCGATGCAGCCTCTCGTAGCTGTGGCTGTAAGGACTGTGGTGTCTGTCGCGGCGGCAATCCCCCAACCCGGTGGTGGACACCGGAAGTAAAGGATGCCGTCAGGCTAAAGAAGGAGTCCTACCAGGTCTTGCTGGCTTGGGGGACTCCTGAGGCAGCTGATGGGTACCGGAGGGCCAAATGTGCTGCAGCCTGGGTGGAAAAAACTAGGGTTTGGGAGGAGTTTGGGGAGGCCATGGAGGAGGACTATTGGATGGCCCCAAGGAAATTCTGGGAAACCGTTCGGCGCCTCAACACTGTTTACAGTGCGGGGGGAGAGCTGCTGACCTCAACTGAGGATGTTATCGGGCGGTGGAAGGAAAACTTTGGGGATCTCCTCAATCCCACCGTCACCTCCTCCGAAGAGGGGGCAGAGGCTGGGGACCCAGATGTAGACTTGTCCGTCACCCTGGCCGAAGTCACTGAGGTGGTTGGAAAGCTCCTTAATGGCAAGGCTCCAGGGGTGGATGAGATCCATCCTGAGTACTTTAAGTCTCTGGGTGTTGTGGGGCTGTCTTGGCTGACACGCCTCTGCAACATCGCGTGGAGGGTTCTCACTCACCCCAAGCCCCGGCAACACATCACCAACACATCACATCACGCCCACCTGCACTGGCTTCCCATAAAACACCAGATCCAAGACAAGGTTCTTCTCCTCACCTACAAGTCCCTCCACGCCCAGGCCCCTCAGACCCTCTCAGACCTGCTCCAGACCCACACACCCTCCAGGACACTCTCCCCTCCACGCCCAGGCCCCTCAGACCCTCTCAGACCTGCTCCAGACCCACACACCCTCCAGGACACCGCTCCTCCTCCTCTCAGCTCACATTCCCTGCTCCAGGTTGTGGACTGTGCAGAGCCTTGTGTGTCTAGGCCCCTGCTGTCTAGAACACTCTGGAACACACTTCCTCCACACGTACAAACTGCTGAAACCACTGATCAATTCAACTTCAACTTTATCATTGTCTCAGAAGGAAATTATTGTGCAGCAGTGTCAGACACACAGTGGACATACAAAACGATTCAATAGTTCAGTTTCAATAATTCCGTAACACTAAAATCACATCTTATGTTTAGCTCAACAATGCAGACAAGCATTCGTTTAAAAATAGGCAAAAAGGAACAGGTACTGTAAGTATCTGCATCTCACCATGACTGATCCAAGCTATAAGAGCATTCATCCTGGTTATGGCTTCAGAAATAAAAGATGCCCGAGCTCTCTGAGTCCTGATCTGGGGCATTCGCAGACGCTGCCCAGAAGGACGGAGATTAAACTCCTCAAAGAGCGGGCGGTCAGGGCTCCCCATTATTTGTTAGGACTCCCCATTATTTGTTGGGCTTTTAAATCACCCTTCTGTTATAGATGTCCTGCAGCTGTAAAATTATAATTTTACCTGCCACCTTGACCAACCAAGTGAGACAATTTCTAGTAGACACAGAGAGAGCACCAAACCAATAGATTCAATAATAGATTCAATTCAAATCACTTCTCAAAACATTTCTGTTTATTATTGCGTGCAGTGTGACTCCCTACTCTACCAGTGTCATTAAGTGTGGAGACATTTTATGGGTTTCGTCTGTCGTGGTTTTTTTTTTTGTTGTTGTTGAGACTTTAATTACACCTGTCAGAGTTACTAAACAATTAAGTACATGTATCAGTGTGACATGTGCTGGAACACACCCCACTGTGTACTGCACTGAACTCTTCAAAGTTCAGGAGGTGTGTCAGCCCCATACACTACACACACACACACACACACACACACACACATATATATATATATATATATATATATATATATATATATATATATATATATATATATATATATATATATATATATATATATATATATATATAGAAGTTGTGTTGGTGATGGTCTGGCCCCACAGAGCCCTGACCTCAACATCATGGAGTGTGTCTGATTCCATGAAGAGACAGAAGGATGTGAGGAAGCTCCATCCACACAAGATCTGGGCTTAGTTCTTCAACATGTTTGAAACAGCGACCAGCCCAGTTCCTTCACAAACTGTCTGCAAGTAAACCTAGAAGAACTGATGCTCTTCTGAAGCCAAAGCTCACACCAGATATTGATTTCATTTAGATTTCTCTTTTGTTCATTCACTGCATTTTGTTGATTGATGAAAATAAATGATGAAGACTTCCATTTTTGAAGCATTCCTAGTTTACATCATTTTTTTCCCACACCTGCGTAGAACTTTTGCACAGTATTGTAATTCATAAGTTTGTGACACCATTCACAAAAGCATTTCTCCACAAAAAAAAAAAGTGATTCACAAATGTCAGTGCAGTTACATTTATTTGCAAACTGATGAACCTGCATTTACAGTATACAACATACAGTGATATTGATTTGATATTAAAGACACCAATCTATCTCCATATGTTTCCTCTATTTTTCCATGGAAAAATAGTTGCCCCTCTCTCTGTAACTGCTGCAGTGAGCCTCGTCATTTTGGTCTTCAAATGCTTGTACTAACCCGCTCTTTTTTTCCGTCAATAAATTCCTGGCTATCAATTCGCTCCTATATCCGCTAGCCTAGTGAGCTTCATTTGACTGGAGCCGAACGCTATGGGTGACGTCACATTCCCTTAGTCCATATGAATGAGATAACAATACAAATACACAGAACACATATTTTTAATTGAATCTGATGAAATACTGTATATAAACCTGACAGAAATAAATAACGTTTCCTTCAAATTTCATAAGGCTTTGACCTCTTATGTTTCTTCTTCTTTTTGTTTTGATCCACAATTTTACATTTCTTCGGTTAAAGTATTTCAGAACAGAACACAAATAATCAGGCCGAAGAGAGAAGAAAACAGAGTCACTGTCGTCACGGACACAGCGGACGAAGATGAAGAAGTCGTAGTAGTCGTAGTAGCACTGGCTGTTGGGGGCGCTGTGGTAGTTGTAGAAATGGTAGTTGGAGTGGTGGTAGTGGTAGTTGTAGTTGTAGTAGTAGTAGGTGTTGTAGTTGTGGTAGTAGGAGTTGTAGTAGTAGTAGTAGTAGTAGTAGGAGTTGTAGTAGTAGTAGTAGGAGTAGTAGTAGTAGTAGTAGTAGTAGTAGTAGGAGTTGTAGTAGTAGTAGTAGGAGTAGTAGTCGTAGTAGTAGTAGTTGTAGTAGTAGTAGTAGTAGGAGGAGGAGTAGTTGAAGTAGTAGTAGTGGTAGGAGGAGGAGTAGTTGTAGTAGTAGTAGTAGTAGGAGGAGTAGTTGTAGTAGTAGTAGTAGTAGGAGGAGGAGTAGTTGTAGTAGTAGTAGTAGGAGGAGGAGTAGTTGTAGTAGTAGTGGTAGGAGGAGGAGTAGTAGTGGTAGGAGGAGAAGTAGTTGTAGTAGTAGTAGTAGTAGGAGGAGTAGTTGTAGTAGTAGTAGTAGTAGTAGGAGGAGTAGTAGTAGTAGTAGTAGTGGTAATGACGGGCATGTTGCAGTTGTTGGTGGAACAGCAGGTAGGCCGGGAGTCGAGCGTCCCAAAGTCGGAGAGCAGAGGGGCGAGGGTGGCAGCAGGTGACCCGCACATGATCAGGGAGGAGCACCCGAGGGCGTTGGTGGAGCTGGCCCCTGTTGGCGTTACTGTGGGAGACAGAGAGAGAAAGTACTTTTACTACTACTGCTACTTTTACTGTAGTACTGCTGGAGTTGGACGTCAACCTAAAAGCTAAACTCGACCTAAAGCCATACTGAAAATAGAGGGCAGTGTGAGGAGGGTCTGGAGGACTAAAGGGGAGAGTGAGGAGGGTCTGGAGGACTAAAGGGGAGAGTGAGGAGGGCCTGGAGGACTAAAGGGGAGAGTGAGGGGGTCTGGAGGACTAAAGGGGAGAGTGAGGAGGGCCTGGAGGACTAAAGGGGAGAGTGAGGAGGGCCTGGAGGACTAAAGGGGAGAGTGAGGGGGTCTGGAGGACTAAAGGGGAGAGTGAGGAGGGTCTGGAGGACTAAAGGGGAGAGTGAGGGGGTCTGGAGGACTAAAGGGGAGAGTGAGGAGGTTCTGGAGGACTAAAGGGAAGAGTGAGGAGGGCCTGGAGGACTAATGGGGAGAGTGAGGAGGGCCTGGAGGACTAAAGGGGAGAGTGAGGAGGGCCTGGAGGACTAAAGGGGAGAGTGAGGGGGTCTGGAGGACTAAAGGGGAGAGTGAGGAGGGTCTGGAGGACTAAAGGGGAGAGTGAGGAGGGCCTGGAGGACTAAAGGGG